>CABFPE010000052.1:1384727-1414298 GCA_900660155.1 Hofstenia miamia | reverse complement strand
TTAGTAAGAACTAATTAGTAGGGCTTTAATTTTTGTACCTTAAAAATGCAAGCTTTGACTATATTTACCTAAAAATTCCGTTTTCTATTCCGTTTTCTAAATATTATATACATGGATTATGCAATGGACCTTTAGACAAGATAATGCGGCATCAGTATTTTTTGGTATTGTCAAAATACGGGAGTATCGGTTTCGATATCAGTATACCGCCGGGCTCTAAAGCCCATGCTACACAAACAACTTTTGTCGCCGATTTTTGTCATCCGAACGAACAAGCATCCGAACGAACAAGTTTTGTCGCCAACTTTTGTTGTTGATTTGGTATGCTACACAAACAACTTTAGTCATTTAATTAGTTTTAGACAAAAGTTGGCGGAAGGGGTGCTACATGAACAATTTCTATTGTCCAATTTTTCTTTTACGCCACTGATAGTTCAGGCCCGTAGCCACGGGGGGCTAGGAGGGTTGAAGCCCCCCTGGAAGGTCAGGCAACCCCTCCTAGACAACAAAGTTAAAAGCAAAATCAGCATGTAAAAATAAAATTTGTTGTAACATGGTTGCTAATAATGCAATTCTAAGGTATATTAAGTCTATCTTTTCAAAAAATTTTCACCCCGCTTTTGATCACTTACTTGATCACTATACCAGATGACCTCACAAGTCAGAAAATCCGCGTACGCCCAGGGATGCAGCAAAAATAAAATGGTTTACAGACTTGGTAAAACTTTAGTTTATATTATAACGAAAGTCAATACAAGAAATTTTGATAGTGATAGCAGTGTCCCTCTACCTGTGAATTTGTGAATTCATTTTGATTGCACGAAATTTAATAGAGTGATTTACAAGTCCTCTAGCGGGAAAGTAGTATTGTGAAATTAAATATTTACGAAAAATTATTTGATATTAAAAGAACTCAATTTATTTCGATGTTTGAACTAATAGCTCCGGTCCAATGACGCATTATCCTTCACTCTCTCAAATAACACATAGTAGTAAACATGATTATATGCTAATGCACCTACATTCTATTTATTTATTTATTTACTTCGATTAGAAATTGAAAAAAAAATTGATTGCTTTGCTATCTAATTATTTTTGATATTAAATTAATATAGTATTACTTAAAAGTTAAAATCTAAATATAATTGCTCAAGAAGTTTTCAATTTCTAAACAATTATTGAATACCAAATTCACGGGTTTTACAAATTCTGTAGTCTAAGTTGAACATTTCAACTGCATCCGAAATGAACTGTATTTCTTCAGAATTATTTCTTCTCAATTATGTAGTCTATCTAAACAATCGAGTAAAATAATGTGCCGTAATTCACATTTTTATATTAAAACTATATATACTTTAGCGGAGTGCAAAATAAATGCATAGATGTAGCACCCAAGCAAAAAAAATGACTTAATTTTAACCAAAAATAAACCGTTATTTTATAACGAAAATCGTTAAAAATCGTTTTTTGATGTGAATTTTTGGTTAAATATCCAGTCAAAAACCGATTTTTAACCAATAAATAAGAACCGTTTTAAACCAAATAAAAACCAATTACGTCAAAAAATACAATTTTTTATCGAAAAAATAACGTTTATAATCTGCTTAAATCTCGTTATTTTTAATTATAATTTTGGTCAATTAAACCAATATATAACAACTTTAAAACCAATTTTTAATCGAAAAACTGTTTCATAAACAAAAAGCCTATACACAAAATTAAAAGGTGATTATAAAGTGTGTTACCCTATGTTTGTAAATGTGGAATTCACGCCAACTGTTTTCATCTACATAATATTGCATACAGTGGTGAACATGTTTAAAATGTGTTAAAAATTTGGTTAAAAACTATCTAAATAAACTTTAAAATCTGTTAACTTATCTATTATATTTTTGCTATAGTTAAATAAGAAAAGTCAAAAGGGCAGAGTTAAGCAAAATAGCACGAATTTTGATCTCTTTGTTGTACTCTCTGCAAATATTGAATACATTTTTTTAAAAAACATTTTTTCAATAATCTCAAAAACCGTCTCTGCTACGATGGTTTTTGCAATAGAATTTATACAGTAAACTTTTGTCTTTGTATTTTGTTCAACAATTTTTTGTAAAAAATCTTTTAAACATATCAGTTGAATAAATTCTAATTTCTGTTAAATTTATCTGTTAAACTTAATACGATCAACACTGATTGCATATACGAGAGATCATTCTTAAATGTATTATATGTAATAAATATAAAAGCATTCCCACCAACGCAAGCCTTGACATTTGACAAAAAATAAAAATTTTGCAGTAACTAAACAAGGCTACTTGTAATGAAACTACTCTGCCATACATGTAGTTGTACATTTTATTTTAATTAATTTGAGTGTATCACATTGTGTAATTTTGAATGGTATATACCCACATATGTAAATGTCAAGGGCGTATGCAGGATTTTCTGAAGGGAAACATCTTAGTCATGACCAAAAGCAGGGCAAAGCCTCTCAAAAAATTTTGAAAATATTGAGAAACAGTATTTATATTTTGGAGTTGTTATTTTAGAAACTCTAACTCAAAAGTAAAGTGCTTTGCAATTATAAGTTATTTGGTTACATGAAGCTAAAAATTTCTTACATCTGAGTTATGTAAGATCTTAACATTTAACGTTGTTTACAGAAGTTAGAGAAATTTTTTATGAAACTTATAAAAACATCATGCTAAATAACGACTACAGTACCAAGGCAAAGGAATTCTTTTGTGTAAAACGTTTAACACTATGCATGTAGTTAAACTTGTTAACACACAACCCTAAATTGCTATCACTAACTTTAAGTTGCTCAAATAAATAAATAAGTTCAGAAATCCTTGAATATAGATTCATCTATGGTCAGGAGCATATGCAGGACTTTCTGACGGGGAGGACATCTTCGACATTACTCAATGCGCCAAAATTCTTTGTAATTATTGAGAAAATAGACCCTAAAATGCATTTCACGCCCTTAGATTTTAAATTTTTCTTTTACCGAAAATTTTTTGATTTATCAAAATCACTTTTGAAAACCTGATGAGGGGACATTCCACCATGCTCCCCCATGTATGTTCACTGCAATAAGCGTTATGGAGTCAAATTCGTTTGTTGTGCAAACAGTTGAATAATTTATTAATCACGCACGTTGGTTCAAAATTATTATTAGCTTAAAGTGTGCAGATTGTTTCCCAAATGTAAACAATATAATTGTTGTATACATTCGAGCGTAGAATTCCAAAACCACAAACTGCATTCGACAGTGTACTTAATACATAGGAAAAACATTTGTATTTGACATCAGAACGTTGTTAAATATGAAATATTTTGCATAACAAATGCTTTCTATTGTATCATGCAAACATCCATTATATCTATCACACAATAATAAAATAATTTAAATTCGTTTATTATAATAAGAATAATTTCAATGTCATGACTACTCAAAATCACATTGGCAACATACTGTTTAAATTTTGATATGTAAGTACTATTGAAATATTTATCATATTGATTAAATATATATATAGCATTTTTAAAATTGACGTATTATGCGTATGTACAAGAGCAGGAAAATTTACTTAAAATTCTGTAACCTATTAATATAAATATAGTGAATTTGTAAACTATAGTATTTGCCAAAAAAATATCCTAATAGAGCACAAAGAGATCCGATTATAGCATTAGGAAATCCATATTGAGATTGAAAGATCCAATTAAGGCTTTTAAAGATCCGAGTAAGGCAATTAGTCATCCAATTAATACAAACAAATATCTGATAAAATTATTTGAACTGAACTCAACCAAAAATTATATATATATATATATATATACCAAGATAAGAATTATTGTTCTAACGTTTTTAAACTTATTATGCAAAAGTGAATACATTTTTGTTACAAAAACAGTTCTTTATTTAAAATTTTTTATCACAAGTTTATAGGCAAAAGTTGGAGCTTTTCATCTAAATTGTCTATATTTTAATTTTGAAGGCAATATGTTAAGTACAATAGTTTAGATATTTGGCAAGCAACAAAACTGCAACACTTTCATTATATTTTTCTTCAAATTTCACTGTTTTCGTAATAAATGCAAATCAAAGACACTTTATAAATTAAGATTGATAATGAGTGCAATTTTTTTTTGAACCTGAGAATAATACACCATAGATAACTACTGTACAGGTATTCATATACTTTACATATACCTTCATACCGTTTGTTCTCAAGTGCACCAGCACATTTTTCTTTGTGCATGTTTCATTTGCACAAAATGTGCACAACTTATTTACCAAAGTCATCCTCAAAAATTGTCAATTTGATTATCTGTTCAATGTATATAGTGTTTTTCATAATGATACATGTTGCATATTTATTTGCATAATTGGGATGTTTGTTTGATTTATTTGGATCTCTTCTTGCCTTATTCGGATTTCATAATCCCTAAGAGGATCTTTTTGTGCTTTATTTGGATCTCCTAAACACTACATGGATCTCTTTGTGCTCTATTGGGATATTTATGTCAAATACTATAGTAGCTTTGCCTTTGGCAATTTATAGGTTGTACATATATAATTTAAATAATAAATAAATATACCATGAATTCACTTTGTTCATTGCAATACGACACTTTTGATGACTTCACTTACTTGTAATCAATCTAAAATAACTTACATTTAGTTTCATTAAGCCAGGATTAGCTACATTTATTTATCATAACTTTGTTACATTCAATATATATATATATATATATATATATATATATATATATATACATATGTACATATATATACATATATACATAAATAAGCTCGTTTAATTATTATTTTTTGTAATCTTCATGTATATTTGCATTTTGTGTGGAAAGAGACATCATATTTCATGAAAATTTGAATATATGTAAATTATATGTAAATTGCATAAATTCAAATATTAACATTAAATTCGTATATAGGCAAAGAATTGCACAATTATTTTTTATATGAACATCAGTTTCAATATTGCTTTAAAACATTCAAATACCACTCAATGTTCACATTATTTAAATTCTTAAATATCAAAATTTATATAATGTAATAACTATTTCATTTTCAATGATTTCGGAGCATTAATTCAATTTAATATTTGGCCAACAAAACACAACAAAATTTATATTGTGCAGTTATGAAAGTTAGTTAGAACCACTTGAACGATTTATGTACATAACAAAATCCCAATAAACTAAACAAGAAAATCGTCAGTGTGGAAGTACATTAAATGGATTAACCCATACATATACATTTACACATAATATGATGCTTTGAAATTTTTAAAGCTACAAAACATACCGAATTAGTCAGACGAGCTTCAATAACAGATTAAGCTGAAAAGGGCGTTTGCTCTGCCTCTTCTTTAAAAGGTTTCTATATTTGCCTTCAGTATAGTTTGATATTCGCAGTTTCATAAAAACGCCAAGATCGCAGTAAGTATCAAATATATGAAAAATCAAAATATACCTTTCAAGAGAGCTAGAGATAGCCAATCAGATATGATCGTCGATAGAATTTAATCGCTAGTAGGCGTAGTGTAAAATTCGTTCAAATTGTAACACTTACAGATTTACTTAGTAAAATTCAATTTGGGATAATTATTTTCTCAAATTTTATCGCAATGGATAAGCACAATTTTCGAACTTTTTTTAATGTAATAATTAGAAAAATACACACTTTAAAATAAATGATCGTCGATGATTATGTAAAATGATTATTTAAAGCCATTTTTGAGCCAGAGATTTGAAAAAATACATTCATGCTAACAGTTAAGCATAGTGAATAGAATTCTCCATTTTCAATTGAACAAATGATGACATCACCACTTAGTGTCAAAATATCTTGTTATGGGGAAATTCTTTTTCCAGTTGGATTGTCAGCCATGTCTTGGAGAATCTTCATTAACTTCCCACGATTGTAAATGGTTTCATCAGCCATCTTCTTATTTTTTTTAAAAAAAAGCGTGTAATAAATTTTTCAATAGGATACCTGAGTCATGTTGTCATCAGCAACAAAATGTATATTTTGTAAACATTCATTTACACAGGAGGATGTCAAAGTCATAGATCATTGTCATTTTTCCAGAGAAATAAGAGGCGTCTCATGAACAACTGCAATATTTTAAATTGGAGCCCACAATTTATGCCAGTTTTTAATCATAATGGGAGCAAATATGATATGCTGATTCTCTTAAAAAGTTTGTGTATGAAAGATGGTGAGAAGATATCATGCATTCCATGCATGTCTGTGGTGTTCTTATCACTAAGTTTGATGGTGCCTGTTGATGGATATAATGATAAACACAGAATTTACAAGCCCATATATGAGGAACTTAGATTTTTGGATAGTTACCAGTTCATAAGTGATAGTCTGTCAAACCTCACGAAAAATATTGGAGCAGACAAGTATAAATTTTTAAGTAATGGTATGGGGAAACAAAAAGCAGAGGCTTTTTCCTGTGGTAAAGGAACCTTTCCATACATGTGGTTTGACAGTTTTGAGGAACTTAATGAATTGAGCCTCCCAGATTTGGAGTACTGGAGAGACAAATTGACTGGTAAAATCCCAATAACCCAACAGGAGCTGGATTTTGAACATGACAACACATGGGTCTTGGGTGGGTGTGAAAATTTTAAACAATTTCATAATAATTACTTGATTTTGGACATGTTATTACTATTGGATGTGATAAGAGAATTTTGTTTGGAAAGCATGGAGACATATAAACTCAACCCCACCCACTTCTTTACATTATATAATTTCAGCTGGCACACAATGTTAAAACACACTGGGGTATCACTCAATCCAATACATGATGAGATGGAATTGAATTTTATTCAAGGTGGCATTAGAGGAGGCATGTGCTAAATATTTTCTGATCCATATTTTAAGGTGAATAACCCACTAGTGGAGGGTTATGATCCTGAGAAGGAGACAAATTTTGGATTTTTTACAGATATGAATGGGCTCTATAGTGGAACCATGAGATTAAGCTTGCCTGTGGGTGGACTGAGCTGGTCTTCATCAAAACTTGAAGAAATATTGTCCACCCCTCAAGAATCACAAACTGGGTACATGCTGGAAGTGGATTTGGAATATCCAGATTATCTTCACAATGATCATTTTGATTTTCTGATGGCTCCTCATAAAATGATTGTTCAGGACAAGCACCTGTCACCATACCAACTGGAAATAAAAGATAAATTAAAAATAACATTAGCACCCATACCCAAACTTGTGCAAACATTTTACAAAAAAGAAAATTACATTGTGCATTATGAAATCTTGAAATTCTATGTTGACCATGGTTTGAAAATCACAAAATTCCATAAAGCTCTTGAATTTAGACAAGCCCTGTTTTTAAAATCATATATTGATTTAAACACCAACAAATGCAAAGCAGCATAAAATGATTTCAAGAAGGCATTCTATAAGTTAATGTCAAATGCTGTCTTTGGAAAGTGCATGGAAAATTTAAGAAAACAGGTAAATATAAAGTTTGCACATGATCTGGAATCCGCGGAAAAGTTAATTAAAAAACCTGAATTTAAATCATATAACATTGTCAATGAGGATTTGGTTCAGGTTATGCTCAGACAAAAGGATATTGAATGGAACCAACCCAATTATCTTGGGGCAGCTATACTCGATCTATCCAAGTTGTTAATGTTCAAATTCCATTATGAGGTTATGAAACCATCTTTTAAAAACAGAATTACATTATTGTATTCCGACATGGACTCATTACTCTATAAAATTAAGACGGAAAATTTGTACACAGAGCTAGGGTTGATCTCACATCACTTTGACTTTTCAAATTATCCAATATCGTCACCCCTATACTCTGATGTGAATAAAAAAGTGTACCTTAAAGTCAAGGACGAATTGGCCGGGGGTGTATTAAACCATGTAGTTGCACTTAAACTGAAACTATATTCTGTTGAATATACAAGTGAAAGCCACAAGATATTGGAGAAGTCCAGTGCAAAAGATGTAACCCAAACAGTTAAGCAGATGATGAATTTTGATCTGTTCAAGAATATTCTCCTGCAAGAAGGTGTATTGTGAAAAAACATGACTGGGATCCAGTCACACATGCATTCAATTAGTGTGGAAACATCAAATTGTATAGCATTGTTGTGCTGACAATAAATGCTATCTTTTAAATTCCATAGAAATGCTACCATATGGACATAAAGGTAATAACAATTTACATGTTTATAATGTTAAACTCTTGTTTAGATATTGAAAAGATTAATAATAATTCACCATCCACCAGTTCTACACTAATTGATGATGGGGTTAAACGTCTTTGTCTAGGTATATGAAAATTTATATTGTACACATTAATAATTTGTGTTTTAGATTCCAATACCTAGTAATAATTCCCAATCATCCTCCCTCCCATGATTCAACTGCTTCAAGTCTTTATATATGGTAACTTATTTTAAAAAAAATTAAATATTAAGTTTTTACATTAGATATTTCCAATGTTTTACCTCTGGTGTATTGATGCTAGTTTATCCTGTTTACTTAATTGCTCCCTCCACCATGTTCAATGCAAATTTGTTAAAAGCTTGCTCTGCATAATGTTTTTATTGGTATTATTACAAATTAATGATTTGTTTAGACAATTCCTTGTATAATTGATTATCCCACATACAATGTTTCCTCCATTCTCCGTGTCCATACGAGTTTGTTAAATTTCCATATGTATGTTTTTGTCAACAATGTTATAAATTAATGTTTTTGTTTTAGACAATTCTCTTTTTGATTGTCCCGTGTACAACATTTCCTCCATTCTCTGTGTCCATACGAATTTGTTAAAGTGCTTTACAGAGTTTAATTAGGTTTCAGATATTGATTTATCTTAATAGGCTATCAGGTATTTTTCCTTTTAAGTTTAGAAACTCAATTAAATTCCTCATTAGGATGCAAATTTGGCAACAGAACACTGCTCAAAGGAAATTTTCATTTTAGAAGGCAGTCAGCAGGTCTGAGAAGTTGATACGAAGTAAAATTGCAAAGCCCACTGGGAAGATGATGACGTCAAAGGAACTACATCCAATCACCACAAGGAGGCTGTACTTACAGTATAAATATGGACCCGTAAGAACGAGTCATCAGAAGAGTAAACTCAAAACACTGCTGGTTTCAACATCAATCGTCGATAGAGTTAAGTTCATTCATCCACTGTTTCCCCCTCTAACACATGCAGTTGCTGTTCAATTCTTTTGCAGTCTGCTGTTCAATCCATTCGCAGTTTGTTGTTCAATTCATTTGCAGTTTGTTTCCCGATAAAGCTGCTGTCTCCATTCATCTAACCTCAGCAATATGAAATTCCTGAAAGTAGGTATTTCCAAATGTTCCAATAGCCTATTAATTTTGTGCGTATTTATTCAATTAATTTCACCTGGTTTACATTACCATTGCCTAGCTTGTTCTCAAATAAAGGAGTACTCTCAACTCTAGTCATTGTACATGTACTTTGTTATTAACACATTTCAAAATTAAGTAGAGATAAAATACTCAACTTTTTGTCTTAGGGAAATTTCCTCTTCTTTAACCATTTGTCATTTTATTCATTGTTTAAACTGATGGAAAAATAACAGTAAATTGTTCAAATCAAACCAAAGTGTTGTTCTTTTTGCAATTAAACTCTAAGTGGGTAAAATTCTTTTGCGAGGTATTAAATAAACATTTCCACTGAAAAGTTTCAGTGGCACAATAAATGTACATTCGGGTTAACAGAGAGAGAAATTAATCTTATTTTCGGTAAATTGTCAGGAATAAGAGCTGTCGCGAGAATAATTTTCTAGAATTTGACAGTACAAGAAAATTGCTATGTAAAAATTATCTTTTTGGGAGAAATTCCGCTAGTACATGACTGCACAGATAAATCGTTCTTAGAGACACAAACCCCAAAACTATAAACGCCTAGTTCAATGCAATTTTCTAACAGTGGCACATCGCAGCAGGATTTAGTCTAGAAAAGTATATCAACTTTCTAGTGGCGCAGTCATTTACGTCTTATGAACTAAGACCCTATCAAATTTTTGTAAGAGTTTCTTGAGTACTTAAAGCTTTGAACCAACTGGGTTTTATTTGGAGCTAAGATTTTTATATCGAAGCTTTGAAGTTTGTAAGGGAAGGGGAGAATTCGATTTAGAGTAACAAATAACCTATTGGGGAAAGTATAACAATTAAAAGTACTAACTACCGAAAAATCAAATAGGATGGCACAAAGATTACTGATGCTTCCTGAAAAGTTTAGTTATTCAGAGGGTGAACAAAATTTTGAAGAATGGCTTAATGCATTTGAACTCATGGCTTGATTAAATGGCTGGACTGACTATCTGACCAAGGCTGGCTACTTAGCTATCTCCCTTAAGGGACATGCTCGCAGCATATATCTTGCGTTGCCACAAACAATCTGCTCTGTAGGTGACAAGGACAAGTATGACAATTTAGTTAAGGCATTAACCGAAAAATTTATCACTGTGCCAATGGTCACCAGTGAAACAATACTGAAAAATCGCAGGCAAAAAGCAAACAAATCTCTCATTGAACTTAATAAAGATATTTTTCGTTTAACTGTGAAAGCATATCCTCTAATCCCCATAGATGTTATTAATGCCACTCTGGCAAAAACGTTTTTTATTGAAGCCATTGCTAGCAGCAAAACTAGGTATCAGGTTAGGGCAAGAAACCCATCTACTTTAGAAAAGGCGTTACTGATAGCCATATCCATGGAAAGCATTTTGGTAATCAAACAAAAATTTAAGCAACCAAAAATCCACACTTTAACGCAATTTTCTGTTGAAAATGAGCTGTCTAATTTGACAACTCAAATCAAATTCTTAGCGTCTAAAATAGACAAACTTCTCGATCATAAAGCATCTGGTGATGCTAACCAAAAATCCTTTGACTTTAGCACAGTAACATGCTATAAATGTCTCAACAAGGGCTTGTCCAAATTTCGAGGCAGTAATTTAAACTAGGGAACGCCAGATCTGGACAATGAGGCTCTGAGCTGGCAGTTAAAACTAAACCCACCCATAAAGTTTTTACTCATTATTTTAATTCGCTTGTTTATATTACACTAAAAGTTAATGGGCTGGAGACCAAGATTTTAGTGGACTCTGGGAGTCTGGTCTCTATAATCAGTGAAACTTTAGTAGATAAGTTACGGTTGATGGCTAATGACAA
Source organism: Hofstenia miamia (assembly GCA_900660155.1). Taxonomy (NCBI): domain Eukaryota; kingdom Metazoa; phylum Xenacoelomorpha; order Acoela; family Hofsteniidae; genus Hofstenia; species Hofstenia miamia. The sequence goes on along the minus strand of CABFPE010000052.1, from coordinate 1,403,056 downwards.
TGAAAAAGTGGAAATTTTTGCTGCAAATGAGCAACCATTAAATGTATTAGGGAAGACAACAGTCCAGGTCAAGTTAAGATCAGGCCATGTTTATATGTAATTTCGGGCATAGATGAGAAATTTATTCTTGGGTGTGATATACTAATGGAATGGAAAGGGGCAATTGACTTTTCAACCAATTGCGTTTATTTTTGTAATGAGTCTGACAGTTATCACTTTGACTCAAATAATTATCTGTTGGAAACAGTTGACATTATTAATCCAGGCCAACACCAAAGTATTGTGATGAAAATGGAAGTCTAAACAAAGATTTCCTATATTCAATGCTGTTCACTTGTTTTAAGTTAGATTTAGAAAAAAGAGGAAAATTTTAAATTCTAATTTTGCGTAAAATTAGTCCTTTGAAATAAAGGTTGTTTCTTTAATTCTTTGTATGCCGAAAATAAAACGGTTTTATTCTGTTTTTAAGTGCTCATATTATGAAAAAAAGAAACACTTGAAGGGTTCTCTTGAATTCATATCATGTTTATTTCAAAGATTCCAAAGGAATGCTTGCTCTCTTTATAAGTGAATGTCAAGCCAGTTTCAAAGAAACAAAAGCCGATCTATTATCCACTTGAGAAAGAAAAAGGAAGCTTATGAAAGTGACATTAAAATCTTATAATAATGTAAATGGCAGTTATTTTTGGAAATTAGAAGGGAAAATGTGATGAAGACCCAATCAGAAAATGATGACGTCAAAAAGCCTATAAAAGATCTAAAAAAAATAAAATAAGAGAGACAGAGAAGAAACGTCAAATTCTCAAAGAGTTATCTCTCGTCAAAGATAGTCAGTTGTTTGCACTTTGTAATTTTGGTAATGCTCTCTCTCTCTCTCTCTATCTCTCTCTCTCTCTCTCTGACAGAGAGAATTCTTAGAAGAAAATTTGGCATCTGAGCAACCCACGTAATTTGGTTTCAGTTTTCTCTATCATGACTCAGTCAAAATCTCAGTTTGTTCCCGTCATTCAGATTTAATTGCTCCCAGGTACAACATTTTGAAGTTGTATTTAAGTTGGCAAAACAGTCATTGAATTGAAAAAATGAAACAATCCATGCTGTTAATCATGCAGACATTAAAAATATTTACGAGTCATATAAAGTTTTACTTGCTAATTTCATCTTAAATAGAATGTATTCAAGTAATGAGAGATTACTATGACAGTGGAATAGATGGAAAATCATTTAATATATTCTCCATCTTATGATGGCTTTCTTAATTTAAGAGTGATAAAAATAATGATTTGGAAATAGCCCGGATGTATTAATACACAGTGTCTTAGATTAATTTGCGGATATTCAAATCAGTCAGAGCATGCGCGATGAATGAAGAAGTATGATGTTAACAGATGATGAAAATTAGCCGAACTAAAAAAATAGACAGGTTTACTAGTGTAATTTATACAATCATTATAAGTGAAACGTGTAGAATATATATTTTTGCAAGAAGTATTAAGAAACAGATTATGGTGGTGGTGACAGTCTTTCATGTTGATAACTTATGGCATCAGTATCAAATATTTTATCAAGTATAATGAATTGATATTGTGATATTCCTCCCTTAGAGTTTTGGCAAGAAACATTGTGGCATACAATGAGCCAATAAATAAATCCAAGCTGGGAATTGTAAACCTTCAACTACGCCTGTCACAGTTCCCATCCCACTCATTTCACTGAGCTAAGAACTGGTGAAGATCACAACAAGCTTATTTGTTTATCATCATGTTTCAAGCCATTCTATTGATGCATCATATGCAAAACATAGTCCATGTATTTTTAAAATACAGGGTGTGTCAAAAGTAACTTGACTTTTAAACTAACTAAAAAAATTCAACCAATCACAGAAAAGATTATGAAATCGTCATTTTATAACTATATAAAGGGTTTTATGTTATGCATAACCATTTTGTTATTTTTCCAGTACTTTTTAAATTTAAACATGGATTTAGATACTAGACTGGAAATGTTAAAACTATACTACAAAAATGGAGACAGTGCAACAGTGGCATTACGTGAATACAAAACAGCAAACCACCTTCACAAAGACATTTCTTCTATTACAGCTGTCACTAACATGATAAGAAAATTTGAAAAGACAAAATACTTGCACAATACTGCGAAATCAGGGAGACCATTGCTCCAAGAAGACCAGAAACCAATGGTAATGAGTGTGCTGAAAACTCTGCAAGATACACATTTGCATGGCCATCCAAAGTTCTTCTTCTATTGTTGCAGCTAGCAGCTACTACAATTCCAAAGGAAAGTGTTTGTCGAATTCTTAAAGCATGTGGTATGCGGCCATCAAACTATCACTGAATCAGACTATCATCATCGTCTTGAATTTGCACAATGGATTTTAGCTAATGCTAATCTGCTCAATAATGTGCTTTGGTCAGATGAGGATTATTTTACTATGGATGAAATGTTCAACCACCATAATTGTACAATATGGGCGCAAGTATTAAAAGAAGGCGTGCACTCTGAAAAATTATGTGTGTGGCTGGCATTCAGTGCAAATTATGTGCTAAAGCAGGGTCCAGTAAATTAGGATAATTACACCAGTATCATCCGTGACCATATGTTTCCACAGCTAAGACAGAAACGAAAAATGCAGTCTGTTATTTTTTCAGCATGACGGTGCGCCACCACACTACTCCAAATAAGCCAGGGATTTCATCAGCCCTCTGTTGCCAGCTGAATGTGTTATTGGCAGAGAATTTGGTAATGTATGGCCTCCTAGATCACCTGACCTGAGTCTACTTGACTTGCATTTGTGGTCTACTTTAAAGTCACAGGTAATCATACATACATTCCAACCAACCTGGATGATTTAAAAAGGATCATACAAGAAGTTGATTCATTTAACATTGACGAATTACATCGAGCTGTCCAGAATATGATACCAAGATGTGAATTTACTATTGAGCAGAATGGAGGACTATTTGAAAATTTGTTTTAATATATCTGTAATTCCCTCTATTAGAGTTTGTTTATATACATATATTATTGCTTGGTTTCATATAAATAAAAAGTTATTGTAATTTGGAAAGTCAAGCTACTTTTGACACACCCTGTAGATCACAATTGACAAAAAACTGACATCAGTGCATGGCTAAGTTTGCGGCTATAAATTGTGGGAATGGTTTCAACAAAAGTCTTAAAGTTAAATGAGTATTGTGGGAATATGTAGGCTACTCTTATGTTAGAGAAACCAGCAATGTATGACAAATAATCTCTTTGCAAATTGTTAAGAGACACGTGTTTGTGATTTGGCAAGCCTTTCTATGAAACAATTACACGTATTTATGGTAAGGAAATTTCCTTCACATGCCTTATTCAATGATATGCTGAAGGACTTGAATAATAATGATTCCATTAAATTTGGAAAAACTGAATAATAACATATCTATATATTCACAAATGTAAATTGAAAAAATTTACCTCCAAGTCAATCATCAATTCAATAAATCTTTCACAGAAATGAATCTTTGGCGCTGAAGCCTCAACATTTTCAGATCTGATGGAAAGTAAAATTTGAAGAAATCGCTTAATAAGATTGGACAAGAAATTCCTTTCAAAATCGTTTCTAAATTACGAATTATTGGTGATATATGATATAAAATATGAGTAATTTCAAAGGAAAGGGCAAAATAAGGCACATTATGAAATTAATACATGTATATATATATATATGTATATATATATATATATATATATATATATATATATAATTTATATATATATATATATATATATATAATTTCTTAGTTGGTAATCGTTTATATTTTGGAATAAATAATAATAACAAAAATAATTATGAATCTTTCAGACTACGAAAATCGCTCATCTCAACCTCAAAATGTCCGTCAACAACACAATCATCTCAAGCCTCGTTTATCTGTAAAATCTATTAAGCGCGGAACAACCTCTCTCATCATTGGAAGCAGTATCTTGAAGTATGTCCATTCTCACAATCTCTTTTCAAATTAAACAACAACAATTGATTCATATCCTGGTCACAACTCTCATCAACTCTATCAGAAGATCCAGAGTTATCCTACAACGCACATCAACTCCGTCTTCATAAATACAGGCCTAATTGATGCACTCAAATCTACCGACATCAAACAATTTCAACAGAACATCAATCATCTTGTATCTTTAATCCATCGAAAATTCACTCCGCGGTTCATCTATTTCCTAGAAATTACTTCAGTCTGTAAACATTCTGCTCTACAAAGGAATCATGTCATCACTAGATTCAATGAAGCCTTATCCCGTCTCTCTATTAATAAATTCAATGTTATTCCAGTCTTCTAGAAGAATCATAAATAGAAAATAAACTAAAAAATTACTGTAATAATTATAAATTTGTTTATCTCAATGCTAGAAGTCTCAATTCAAACAGAAATGATTTTCTAAACTTAATAAATAAGATAGGACAAAACGCAATATTCTTAATTTCCGAAACTTGGTTAAAGCATAACACTGTTCCTAATTTGTTTAATCCTGACCGACATTATGACATTTTCATAAAAAACCGGTTAGATAAAGGTGGTAAAAAGTAAAAAAATTTCAACGGATATTAATGAATTAAGCATTGATAATGCAACTACAACAGAAAAAATAAGAATAATAGACCACCTAAATACAACATTTAAGAAACTTGGCAAATTCAATTTTCCCCAATATTCCCAGGAAGAACATACTTTTATTTTAGACTCGTAAATGCAAATGAACTAGAAACTATAATAAAAAATTTAGACACAAATAAATCAACTGCATCCTATAATTTTCCAATCTTTATTATTAAGCGGCATTTTCATATCTTTAGTGAAAATCTACTATTCGCATTTAACCAATGCATTATTGATAATGAATTCCCGAATATATTTAAGAAATCAGACATAAGCCCTATAAATGCACGAAATCATAAGCCCATTTGCATTGGCCATCCCTTTAGTAAACTATTTGAAAAATTATTAAATAATCAAATTAATGCATATTTGATATCTGAAAATATTCTTTCAAAAAAAACCAATTTGGTTTTCGTAATGGTTATAGAACGCAAGATGCAATTTTATCAATATCAGAACAAATAAAATCTAATTTAACCCTAAACAAATGTAGTTGTGTTGTACTACTTGATTTGAGCAAAGCCTTTAACTGAATGAATTTACCAAACGCATATCCGAAATCATCATCGGATTGTTCATGGTCCATTTCTCTACAGGTTCATTTGCATTTTCTTTTTGCTGGAATTGAATTCGTTTCTTAATGTTACGTCGAGTGAAAATATACTGCTGCTTAATCTTGACAACTTGTGGATTTAAACTAACGGAGGTCTGTCCCTCACATAAATCAAGCTTATCAACAAATTCTGCAACTTTTTTCAATTCTTCATTCTGACAAAATGGGACTAACGTGATTACTGCTTGACATTCTTCTTGTTGAGTCTGAACTTCTTCGTTTTCAGTGTTTTTATTAGTGTCTTGCTCTTCATTAGGGACTTCTTCGTCATTGCTGAGTTCTTCTTGTTCAATCAATTCCAATTCTTCGCCTTCACAATCATAAATTTCGTCCCTTTCGTCAGCTGGTACAGAGGATTCTTATTGATTTTTTCGTCGAACACCCTTTGGTGGTGTGATGAGTGTTAATAATTCCTTTAACTGCTTTGGGCTTTTTGCTTTCATCAATTCAGATCATAACTCATTATTTTCTTCCCCGACCATCTCCATTGTTTTATTTGATACAAGATAGTCTTCACGTCCATCGAGGGCACTTGTTAGCCAGAGGGATTTATAGTGTGCAAAAATATCGATATCGATGCTCTCTACGCTTTCAACTAACATGCACATCATATCGTAACACGTGGGTTGAGGTATCTTCTTTGGGTCTGCTCTTAATTGAGTTAGCATGAGCTCCTGCTCAAGCTCGCGGTACTTCTTTTTTAGTGGTGAGTGAATATCAGTATTGTTGATTTGAATATCTCCTGTGACACCTCCACCAACACAGACGTAAACACCCTTTTTTGATCAATGCATCCTTTACCTTGGGCATGAAATGAACGCTGTAGCCGTCGAAAACATAAATGCAGTAGTTTTTGATAGTAAAAATCTAGTGTCGATTTGGAAGGTTGGAAATTGTCACTAACATCTGTTCAAGGCGATAAGAACCTTTGGGAGCCCAATGATATTTGATTCCATCTGGTGGAGTCATTTTTGTACGAGTACCCTTCCCTATAAATACAAACTCAGGCTTGACTACTACACTTGGATCACTTGACACTTGTGTGAAAGCAGTAATTCTTTCACGAGCTAGGGAATTGTTTTCCTTTCCGTAAGTGTCATAACCAGTTATATTTAGTGTTTTTTTGAGACGAACTTTCGTTACGGTGCAGTGGTATTTGATTTCCGTTGATAATGGGAGGATGGACGGCAAAGTTTTCGATAAATAATTTACGCACTGTCCATATATTCTTTATATACTCCAAAATTCGTTCCTTCCTATCTGCTTGCTTTATCTGGAAGAGTTTGTTAGGTTTTCTCAAACTGACATTGTACTCGTGCATCCATCCCTTGATCCATCGATTTGAAAAAACAAGGTCTGGTTGGTTGGTTTCAGGGGGTTGTTGTTCACGCCACTGGTCAAAAAAGAATTATGCTTGTGCTTTGAACATTGAACGAGGTAAGCGACCTTTTAATGTTACCAGAATGTCTAAAAACCAATCGTATAGAGCTTCTCGAATGGTAGATGCAACAATTTTTCTTCCACTTCCAGGTTGACAATATTTGGACTTTGCTGCTGGTATCGTAACTTCACTTTCATCTTTCATAGCTTGGCCATAGCTTCGTTTTCCTAATTTAATAGCTTTTGCAGACGGGGTCATTATGCTTCAAACCTTGAAGATCAGGATAATATGTATGTACCGCGCGTGCAACATAACCTTCCCTTGGTAGCATTTTCGCGTGCTTACTCCAGTTTGCTTTATCCTTATTCTCTTCCACTTTTGCATCATATTCCTCTTTAAACCTTTTGCAAAGTATTCCAAGTTCTCCTTTTTCTGCAAACGTATATTTTTCTCCGCGAACAAATTATTTTGACATATCTAACAACTACAGTCAACAAGTTTCTTCACAAGACTAAAATTCAAATATTATTAAGGCTTGTTTTCATCACGCCACGCGCTAACAATGCGTAATATGAGCAACCTGTGAAGTATGTATCAAGGGACAAAAGAATATAAAAGAAAGTATTTTTCGATCATAGTCATATGTGTAAACACTATTATTCTTTGTTGTTGTCTGGGTCTTGAGTGTTAATAAAGAAAGGACATCTGTCTGAAAACGAAAAAAATAGTGCTTCTGTCTAAATAAAAGAACGAAGAAAAAAGCGAAATGTCTCCGATATATTAACGGAGTATACAAACAATTTGTAAAACATGAAGAAAAAAGGACAACCTCACGTATGAAATATTTGAAAATTAATAAAAGAGGGGTCAGAAAAAATTAAAAGACGTTCCGGGACGTTTATTAGGAACCTAAGAGTACATTCATTCGAAAATTTTGTATAAAATGCAAATACACACGCACACACTAACACACATTTTAATATTATATATATTTTATTATATTTGTATAAATAGCTTATTGTAGTTTATAGTTTTTTGTACTAGTTTCTTGTACCAATAAATTCCTTTTGAATCTTATTATTATTACTATTATTATTATTATTATTATTATTATTATTATCATAATGTTGCTGAATACACCTCACATATTTTAATGGCGCTGAATACATTTCAGTGAACTGCTACAAGGGCACTGAATACAAAAAATATTATAATGGCGCTTAATAATATTGCTATTATTAAGCAAATTTTTTTTGAAAACGAATGATTTTTTGGTATATAGGAAATAGATTAAGCAAAAAATTACATCCATATTGAATTTTCTGAATACCATCATATCTTGAGTATTTTTAATAAACTTTTTAATGGCATGCCCTTGCTAAAACTTAGATTGCTTAGCGAATAATGTTCGGATTGGCTTTAAAATAGATTTATTCGCTTCTTCATTAAATTTTACATCTAGAAAATGATTTTCATTGTTTTTTAGAAGGGATCTAGTCCGATATTTTTTAAGGAATCTTAACATGAACCATTGTAGGATCATTCACTTAAACAATTTTTATTAGGGTTATGACATGGCGAAAATGCTGATTGTGATGCGAATAATGCTCAGATAAACTTCGGACTATTTTTATTGTCTTCTAAACTTTATTTTACATCTAGAAAACCCTTTTCAATTTTCTTTAAGCGAAACCCAAGAACTGATTTTGCTAAAACCGTCTTGGAAAATTCTTACTTCAAGAAGAAATCTAAATGTGGGAAAAATTGTTCAAATGTGTCGATTGTTGTATGTCATCATCTAGTATATCATTTAACAGTAAGATAAATGAATATTAAATAAGAAATTACAATAAAATAATATGCGCCTTTATAATAGGCCCTTATTTATACTTAGCCCCATTACAATAGTTAAGCTTCGGATTCTGTTGAGTTAAAAACAAGAAGAAATTGATTGAAAAATTGAGTCAACGTTGATTGAAAATTGAGTACAAAATTGAGCCAAAATTCAAATTATCAGTCTTCAAAATTCTTCAATCTGGTTGTTCCACATGACAAATAAATCCCATTTCATATGTTCAACTGTATAGCGCTCTCTTTGAGGACTCAGAGGTCATTTTGAAAACGATAAGAGGCGCTCAACTTCGCCGCTAACAATCGGCTGATATGAGAAATTTGCAATATCTGCAGGATTGGCAGTGAAATATTCTACTTGTTCGCTTTGTAGCACTTGGTTTTGTAAATAGCAAGTTCAGGAACATACAATGACATCTCAAATAGTTTAAAAGTTTTGATGGCAGAGGTCTTCTTCAAGCGGCCCTCCAACTTTGTGATGCCATCTGGAAGCCACCGAGCGCACTTGTCCTAAATGCCAACTGCTGCTGTAACACATCCTTTGAGATCAGTTTTTTTAAGAGTTTTAATTGCGTTCCACTCGTTTTCATTCGAAGTTTCCAAATATGTGCAGACTTGCTGAGCAGTAATAAATCACCGTCGTTAGCCATGTTCCCCAACGTGTGATAACTGCATCAGGGGGTAAAGGGAGTCCAGTAGTTTCTTTAAAATTACGTTTACGCCTTGCCGAATGTTCAAAAAGACGTTACATCTGTGTAACAAAAAAGTCTGTTTCATGATGATTGCATCGGATAAACTCAGGAATTTTTCCCAGCTTTAATCATATACATGTAAGCAGCTCCATCAGATAAGAATAATTTTATTCGCCCGTACGGAATATCGCCACAGAAACGTTTTAGAATTATCGAATTAAACAGCTGTTTGATGGTGACATTATCAGTTTTTGTAGTTCGATTTAGTGTAACATTCATTTTTCAGCACACCTACTAACAGCTGCAATAGACCGACATTGACCATCCGTTGTCTCGTCAATTGTAACAAAGATGTCTTTGTCTTTAATCTCAGTTTTAACTCTCTCAATGATATCGGCGAGTTCTTCTTTGATGTAATTTTTCCGGAGAGTTGACCTTTCCGGTTGTGCGAGCACATTGAGTGAAGACCAGAAAATTGAGTTATGCAATTTAATTGAGTAAAACTGTAAAAATTCATCCAAAAATTGAGTTATTGCATAACACAATAGAATCCGAAGCTTAATAATAGTTCAATTTAGTTTGTATTCAGCACATGTACAACAGTATATTTTGCCAAAATTTGGAAGCCCTTCTCCTAAACTAATGCAATATCTTGCTCAAACTTAAGGCACAATTGAAGCATTACATTCAAAGCTACACACCAAGTTTCATTGAAATCGAATAAAAACCGAAAGTAAACACAAGAAAATCCATGAAATGCAAACATTCAGCGCCACATAATAATAATAATAATAATAAAAATAAAAGATTATTAGGCCAGCAAAGGCAAAAATTAGAAACATCAAATTTTAAAAAATATAATACTATACACGATTTTGTTTCTGCTTTCTAATTGTTATTAATGTCTACAAATACGTGCCAAGCAAAATATGGGCTTGATGAGGTCTCAAAACATCGACCAGCTGAAAAGCCCACAAACTTATTCATCTTTGAATATAATAAAAAAACTAAAATCAATGCTGGTCTTGTTTGGATTCTCTTTTTCCTTATAGGTCCTTACATGAATTTCGAAATCCATACTGAGCTGAAAGTAACACGTTGAACAAATTAATCAAATGTAGCAGCCGTGATACTACAGGCATAAAAATGAAAATAAATATTTTTAGGTTTCACCGTGTTCGATTTTCGAAAACAAACACCATTTTAGAACCAGTAACATTCCAGCATACTGAAATAAATAATAAATAGCTTAATTTGAAAGAATTACTTCTTCCTAGTAGAATCATCCGATTTTGCATCTTTTCTTTCAAGTGCTGACCAAAACTTTTTAAGTTCTGGAATATTTTTAAGTTCCTCATTTCTGCGTTCATTAGATAAACAAACCCAAATTGGTAAGGATACTAATCTCTGAATTTGATTACGCACCAGAGACACTTCCTAAAGTAAAATTTCCAAAATCATAAATTTAACGAAAAAAACCAGCAATACTTGAGATGGGAAACTTTGTCGCTGTGTCATGGATTCCAGTGATTTACAAAAAAGTTCAAAAATAAACAACATTAACAATCCTTGATTTAAAGCGCCTTAATAATTTAAGGAACTGATACAATCATGATCCGTAATTCTTTACTTAAAAACATGATTGAAAAAGAGATTTTGTATACTAACATTTCAAAACAATTCAGTGCTAAACCTGAAATTTTCAAAGCCCAATATTTGATTGTTAATTAATATAACAGTCAAATTACTGCGGCGTCATAAGAAATGTGCTAGAATAACATGACGATATCCTAAAATTAGTGATATATAAATATATATATACATGGAAATACTATTTTGATTTTTTTATTGAGTTCGTAATTGTAATTAATTGCATATCCTTAAAAAACTTATTACAAAATGCATACCAGACTATTGATGCAATGCATCAAGAACACTAATAAAACTGTTTGCTCAGTCAGGAGGAGAGAATCATCATTAAGTAAAAGTAACTCCAGAACCCGATGAAACACTAATTTGAAGACATCTTCATGACCATCAAAACTCTAGAATATATTGAATATATTATTTATATTACACATATGACGCATCATATAGTACCTACAGACAATGAATAAGAGGGAAATTTACATTTTCCAAGTTGTCAGGACTGAACTTTAACTCTAGAAGCACCAATAGGTCATCTTAGACTGGTTTTTGATATAATTAAATAGTCCAAATAACTCCTTGTTATTGCAAATAAAAACATTCGACGATTTATATTAGAATGCATAATTAAAATTATTGATTCTACTACAGTAGTTGTGAGTGAATGCAGGGCCCACTGAAGATATTCAGTGAAGAGAAGAGTTCCTAAAGGAAATAAAACAGCTTGGTGCTTCTAGTATTAAAACTTTATAAATGTTGAAAATACATATTAATAACGATGGATAATACCATTATATTTTTGAAATATCATATCAATATGATATTAGTTAAATAAATTTTAATACATTCGACATTTTGGATATTTTTAAAATAATATAAATGCTATAAAACCATATTATCGAATTCATTTAAAATGACCAAGAGCTGTAACCACATCAGAAATAATTGCGTTTACCCATTACATTTTATTGACCGTTCCAGCAATTGGTAATGAAATTGTTTATACTCTTCAACAAACATGTTTATAAATGTCGTTCGACAGATGGCAGATTATTTTAAAGAGAAAGTCTCCAACAACTAGCTAAAACGAATTACAGACTTTCTCAAATTTATTGAACTTTCTGAAGGTTCTGGACTATTTATTTAGATATTTGTAAATCGGATAGTGATTGATTCTAATTGTATTTATTTGAAAAATAGAATTTTTTAAAAACATTTTTAAAATAAAATGATAAAAAAATTACCACACATGAGCATGATTTGTGCTAAAAAATTGATGGAAAACATTAAAAATAGCATTTTGATTTAATGTCATTTCCCGGGTAAAGGTAAAACATTTCAGGTGCGAGTGGGGTAAGAACGCATTTTTTTCATAGGCGGGTATGAAATTAAAGCTCTATGAGTTGTGTCTAAAACGTATAATAATGTGATTTCTTCTGTTACTGCAAAAAAGTTCACCCCAACCTTATACTTCTAAAATGATTTTCATGTTGGCAATTCTTAACACTGGTTAAATCTTGCAATATTTGGTTTCTGACTGCTATTGGATATATGTTTTCTGCATTTATAGAAAGCTAGAAATAAAAATTTGAATTTGATCTGTAAATTAATATTTTTTAAATTATTGTTCAATTATCTTGCCTATTAGAGTATGGTCTCTTTAGAAACCTATTGGTACAAATGTTTTAGTGTTACTTACGCAGTTCCTACAAATCTCCATTATAGAATGCAATAAAAGTCTTTTTAAAGCTTTCTCATACAATTTCAAGAGTCTCATAAGAAAAGAAGAGTTGCATGCCTTCCAAAACAATCCCTTCAAAATAAGAGAATACACTGAAAATCCTAATAGTTGATCGTTAACTGTTCCTTAATACAATTTAAACTGCTCATGCCATAGAAATCTATTGAAACACCCCTCATTCAGCAAGCATAATAAATTATCCTGGGCTGGTTAATAGGTAGTAATAATACTCACATCAGATGACCCATTGTGCAGTGCTACCTACAATTACGTAAGATACGCAACGCTTATAAGAGAATTATGGGCGGACATGGAATTATGAGCACACAAGCACACATGCAAACTTGGGGCTCTTAGTCATATTATATTATATATTATAATTATATATTATATTATATATATATATATTAGCATCCGGATAGTGAATTGAATATACCGGATACCGGATGATTCCGGATAATTCGACTGCCGGATACCGGATAATGTACTGTTCAATTATTACTACGGCAACCAGAAATATAACTTTAAAAACACAAAATATGACCTTATTTTTATGATAAAATATGACCGAATTTAGTTAAATATGCCCTAAAATATTAGGCAATTGCTTCACTAATAATTACAGCACATGAATTCCCATATATTAAGATTTCTGTAATAGGCTAAGAGTTTTCTTAACATAGAGAAATATCTCTCAACTGCAGCCGATGTAACTTGACATATTCGTAACTTGGCATACAATTCCAATTAAATGTTGATATATTATTTCACAGCAATCATTTCCAAGATCAAGGATGGGAGTAATAACAACATAGGGTGGAATTTCAACTCTGTCAAGCATTGAACAACTTTAATATTTTATGATAGCAACCTTAATTGAGCATTTAGATTTTCAACCCTCATATATTTCGCCTGAATACACATGACACAGTTCTGCGGCACGTGTGCCTTGCAAAATCCAGCTGCCAGCATACAAGGCCAGTCCTAGAAACGCGTCGAACAGTTGCTCTGGTTGGGTCGGTTCAACAATTACCTAGCAATTAAATTGGGGGAGGGGGGTTAGGCCAGTGAATGAATTAATTAAATATAAATGAATGAATATATATATATATATATATATATATATAGCTAAAATTTTACGTTTATACTGAATTTAGATCTTCTTGAAACTGTCCTTAATTGCCTATAACGTTTCTTGTGTGTAATTTGAGATGAAATATTGTACTTGCACAGTTTTAATCGTTTTTGTATTTTTGCTATGAAGCCGTAACATTTCCAGTGTTCATAATATATTAAATTTCATAGATTTTCAGTAGATTTGGTTTTTATAAAATATACAAGTATTTCAATTATCACTTTATTCCTTAAAAATAATGAACTAAAAGTCTCAGTCAGCTGCAATAAATTAAGAAAAACAAAGCTAACATACCTTCCACGTGGGAACTCGTTCCCGAAATTTTTCATTTATCATAATAGCCATTGAAAGAATATGAGGAACAGATGCGGATTCTGCGTAGTTTACGATAAGATAATTTTCAAGATATTGACTATATTCTAACATCATTGTTTGTCGTAATCGATTCCTAAATTGAATATTATTTTAAGTTAAAAAAGTGGTATAAGATCAACTCCATATATATAGGAAGACCAAAATACAGTTTTCGTATGATTTAACTAAATTGTTTACTTCACTATGCTGATATTCTAAACGAATTTATTCTTTGTTTTAACGAAACAATTTACATGTAAAATTAAAGGATTTTGCTATGATTCCTATAATACTTACGGGTGATTTCGAACTTCTTGATAATATATGTGAGAAACCAACTAAAAATAGAATAGAAAGTCTGTTTCAGATGTGCGGAGTTATATACCTTGTCAGAAAATGGAGGTCTTTTTTCTAGTCCAGGTGCCCAATTTTCTTGAGATATCTAAATGGCAGAAAATGTTGCAAATAGAAATGATAGTTATTAAAAACCTTTGATAACTTTTCTTCAGCAAGGTTGGTAACTGTTGGCAACGTAGAATTCGTCATTGCCAATCAAGTTAAAATAATCTAAATTAACATCTAATTAAACAGCAGATGAAACCGCCAAGCATGTAATTAAAAAACTTCGTAAATCAAATTATGACTCTAGGGTTAAAGATTATTTTAAAAAATTAAAAAAATCTAGTCAAAAATGGAATTTCGTAAACAGAAGCATTGGAAAATAAATATGAACATTGAAGGGTTACGTGAAGATAACATGATATGCAGGGATTGTAAATGTATTAAACAAAACTTTTGAAAATATTTGTAAGTGTGAATTTAAATTAATCGGAAACAATATTTCCTTTAACACTAAAATGGATAGTAACTTCAAAATTCAATTTAACTTTACATTAATTTCATATTACGATTTAGAAAAGAAGTTCTTAAACTTGATGAAAACAAATAATGCGGCTCCAGAAACATACCATATTGGATAATTAAAAAGTAATTTAATATCTTTTTCTAGCTTTTAATCAACGTATCATTGACAATAAGTATCTAGATATGTTAAAAAATTCTGATATTTCACCAATATTCAAAATGGCGACACATTAAGCCATCCCAGATGCAATTTTATCAATTACAGAAAAAACAAAATCTAATTTAAATAAAAAATTATCCACGGCAGTTGCATTACTTGATGTTAGTAAGGCTTTGAAATTTTACAGTCAAAATTGCTTAATCAAGGCTTTAGCAAAACAGCGAATAAATTTATTTCTATTTTTTGAATAATAGTAAGCAACGAGTAAAAATTTATAGAATCTATTCAGACTATTTTGGGAGTTGCTCAAAGCACTGTACTTGGACCAATATTGTTTGCTCTTTATGTGAATGATATCTCCGAAACAATTGAACTATATATATATATATATATATTATGAAAGATTTATTCCGCAAACATGTTTCGCTACAAACGTATAGCTTCGTCAGTGCATATATAGAGTATAGAGGGAAAGTTTAGAAAAGTTTAAGAATGCTAACATGGTTTAATTGTCTATTTAAAAGTTTTTTTCGTTGTTGTTTTATTAATAATGCTTCAGTGATCTTGGTATGTTTGTTCTTTGTTAATATTTTAAAATGATCTTTTGTTGCTTGGTGATGATGTAAATAAATTTCTGATGTTAGGTGACCTCTTAGGTGTTCTTTAATTCTAATTTCCAAATGTCTTCTTGTCTCCCCGATGTATGAGGCATTACACTCATCACAAGAATATTTATAAACAATAGAGGAAGACAAGAGCATTGGGATCGGATCTTTGTTTGAGAAAAAGTTTGAGGTCTTAGTTGTTGTAAATGTTGGAATTATCTTAGTTTCATATATCTTTAATTTTTTGTTGATTCTTTTAAGTTGGTGTTCGATATATGATTGTCGTTCTTTAATATAAGGTAAATTCCAATAAATGTTTTTAGTTTTATCATTGTTGTCCTTTAATTTGTTGTTAATAAAATATTTATCCAAGCATTTTTTTATTAGATGGTGAGGATAGCCATTATTAGTTAAGATTGAANTATATATATCGATTGCTTTAGAATTGTGTGAAGAACTACATGCTGTTGGGTGCAAAGCAAGTAACATGACCTTCCTTCATGAAGAAACCGTTAACCGACACTAAAAAAGGCGATTTCTCATCTTGAATTAAATTGCACAAAATGGGTTCTTGCACAATATGCTTCAATTATAAAAGGCCCTATTTTTAGTCCTATATACGCGTTCAATAATTATGAAAATAATTCATGCATATAACACTTTGAGTAAACTTACTTGAATTTTCAGTAATAATTGTATATTTCAGCCCCATGCCAATAGCAACCAGGAGATACTGTACATCCGCACTATTCAAAATATATTTAAAACAATTGCGGAATGCATATTTATGCATTAAAAATGCATGCAACGCGATCACGCTAGCCATAAATTCGGTTTTACAAATCAGCAATTAAAATGTGGAAATAAATACAAATCGGAAAAACATTCTCTGAAGATGCAAAGCGGTTGCAAAGCATATACGTTCCAATTTAAACATCTCAAATAAGGACTTGATTTACGCTAAAAATGTATGGATTTGCATAAATATATTTTATATCTTGTAATTTGTTTAATAACAGTTAATTATTTTATGAATTTCAAGTTTTCTTTGCTAATATCCTTAAATATATACCACGTGCTACGAATTTGCTTAATTATACAGTTATCGGTCTATATCAATTAAAATTTAAACTTTTTATGTAATTTATTGCATTTCTCATTGTTTTTTAACCTAGATTCGTGTTTATTTTGTCTGCGTGTCGCTATTCAATAACTTCGCCAATGCATTTCTCATTGTTTTATACCCTATATTAGTGTTTACTTCATCCGCGCATTCCGCAGTCATCCTATTCTATATATTCGCCATTATTTTAATTGAATTCAACTAATTTCTTTTACTATGCTTAGTCAGCTTAATTATACAATACGCTAAAAAATTCTAATTACCAAAACGCATTTAATCCAGAAATTTTTACGTTTTTGCACAATTTCCAAATTTGCCTTTTAATAAGAACAGTATTATTAATGCTAGCATGTTAAAAAGTCCATATTACATAAATTTATTCTATGTGTAGAAAAGCAATGCGGTACTTAAAATATTTAAACAAATGATTATTCAAATTAAAGCTAAATGTCTAAAAGATGAAGAACAAAGCAGATGACGTCATCAGTCAATTAACCAATGAAATCTTCCTATTTCAAAAACGAACACAATGTGGGTGTATATTTTTTTTGTCTCAAATTATTATCATTATGTCAATATGAATATTTTGTCTCAATTTTTGACCATTGAATAATATTACGAAATTGTCTCAAAATAAACATGATTTCAGTGAATTACCTCGTGATTGAAATTCCTCGCATAAAGTAAATGATAAATTGGTGTTAGTTCAGTATTGTAACAAAAGTATTAAGTTATGTTATAGAAAATTTTGTTAATGTTTTAAGCAGTATTTTGTAGCAATAAATTTAGTTTCTTTTTGAAATAAACATGAGTTATTTATTTTCTCAAGATATTGTTGGAATATTCATCTTGTCTACTGGTTTTAGCTATTTTTTTTAACAAAGCAGTACTATATTTATGTGTGAAAATTTTCTGCTGGTTCTACCCCGGTGTATCTTATTTTTTAAGAAATTTACAGTATTTTATCAACCAATGGCGATATGATTTCAAACTTTTAGGCAAGAATTTGATTGATGTAGTCCGCAGTTTTCTCTAGATTAACTTGCTATTTCAAGTTCTGTGAGATGATTCTTGTTTGCAATATATTTTTCAAATATGCATTCCTAGTTTATATCTTTGAAGAACCTTGTGTAACATCCTCCACCTAGCTTGTTACGCCGTGTTTAATCACTGCTAAGGGATGCTTAGTAAACTGCGGGTGAGGTGTTACCCATTTGTTGATCCATCAAATTTCTCTTTCTTATTAACTAGTTACGTTAATTAAGTACTCAGGTAATAACCATCACTGTTTAGGTGACTGGGCAGTATGATGTTTCCTCTTCGGTTGTTCCATGGGCTCCTGCCCGAAGCCGATCTCCACAACACAGCTCCTCCTCTTCTGGAACGATGGTTGAGTCCACATCACCATCTCAGCTCAACTGGGATTAATTATGTATGCCCTACGTTAGCTCGGTGTGTGCACTCAAGTAAAGTTGTAACTGACTTAA
>CABFPE010000052.1:1372516-1382526 GCA_900660155.1 Hofstenia miamia | reverse complement strand
TGGTATGAATTAATTAGAGCCAATTTCATCAAATTTAATTAATTTTACATGTTTAACTATGGTACGAAAAAATTTGAGCAGCAGCGTATATATATATATATATATATATATATATATTATATCAAGTGATAATTCAAACAAATATTTTGGGACAAACTTTTGAGACAAAAATGATATAAAACGGCTTAGACAAATTATTTTTAATTTGAGACAAAATTACATAGATGGTACACTATTTTTAGACAAAATAGTACGTGTACAGAACTTTTGCCCAATGATTTTTCACCCATTTGTATTTTTCGCCCAAAAGACATTTCGCCCACTTGTAATTCTCACCCAAAAGAATTTTCGCCCATTTGGAATTTTCGCCCATGAGAAATATTTCATAGTAAAGTAGAGAAGAATCTTTAAGACCTGAAAAAGACTTTTTATTTTAATTTTTCAGCAACTTTCTACATTACTTTTTCTAATTGCTTATGTATTTTCTATATAGAATGTTTGGAATATTTTTCATTCTCAGTAAAATACTACATAATGATTACAATAATTGTGAATGCATGTCATTGTTTCATTAAGATAGCAAGTCTTCTAAGGTGGTAGTTATTTTATGCATTTGCAAATAGGCAAATTTACTTAAAGGGCTTAAATTTACTTAAGTTTTCCGCCCTCTTCACCTCACATTTCCAATAAATAGAGGCATTGTTTTTCAAATGTACTCTATAAAAAACCATTTAAAAGAATTTTTTGCCTCCTTGACTGGTTGCTATTAGTTCCATAACTAAAAGGTGTAACATTATATTGCCAAATTTCACATTTGTTTTCAATAAATATTGACTGAATTGGTTTAAATAAGCAACAAATTTGTTTTGGTGAGAATTCTTTTGGGCAAAGTTTCAAATGGGCGAGAATTCAGGTGGGCGAAAATTCCTTTGGGCGAAAATACTGTCAATCAAAATAGTAATACTTTGAGACAAAGAAATATTTAGCTGACACAATGTTAGCAAAATAGCAAGGTAGGTAAACAATGATCATTAGTACTTTTTACTGAAAAGGAACATTCAATCCCACATAAAGAACCTTGAGATTAACATA
Source organism: Hofstenia miamia (assembly GCA_900660155.1). NCBI lineage: Eukaryota > Metazoa > Xenacoelomorpha > Acoela > Hofsteniidae > Hofstenia > Hofstenia miamia. The sequence continues at coordinate 1,381,434 of CABFPE010000052.1, read as the reverse complement.
GTAAATTTTTTAATTAAGCCTTAATGGTGCATGAAGATTAATAAATTATATGAATCAGTCAAAATTTTATCAAATGTACATTAAAGTATTTAACTGAATATTTTTTATGAAATTTAGTATAATATTTTACTATATAGCCTAGATTATAATTAAATAAACAATTGTTTTTAAAGCCAAAAACTAAATTTTGAAGTCTATTTTGATATATTTGAAATTTATATCTTATTCAGCAAAAATTTGTTCAAAAGTTTTGCTATGTCAATCTCAGGTTCTCTATGTTGGTTTGAAGGATCCCTATGTTGGTAAAAAGCACCAACATAAAACAATTGTTTTAATCAATAAATTTTAAATCAATGTGGTTCAGAAAATCTAAATAGTGTGTCTATGTTTAGAATTGAAATTTTTGCTTAAAATAATGGATTTTGAGATTCATTTTATAGCATGTCCTTCCATAAGCTTTGCAAAATGTACCGTATTTTACTAGGTGGTTATATATATATCATTGCCTTATTGAAGAACATAGATGTTAGTATAGATTTAAACAGAAAACTTGATGCATATTTTGATTCAACAATAGTTCAAAGTCTTGAAACATCAATATTACATTGTTGTCATTTTTAGCCAATCTTAGATTTTTGCTATATTTTAAATAGTAATGTTGAAGTTGAATTTTAAAAAGGCCATAACTTGACTTCAAAAATATTTTGTTATTCATAGTCATAGTTGTTGCTCCATGAACAGTGCATGTAGTGGGAATTTACATTCTAAAAGTGACTTTTGAAATTATCTAAGGGTTTATCAAATATTTCTTTACCTACAATAGAAATAATGTGCATACAGCCATAAATTAATGAACCTTATAATTTTGAACTTACAAAGCAAGACCTAAGTTCAAATACCTATTCACTAATGAAAGGTGTTTGATATACAATAAAAACTGAAGATTCATAGTCTAATTTTCCATAAATATTGCTAGTAAAATTGAATGAATTTATGTGTAAAATGTCTTTATAGATTCACTATTTCTTAGTAAGAAGCATTAAATGAATAACATTTATTCTCATGAATTAGTGTTAATGTAGATTCACTTGGGGAAATAGTGTCCATTTTCTTTTAATTTTAAATATGTTATTTTAGTAATTTTGTAATTGCTAGTGACGACAGCATGACGTACATTTTATTTTGAGCTTAATTCACAAAGGAAAAGTAATTTCCACTTTATTGGTGCTAACATGTTATTACTCAATTTAATTTGTGAGGGAAAACATGATGTTTTAATTTGTAAACAAAGAGGTAAAATTTATGATTTCATATAAATGTGAGAGACAGTGTTGAGGAAAAGCAATTGATTTTATCTCACAAAACTTCATTTGCTTTGTTTTTACCATTATTATATTTTACCTGCTGGTTGTGATTATAATTGTTTCAGTGACAATTTGGGAGTCACTCTTTTAAACTGGGGATGATGACTAGTTCCTAGACAATAGGAGCCCAAATAGTGGACTGCATTAGGCTATGGATATGGTTACATGTAGTTATAAGAAACCTTTCATTCAAATGTAACATGAACAGACACCTATAAAATATTACACTGTGATGATATTATGCTGTTGGCTAGCACAAATGCAAGGTAATTACATGCTATTATTACATGAGCTGAGAGGTAAGAGAACAACTGAGATGGTTTATTGAGCTAGATAATAAAATGTGAGACAAATAGGGTAGCACTGTTCAAACTAGTTTATGAACCTCTCAGCTTGGATATCACTCCAGCATGACGCCATATGAATTGGTCATCCTGGATGTTTTTCTCTTTAAACAGGTACGAGTTACTTGGATGAATTATGGCCAGAAGCAGACCTCATTTTCACTGGGAAGAACTGCCAATATTGACCTGAAAATAATATCAGATATTGAACAATGCCAAAATTTTTTGAAAATGTAAGAATTATTTCCAAAACCCATTCATAACTGTTGAAATGGCAATAAATCCAATTTTTTCAACAATATTTTTCATTATTTTTCATTTTTATATGTTTCTTTAGAATTGCTTCCTTTGAGCCCAAATTTAGTGTGTTGCTATTTAATGAACCCTAAAGCTATCATGAATACTAAATTTGTTATTTTTTTTTACATTACCTGGCTGAACTGCATGTGGGCTCTAAGTATGGGGAAAATTGGAGATCATGGGCACTCAGTGTAAAACCCATAGTACTTAGTGCCCAGATAAATAAATAGATATATATATATATATATACATATATATATATACATATATATATATATATATATATATATATATATTGACAAACATCAAGTGAATTAATATTACTTTTTAATGACAACATTCAAAAGTAATTTCAGGCTTAAATAAATTTAAACCTCTAAAAGTAATGTTTCTGTCTGGATTAACAATTAAGATTAAATACAATTGATATTTGTTGTTTGCTAGTATGTCATGAGTGCACATTGATTGAATTGGAATCTAAATCAGAGCAGAGACTTTGAATCAATTTGTGGATGCCCCACCCTGTGGTTTTTGAGTACTCAGAATTTTAAGAACTTGAACTCAAATAAGCCTGCAACACTTGATTGGAAAAAATTGAATGAGAAGTAATCAATACTTAAATGCAATTAAAAATCCACTGAAAAATACTGTAAAAATTAAATGATATCAAATTTCTCAAATAACTATTTTTAGCTTAGAATTATTGTAAAATAAATGTTTTTTGCCTTTAGAATTAGGACAAAAAATGATCAAACTTGGAATTTTCTTCAAAAAAATGTCTGAACTCAAACTTAAAATGTAAAAACTTGAACTCAATCTGAGTTCACCCCTATTGTGGTTTTGCTACTTGAAATATTCCAAACTGAATTTTTGCCTATAATGTTTCACCCCTTAGATGTTTTGCTGCATATTATTTGATTAAATTGGAAATGGTATTGCTTAAGTTTAGGAAACATGATTGTGCAATTTCAGATTTTGACAAAGTTGTCCATTCTACTCTAGAACATTTTGCAGGTTCAGCTATTTCCAGTAGAGAACTCATTCAAGCAGCTTTGCCTGTTAAACAAGGTTGCCAGTGAGTTCCCATCACTTCCCTTATAGCACATTTTACTTTCACTTGTTCAATAGTAGACTCTAATTACCTTGCTCAATACATTATTCCTGACATTTATGTACAATACCACAAGTTCTTTAAATTTCATATTATCATCTCTGTAGTTTACAATACAAATTCCACATCTCCTATTGTTCACATCACTCCTAAAGCTCAGTCTTCTTACTTTAATGCCTTCAAAGTTCTGAGCAGTGCTCTGCTATCATCTAGGTATCCTGCTTTTCAGAAATGAGCAGGAATACCAAAAATGCAACAAGACTCTGGATATTTACAATGATCATGCCTTGTGTTGGTTTGGTGAGCATTATAAAATATATTGGCATCATCATGTTACATTGAATCATTCTTCTAATGCTGCTCTGTCCCCTATTCTTGAGAAGAGAAATCTAACTTTGTCACACTTCCACCCTGGAGATATTTTCCTCACTTGTTAGTCTACCAGTCCTCTTGTAGCTCTTGACACTATATTACCAGTTCTTTGCAATCATCAACCTTGTCTCATGCTGGAATTGCTGCTGGTAATGCTATTAAATTTGCAAATTTTCATACAATAGCCAACTGCACCACATCTTGTGTTACTTCAGAAGTTCAGTTTACTTCTTTGTCTGCCAAGTCTCTTTAGGTTTGCTTTCTTGTCATCAAACACTTTCAAAGAATTAGTTCAATGGCTGCATTTTAGTCAGCTAAACATAAGTTTGTAATCAGGAAATTTTTTGTGCAACTATCACTGATTTTTCAAGGGGGTAATGCCATCCTGATAACATCATACTATGTTAGATCTTAAGCCAACTGCTTCAGTAAACCTTCAATCATGAAGATGCCAAATTTCCTTAATCTGATATTTTAGTATTATTATTGTTATTATTATTTTGTTGCTATTATTTGTGTTAGTTTTGATATTGACAGTTGCAGCTCTTGCATGCAAAAGTTAAGCAAGCAAAAATTGTTATGTAACCAAATTAGTATAAATAATAAACCATGAAAAAATTATTTATACACAAAATCCCCAAATGATTTTTGTCAAAAAGATATCTGTAATAATATAGAAGTAAGATTATAATACTGCAGTTCTATTAATTAATCATTTTCAAGAAAAATTTCAAATGATTTCTGTAATTTTTCATTTCTAATTAGCTATTCTTGAATTTGTTTAGAACTTCTTTAAACAAAAATAATCACTGCTCAAAATTCAATATAGCTTGTATTAAGTCAAATATTTTTCTATAAGGCAGTAAATATATTACATATTTCAAAATATTAAACAAGAATTTTGTCAATTTACAATTGAAGGCATGTCAATGATAAAAAACTTGAGATTAATTTCAAAGTTTTTCAAGATCAAGAGACTTAGAGTAGAGTAAAAATTTAGATCAGAAAATCAAAGTTGAGGGAAATCACATTTTAAATTTCTAAAAGTTTTTTAAACTTTCCTATAAAACCTATAAATTCTATAAAACCACATTTGAGTGCATAAAATGTTAATTCATTTCAAAATATATATCACTCCTGAAACAACCACATTATATTTGATTTTTTGAAAGAATTGGTAGCACATTCATAGAAAAAGTTCATATTTCATTGAAAAATCCAAAAAACCATATACCAGAAAGGAGCTTGACTCAAGCTCAAATATATTTCTGTTTCCAGTAGTGCTTGTATAGAGAAATGTTTTTGACTGATTTAAATAAGATAAATATCATGTTTACTTTGGGCTATTGTATTTAATGAAAGTATTTCACATGGTTCTTTTACAATGGAAATGTTTCAATGTAAAGTAATGAGCAGACTGCTTGCTTTGTTAGCTAAATATACTTGTGATGAGTTGAAGAAAACAAATGTAATTTACTCATTTGAGTGAGCACAGTATTGAGGCAATAGCTTGCTGTGGTGCAATCATTTATTTCTTTTTTAAGCAAATCATAATGAATTATGTGCTATATTCAATTAATATTATTACTTGCATCTTGATTGTTGTTTTATTTTAAAGCAAACTAATAATTTGCATAAATATTTATTCATGCAATTAAGAATGAAATTCATTTATTAAAAAATTATTGGGCAAACAGTGCTTGCATTGCTTACATGTACAAGCAACCTATGGATATTGATTCTCTTTCTTTTAAAATTACAAAATTTTTGCATGGTTGATTTTATATGATTTTTTAAGCAAATCTATACATATATGTTTTGTAATCATTGCAATGTTGATTTTGTAAGTATGTTTCATACCTTTGTAAATCTTTGGAATAAATTTCTTTGTTGATGAGAGAAAAATTAGTTTAAGAACAATCAGTAAATTTCTCAAGAAACATGTTTTTTTCAAATTCAATTGAATTTAACAAGGTTGCTGTTAATTAATGGTATTTAATAATGCTAACTTGGATGGCTGTTTTCATGACCATATTTGATATGATTGGATGAATTCTTTCCTCCCACATAAGTTTTAATTATTACTAAAAAATTTGTGGAGTTTTTTAATGAAACTTGTTGATGTTTCATAATTATTATTGGGAATCATAACATATTAGTAAATGATTTCAAAATATCTGGTAATTTTATGTATGGATATGCTTTTCAAAACAGTCCATTCTCCCAAAATTTGCATAAGCTTACTGTTATTGTTGTTATATAAAAGTAAAATATAAAGTAATATATAAGAAAATTTTATTTGATAATCAAAAATGAATTCTAAAGAATTACATCATTTCAATTGCTAAGGACAATATTTAATGTATTACAAAAAGTCCTGCAATTTTGAGATTTGATGATGTCATTAAAAAATGATAGTTTCCAATTTCTGAATATTAAAAAATATTTAGGGCTACTAAAAAAGAAGAAAAAAAATCAAATTTTTACTTGAATATAAACAAACAACAATATGAAACATGTGTTAATTCATAGCAGTCTGCCTTAAGGATTTCACTCTAGATCTTTCTACAAAATCTGCTGATCATACAGTATTTTTAGTATTGCATAAAAAGGTGGCAACTACTCAATTTATAGAAGATATGGCACACTTGAAAGATAGTCTGTTTCAACTAAAATTTATTTCTCTGGTGTTGGAAAAGTCAGACACAACCATTGTAAGGGCAATGAAACATTTTTAATGGTCAAATAATTCTTTAGAGCAAATTAAATCAAGTATATGAAGTGGAATGTATAAACTCTGTAGCTTTACCTCAAGAACTGCATGCATTAGCTTTGGCCACAAGCAACATTAGAAAAACAAATCATTTCTTGACAGAATTACTGTTTTAAGTTCTTCTAAATTGGCTGATATACCTGTACCATGCCCTGAAGTTGAAGCAAGACTAATAAAATTAATTAGTCTATTGAAATCAATGCTACAGAATTTCATTTCAACATTAAAGGAATACTTTTCAAATGTCATTCCAACTGTAATTCAAGGTATAAATAAAAACCTAATTGATGTTATTCAAATATTCTTAGGTGGGGAGAGGTTTTTCAAAGATAAATTTTGTCATTACTGATACTTGCTCATCACTGCATGCATCAAATGTTAGTTAAATACTGCTTATATCTATAAATGGTCCAGCCTCTCATATGTGGATTGCAGAAAAAGCCATTTCAAGTTGGTTGATTCATCACAGAATTGTAATTGACAATTTTTCACACACTGACAAATCAAACATGAATTTGAAAAATATTGTTTTATACATTTACTTTAATTTTGAATTGTTTTTTGTTGTCTAAGACCTTCAATAAAGTTTGTTAAGTTGATTACAATTGTATTTTTGTATTAGCATAGCATAAGAACATCTAGATATACATACCAATTATGCTATGCAATGCTTATTTTATTATCTTTACTTTACACATTTTTGAATTTGATTGTACAAGTGAAGGCTTTATAGAACTATGTAAATTTTTATATCTGTGATATTTAAAAAGAAATATATTTGAAACAATTACAAGTAGTTTGTTATTTTGAGCAAAATGTTGGCCCAATATTGTGTCCGCCCATTTTTCTCATAATCAGTGAAGCTGTGGATGGAACAACTACAGATCACATAAGTTGAGATTGGGAAAGTATGTGGCTGTCAAAACAGTTCCATGCTGCTTTTACTAATAAACTATTAGGTGAGAGTTCTGATATGTGTAATAGCATTGACCATTTGAAGAAGCAAATCACTAAAGTGCATTGAATGTGTACACATAACTTTCTCAATTTCTCTCCAGTAATTTGCAGAAAATTGTAAAATATGCTGAATAAACTGTTTTTACCAATAGCTGCTGCTGCAATATCAAATTTATTTTGGAGAAAACATTAGGCTGGACACACAGATGATGCAGATTTTGAATAAAAATATAATAAAATGCTCTTGGGAGTGACTCCAAGATGTCTGGGAAGTCAAATGGTCTGCAACATCAATAAGGAAATTGTAGACAACTACTTTCTTAGGAGTTCTAATGGGAGATGCAACTGCTCCCTGATGTGTGCACAGTCTTGGGAAATGAATAATTATTTTAAAATCATATCAAATGTTTATTATTCTATGTATATATATATAGTATATATAAGTCCTAGTGATACAAATATTAAAATATGTACAAGGCACTGGATACAAAAAATCTATACAGGCCCTAAATACTATGGAAATAATATGGAAAATCGGAAAGTGTGGGTGGTGGATAGTATCTAGAGCCTGTATCTGCATATATATATATATATATATATATATATATGTATATAAATATAATGCATGTATATTAGCAACACAGTAATTTTATAATAAGCATGAAGCCATAATAGAATAGCTTAGAATAGCAATTGAAATAATTATTTCCAATTTAAGAAGACCAACATTCAATTGCAATGACTAAAATGCTTAGATAAATAATGTTTGACAACAACGTAAAGAAACCAGTAGTTAGAATTATTTGCCTGAACTGAAAATATAATTGATTTTGATTTCTCATTGCTTTTCAATTAATTGTACAGATGCATTTATTGAATAAATTTAGAAGTTTGAGATCTAGGCGGGATCTCTACATTTAAAAAGAAATGCGAGATGTCAATCAGAAATTGAAATGTAGGCCCAAACCCAGCCCACAAATTCTTTACTACAACTTAGCTCAATGTTATTTAGTTTTATTTAATAATATCAATACTTATTGTTTACAGGATAAGTAATTTTTAATTAATATTGCAATGAATGCCATAATTGAAAATGGATTAATCTGAATAATTTGCTATATTTTTATCAATTGTTTCACTCTTTTTATCCAATAATTATCAAATTTCTATTGCATGAAAAAGTATCATTTCTAAGGCTATGAAGAATCTATTGGTAGCATTCCAATAAATTATGGCCTATCTCTGATTTTTACTCATTTTGAACTTTAAAAGATTAATCTCATTTCTGCAAAAGCAGTGCTTGTATTGATTTTTGATTTAAAAAAATGTTTTGTTAAATACAATATTGATATAAATGTGCCCAAAAACTTATCATTTAAATTAAAAAAAAATACACAAAATGAATCTTATATTTTAAATAAAACTCAAATAGTTGAATAGTGATATATAATTTCAATATTCAAATTTATATTCAAATGAATCAATCATTATACCTGATTACTTTACTACGCATAATTTTTTATTTAGACTAATGCTGTGTCTGCAAACCTCAAATGTATGCAATTTCAGTTTGAACTTGACAGTGCCTAACATTACCATATTCCTCAGATGTTTCACATACAAATACAAGTAAAGTGAAAATCAGTTAATCAAATGCAACCGTTACTATATATATATATATATATATATATATATAT
>CABFPE010000052.1:1294281-1328697 GCA_900660155.1 Hofstenia miamia | reverse complement strand
TATATATATATATATATATAATGTATATATCAAATATCAATGGTCAAGCTTTCCCTGATTTAGAAATATAACCTGAACTTTGACATTAGTAAGTCATAATATATTAAGATAATTTTTTTGTGAAATTGCTCAATCTTGTACAAAAGTTAGTATATTGTGTATTTCACCATTCATATAACCATACATAAGATTCTGTAACGGAGACTCCAGGTTTCCCAACAGGTGCAGTAGTATTCAATAGTAAGCACTTCATCTTGGTAATTGGATCGTAGTTATCACCATTCCTCCAATAAAATCGCATACCATTGTTAAAAAAAATCGGATCCATATCGTGGAACTTGTATGCTGTCGCCTTAAGTGAATCATTTGTTAACTGCCATTGGGTCAATCCAGATTCAGGTTGAATGAATTGTCCATAAGAAAAGTAATAGCCGGAGTTGAAATAATCTTCTGTTCCAGTCCCCAATATAAGACACGGGAAATTAGCCTTATCATTGCTGCAAATACGAATACAGCCTAAAATTACATTAAAATCAGTCAAATACCATCATTTATCTCATATTTGCTATTGGTGAACTTAGGATTTCAAATTTTTTGAATAGTGAAAATATTTGGACAGTTATCTAGCAGTGGAATGAATAACATTCGAAAAAATTATAGGATGAGATTTTTAGAATGTTGTAGTGTGACATTTGCCGAACTGCTTGAGCGATGCAAGTAGTAAAGTATCTCTAACAATAGCGTTTAAAATATTCTTAGTTTGAATCTAGAAATTCTTAATACCGGAAAATGTGAGTGTCTATGAAATGGTAAACAGCTTTCAAAACTGCACTAACAATGTTTGTTTTTACACAGGGGATCTTTGCAAAGGTCACCTTCATTGATATAATATTTATACATACATTTATACAATGCAAAGATTGAGGAGGTCAGAAAATATAAGAAACTATTAATAGAAACATTAATTTATTCATACAATAAATTATGCCTCTGTCGAACTTTATTATTCTATTTCCACTGAATTATGCGCTGTAACAAATTCATGTCTGCTGATCGTTTAACTAAAACCATATCCGGAAATCTAAAAAAATCTAAATACAAATGGGCTAACTTAAATGTAAAAGACACTATGTATTGGTTTAACAATAAGTTGGAAATAAATACCTTCTAAGAATTGTTGAGTTTTGGAAAGATTTTCAACAGATAAAATAGTCTAAATCGCTAAAATTAGTTTTCGAAAATGCGAAGGGTCATTATGTTTACACTGAATGTATGCCATCCCGGGAAACACGAAGTTTTTTACTACTAAAAAATTCAAAATAACACATCTATTAATGATTTCCACCATTCTCAATCACACTGGATATGTCGAGCTTTATTTGTTCCAAAGCAGCTGTAATTACTACTTGCACGAAAAATGATAGCTCAATAACCAATATTGGATCAATATCCTCTGTTTTCAAGGCTTTCCTTTCGTAACGACTCTAATCGAGTGAATATAAGTTCACTCCAACACATTTTCATTTAGAGCAGTGGTTCTAAACTTTTTTACCCATGGACCGTTTTCCTCTAAATGTTTTACCTGGACTCCTATCCCTGAAAAAAGCACTAATAAAATAGCATAGCAATTGTTATTATTAAATATATATATAGTAAATGACTATGCTATTTTGAAATATAACGAAACTAAAATGTCGTTGTTTTTTTCTACTTCATTGGTATAAAAATATTTTTACTTTTAGTATTTTAAAATAGTGCAAATTTCAATAGAAATTCCATTCCCAGTAATGGAAACCGTTCTGAATTAGAATTGCTCTATGGCCCACGAAAATGTAATCGTGGGCGTTCAATTCACTATTTTTTGTGTGTGGACCTCCAATAAAGCTACATGCACCCCTACGGTCCAAGTGGGCCTGAGAATAAGGCTGCTATTTTTTTCCTAAATTCGCGATGACTTGTTTGGATGTGTGAGTACTGGTGTTATCATGAAAAAATGACGTTTTCAAATAAAATTCGCTGCAGTAGATTTGTAAAATGCGCTTCCATATTTTCCAGATATTGAATATACAGTGCTGAATCTATTGATTCGTTGCATTCCAATGTTTCATAAATAATCTTATAGAGTACAAGCATTTATTTTATAGTGTCTTTCATTAGATTATAAGAAATTAAGCATTGCCTGTATATTATACGGTTTATTAGATTTCAGTGATGCCTGTGGCTAATGTATTGCTTGCCGATCTTCAGATTCTTTTGGATGCCCAATTTGCTTCGGTGGTTGGTGCTTTAAAGAAAGATACTATTATCTCTTTGCTTCGTCAAGCTATCACTTCCCTGTCCCGTTCACATCGGTCTTCCAACGTCAGCCCTTCCAATGTTGCCTTGTCATCCTTGTCAGACTCCCTTGCTAAACTCACCTCTGATGTCTCGTCCATTCAAACTCAAATGTTCTCCTACAGTGCTTCCGCCTCATGTACCATTCCTGATCGTTCCAATCATCCTGACCCACGTTCTGCTCCCTCTCCTGTGCTGCCACTTGCCCCTGAACAGTCTGTTCTATTGCCTACTCACAGCAATAATCACCCTCGCCACATCATTTGTACTAGTTCATCCTGTTAACTGCCTGCTAGTCCGATTAGTTCTGTTCCTCGTCCTCCTCGTAAAGCTCACATCTATATCAGCTGTTTTGCTAATTCTGTATCTGCTTCTGATGTTGCTGATCACTTCCGGTGCTCCTCATTCCAATTTGATCACGTCCTTCCCATTCCACATTGTGCAGATTCTCCATTTGCCTCCCTCCATATTGTCTGTAATCAAGAGTCTCATCATGCTCTCATGGATCCTAAAGTGTGTCAGATGGCTTCTTGATCCGATACTATCGTCTCCCTGATGCTGAGCGCAAATCTTTTGGCTTTCGTCCTCGCCGTTAGTAATGATTCTCGTCGTGATTGACTACATGCACCTCCTAGCTTGGAACTTACTCCTCATCCCAACTCTGGCTTCTCTTTTTTGCTCGCCAATGCTCGCAGTCTTATCTCATTAAACCGTCGTCTCAGTTTTTACAACTTCTTTTGCACTCTCCCTTTGACTTCATTTTCATTACTGAAAACTGGCTTGATCCTTCTATTGCTGACAGTGTTGTTTGTCCTAACTCCGCACTTGAAGTTCTCTCCCATATGGATTGTTCTAATGGTAATCATGGTGTTCTCATTGCCTCACGTCACCCTAGCCTTGACATCCAAATGGATCTTTCCCTTTTCCATACATAGATGCTCTTCCCAAATTCTCCACTCTCCCACCGTCACTCTACTTCCATGCCTGCGATCACCTCCTGTTCAATCGCTTGCTCACTTGCAAATTGATCTTGATCCTTTTGATTTCATTAAGTTCTCTAATTCTCACTCCACTCGCTCTGATGATGTTGTCACTTTCTCCATTCGTCGTACCAAGAAACATCGCACCCTTTACTCGTTTTTAATAGTGCTTGTATTGCTGCTACTTACCTCTTGACTCTCAACCCTCCATTAGCCATTGATTTCCTTTCCCCGCCACCAAGCTTCAAGAAATCTTTGATGTCTTTCCTTTTTGCTGAGCCCTTCACCAATTTAGCCTACTCTTCCATCTGCTCCTACTTTATCTCCTGTAACAGTCTGTGCTGCTATAAAACTTGACTTGTCTACCACTACTATGTCTGGCCTCCGTGCTTCTATCACCTTGCTTGTCTGTATGTTGAAGTCCCACAGTATCTTAACCTTCGCATTTTCTATGACGCCCTGTGGGTTGTGCTCATACCACTTGTCTCCTGCTTCTAACCCATGCTGCCTGCTCAAGATCCAGTGTACCATTCGTCCTACCTTGTCATGCCTGAACCTATACTCATTCTGCGCCAACTTCTCACATCCTGCTATCAGATGATCTACTGTCTCACACTCGTTCTTACACAGCTTACACTTATCACTTACTTCCACTCTTCTGTCTATATGCTTCTTCACCCAGTTTGTTCTTATTGCTTGCTCCTGTGCTGCCATTATCAATGCTTCTGTTTCTCTGTTAAGTCCTGCTTTCCTTAANCAAGAACGAATAAATAAAGTTTTCAACAGGTCAATAGCAGTAATGTTTAAAAGCAAGCGTCAACAAACCAAATATAACCTGCAACATCATAAAATATTAGCTCCTAAGTATTACATGCAACACCTAAGCTTGATAAATTTATACAAACAAATCAACTTCCAAAGCACGCAAAATCTAGTTAACAACAAATTCACCATAAACGTTAGAACAAATAAATGTATATTAAAGCATCAAACTAAGCATTCATTGTGGGAGCAGTCGTATACCGTTTCGACAATCTCTACATGGAACAGTCTCCCTATGGATATAAGAACTGCTGAATCCCTAACTAAATTTAAAAAGCTACTAAAACAAAACTTATTAAACAAACAATATATAGTAGGAACATCAAAGAGACTAAACGTGTGGCGAAATAATGTAATCATATAGTTTTAGAATTTTTATTTGTAAATATGTGTGTGTCCTAACCGTGTTTTTTATTATTTTTATCGTTGTAAATTGTAGCCTAGTTTGTAGATTGTACATATCTATGTGTTACATAGTTGTATTGCGTCATATGTATTGTGTATAATTACAAGCAAATATAGGCTAGTTAATGTTAATGTTATTATTATATTGTTTGTAGTATAGAAACGTCGTTTTTCCGGGTATGGCATATATTATATTCTCTTTTATAGTTAAGTGTATGCTTACTAGAAATATCATTCCAGATTTACTACTTTCTGCAAGTCTGTAAAATTCAAATGGTTGCAATGTTTGCTGCTGTCTGACCAAGCGCAATTTCGCATTATAAGGCAGTTCAATGTTGCCAATTTTCAATTGTCCTCCTTCTATTCCTCTGACTATTACAAAAAACCCTCCACCAGGTTCGTTTAATAGCTGCATGGTGATCTAAAAACAAAAAATGAACATGTAATTTAGCACTTTTAACATCATTTATATTTGATATTAACATTTGTATGATTACTTTCGTGTACTCACAAATTTATTTTTAGCTTGAGAAAATTATCAACTTCCATAGCTCTAAACTTAACTTCTGCTACCCCTCCAACTGGGTAATCCAAGCCCTTAAGTACTTATTGTGTTTCTTCCTTACGTCTGGTTAAGATTCAACCTCTGCTGAAACTTCTTAGACACTCTTCAACTTTCACAGTTCCCCTTTCTTCTCCCAACTCTCTATGTGTGAACTTGATAATTTTTCTTACTTTCAATATTTTTTATTGTTCACTTCCTAATTTATCATTGTTCCACTCTTTCCTATGACTTCCTAGATTTTCTCTGTATGTTTGTTGAAATACATAGTATTTTTACAGCTCATTTTCTATGACTCCTTATAAGTTATGCTCATACTGTTTTGCTATTTTGGACAGAAAATTCAAATTATATGAAGTTTGTGAGGACGAAACTAAATTAAATTTAAAAAGTGATAATTTTCTATAAAATAAGAAACAAAGATTTTGTATTTATCGTGTTGATTACATACAGACCAATGTCCGTCATAATTACAATTTTTGGGCGGAAGGCAAGCTGAATTTTCAATTTGCAGCTATTAATTTTGCTAAATCAATTAACTATTTATTCTTCTGCTTAATTGTAATTCATAAATTGAAGACGATTAATCCAGCTATTTTTGGTTATAATAGTTGAATATTTCACTATGTTATGTCTACTAAATACATTTGTAAAACTTGTTCTAATGTTATACCAATCTATTAGTGAATCAATTTGTTTACAATAGTTGTAATGTGCATTTACATTTAGCAGTAGCATGCATGAAATTCAATTTAAACTATATTAAAGCCATCCAAGAACATAAAAACCATTTTCTAATGATGTGCTCTCTATGTGTTGATGATAATGTAGAAGGCCAAATAAAAAATTCAACAAATGAAGTTAAAAGAATTGATAAGTTTTGAAATATTTGTAATGATATTAATAGTCAGTAATCTAAATCATCTAAGACTAATCTTACGCACAAGTTCACAAAATTAGAAACTTTCTGTAGAAAAACTTCCACCCAATCAGATAAACTTAGTGATCAAATTTTCAAAGCAGATGTAAAGATTAAATGAAGAATAACTTATATTTAACATTGTTATTTATTATTAGAGGTGTTCCTGCAAATACTTCTCGAAGTAAAACTCATGTGACAAAATACTTAATCATCTAGGGTTTGACCTTAATATTGACCAAATTATTTTCAAGATCGGTAAATTCAAATCTGATATCACTTAGAAAATAATCATTGATGCTGGTACTATCAGGAATAAATGAATTATTCGTAACAATCCCTTTAAACTAAATGATTTTAGTGAGATAAAAATCCAGAACTCTCTTTAAATGATTGCATTGCTGAAAAAGCATTTCTAAGAAAACGTTTCGAACTTATTCAAAATTGCATTTATAAAAAAATAGCTAACGATCAGAAATCTCATGCTTTTCAAAGATGATACTGCAATAAGTGTTGAATGACTAGTTAATGAACCTAATTTCATATAAATCAGTTTTATTCAAATTGCCAAAGCATTATAGTCATCAACGTAGAATGAAAGAGTTATCTTTTCTATCTGTTTCTCGTTGCAATGTAACTTATTGTTTAACAGAAACATGACTTAACACTAGTTTTTCAAACTCAATTCTTCTTCCAGGTTTTAATAGTTCTTTTCTCGTTGGCACCTTCGATATTATTTTATTCTTACATTTATTTATTTTTTTTATTTTTTTTATTTATTATTTGTAATAATTGTCTTTGACAAAGTCTTTTAGTACATCTGCAACAACAACAACAACTACTACTACTACTACTACTACTACTCTTCAAAAGATTTATTTAACTAAATCATTCTATAAACTGAAACTAACAATGAGTAGTAAAAAAATAAAGCAAATAGAAAACAGCTAACATATGTGAACATCTTGAGAGTATTCTTTCCTAGTACTCTCTAATTTAACGAAATGATTAATTAAATCTTGTTTAGTGAATTGTAGTGGCATATCATTAAAAATGTCTGCTACTTTTATCAGAAAGAAATTGGACGCATAGGTACTATTTATATGACATATTTTAAAAATTTTTTGTTGACGTGCATTAAGTTTGAGGAATTTGTTTACTTTAATAGAAAATGTTGTATTTTTGCCTTGTATAATTTTAATGAAATATAAGAATGCGAGATAAATAACATAGGTAGTGAACTTGGAAACATGAGAGAATCGGGGCACAACCAACAGTTTGTAAGAGTTTCTATTTTCCTTCACTTAACAATACATTTGCCTAAAGTGAGGTGGCACCCATGGCTAGTGATACCATACATGTGAGTACAGTAGTACTTAATAAGGAAGCTCTTTGGTATCAGGTTCCTAGCAACAGAAACAGTTTAATTCATCATTGCAAGTTTTCGAATTTTCGAAGTTAGAAATTCTGAAAAATCTAACGTGTCACTAAATGTAACACCAAGATATGTTGCCTTGTCATTCTTATTCATACAAACATCATTGACTTTGATAGAAAGTTGTTTAGATAAATCTTCTTTTCCCACAAGCATGTAGCCAAAGGAATTGTGTTTTGTTGATGTTCATTTGTAATTGATTTCTGTCAAACCAGTTTTTATGTTGTTGAAATCAACTGTCAGAAGCTTTGAACTGGCGAGCTTCTTTTTGCTACTAATGTAAATGCAAGTGTCATCTGCATAGTGAAAATTTTGCTATGGATTAGGCACTGTGAATCATTAACTATTACTACTACTACTACTACTACTACTACTACTACTACTACTACTACTACTACTACACTTCAACATTTATTTTTTACCAAAATAAATACAAATATTATTAAAACTAAATGTATGAGCAAATTTAGGTTGACCAATCTATATAATTAATGCATTTAACTATTAAAATATACTATGGCACTTTAAAGTTACTAGAGTAACATTTTCCACATCCCAGGTTGTTTAGAAAATATTCTTTAAGCATTGTTTTTGTGATAGTGCACTGCCTTATTTCTGGAGGTAAACCATTAAAGATATCAGCACCTCTGTTGAAGATACTGTTCCCTCCATGGCGATTCTTTATCACTGATGTTTTAACATAGATGCTTCGTCTGTGATTATATTTTAGATTTTTGCAGAAAGGTGTTGGTGAAAAAGTAATATTGTTATGTAGTAGAATATTATAGAAATATAATAATGTGAGATAATTAATATAATTAATAGGTTTCATGATTTTGTATTCATTGTAGTATTTAGAAATATGAGTAAAACGTGGGATTTTGCAAATTATTTCAATAGACCAGTTAGTTACTTTCTCAAGTTTTTTCCAGCGTGTTATATGCTCATTATTGCATAAAATGGACCCATAGCTGACAATTCCATAGATTTTGCTTCTTGCATAATTTATCAAAAAGTGTTTAGGAACACAATTGATTAAGTACCTCAGTTGAGTATTAAATTGAGCCACTCTTGCAATTTTGTTATCTATTAGTCCTCTAAAATTTAGAGACGAGTTTATTGGCACTCCTAGGTATTTGGCTTCATTGCAATTATATATTTTGTTGGTTTCAATTTTTAAATGCAGACTGCTAGTTTCTTCTGATTTGGGCTGCAACATTACAAATTTTGTTTTTTCCAAGTTCAAGGTGAGCTTATTTTTGTGAAACCAATTATTAACGCTATCCAAATCTTTGTTTAAACTATTTATCACGTAATTTTTGTCTTCATTGCTTATGTAAATTGCAGTGTCATCTGCATATTGTACAATCTTAGAACTCGTTATAGCATTGTTGATATCGTTCATATATAGGATGAATAGCAAAGGTCCAAGTATGGTACCTTGTGGAACACCATTGTGTACTTTGAGGGGATTGGAGATATTTTCTGACAACTTTACACTTTGACATCTATTCGTCAAAAAACTTCGAATTAGATTTATGGAATCTGGACTGAAACCATATTTTTGCATTTTAATCATTAATATTTCGTGACACATACTATCAAAAGCTTTAGCAAGATCAAGGAAACATATTCCAGTATATTGTGCATCATTTAGAGAAATACGCCACTGTTCAGTTGCGAACATTAGAGCATCTTGTGACGACAGCTTTTCACGAAAACCAAATTGGGATGTACTTATGTATTTGTTGTCATTAAGGTATTTGTGAATTTGTTTATATATACTTTTCTCAAATATTTTTGCAAGAATATGCGTAACGGATATTGGACGATAGTTTAGAGGATCCTTGACGTTTTTATTTTTATAAATTGGACTAACAATAGCAAATTTTAGAGCAGATGGAAAGTAGGAGTGGCGAATGCAGTTATTTAAAATGAAGGTTAACAGAGACAATGTTCTTAAAAATGCGATCTTATGTATGAAATTAGGAACAGTACTTGGGCCTTTCGATTTCCTATCATTTATGCGTATTATGTTCTGTTTTACTTCATATTCCGTAATAAAATTAAAATAAAATTTGGTTGAAACATTTTGAAGTGAATCCTTATAAGGTACGATTTTCCCTTTATACTTTCCCATATTCACAAATGTTTTATTCATTGCATTGGCTATGCAAAGCTGTCCTTTTATAGTTTTGCCATCTAGTTTAATTTCATCTATACTGTCATTACACTTTTTTCTACAAATATTTTCCACATAATTCCATTTTTCTGCCTCCGTTTTTAACTTATCAAACAATTTAAGATGATTGCTTTCACTACACCTTTTTTCTAAATTCTTAACCTCATTTTTTGCATTGATGTACAGTTCATAATTAATGGCGTTCTGGTTGTCTGCCCATTGTCGGAATAAATCGGACATTTTCGTCTTTGCTTTGTTTAGCTTTTCACTGGTAGATACATTGGGACTTTTTTCAACTACAAACATGGGTTTTTGTGGCGCATGCGAGTCTAATATTGCCTCAATTGTTGTTAGATAACACTCCATCATATCATCAATGTTATTTATTGTATATATTCGATCCCAATTGAAGTTATCAATATCATGAATGAAGCTACTTAAGTCGAAATTTTTAAATGATCTTTTCATTATTTTCTTACGAATAGGTTTCTTAATATTTTTGGAAATTGTTTTATCGATTACAACTAAAGCATGGTGATCAGAGAAATGACAAGTGATTACGTTCGTGTGAAATCTATTTGGCTGGTTAGTTAGTAAATAATCAATCAATGAAGCACTGTTACGTGATGAGCGTGTAGGAATGGTACTGTTTACATTGGATATGTTGTGTTCAATCAAAAAATCTTCTAGCAGGTATGATTGCTTTTTATCAAGGAAATTTAAATTGTAATCTCCACAGAGTACTAATAGATCACAATTAGGAAGACACTGAATTTGCTTTGACATAAATTCAATAAAGTCTTGTTGGTACTGTTTATGGGGTGAATACGAAACGTTTAGAAAAAATTTTTCATTTATATCTGATGTTAACCACAAACTCTCAATAATTCCATTGTATTCCTGATTAATGTAGAATTCACTCATCCTTAATTTCTTAGGAGCAATAATGACTAAACCACCTCCAATGCGATTGCTACGATGCTTACTAAAAATATCAAATTTTGTAGGATTAGGGTTCCATATCGAAATATCAGTATCCTGTGTGAACCAGGTTTCTATGATACAAAATATAGCATTATTTCCAAAAGCTAAGGTCCAATGCTGAAAATTTTCATATGATGCTGTTAAATTATGTGCATTTAGTACAATTATTTTAAGGTTATTTTCAAATTTGGGCAGAACATTGTGAGTAAAATCTTGTTGTTCAATTATTGATTTGGGTTCGGGTCCTGGGTTAGGATGAACATCATTGCATAATTTTAGTTTTTGAATGGCATAATTATATAGATTGGTCGCATAATATAAAAGTACTAAAAAATACCTTACAAATTTGATTTCTCTAGTCTATTCAGAAGTTTTAATAGCAACTGCTGAGTGTCCTTCCAGCCACTTCGATTGTTTCCATTCATATCCTTATGGTAGGCTTGCCTTGGTTTCCTAGGGACCTTAAAATGTTTCTTAATAGCAATAGCCATTTGTGAAATACCATATCGTGAAAAATGGATGCCATCTCTGCTATAAAGCATTTTGTTGTTTTGAAACATGTGAGATAATTCAATTGTCTGTCCCATTTCAACATTAAAAAATTTATTTAAGTCATTTATCAAAGAAATTGTCGTATCAGAGCTGTCACGTGGTGGGACAACCTCCATGAAGGTCAAATCCAACTCTTGACTCCCATTACAGATAAGTGTTTTAACTTCCATAATATTTTCTTTAATTAAAGATATGTCTTTATTTTGCAGAATATCGTTAATTCCCACATTTAATATAAGCTTTTTGCAGGTTCTAAAATCATATTCTTTTATCAGGTTCAGCAAACGAGTTGTATCAATACCTGGGTATGTGTGAACTGAGGTAGTTTCTTTTTCTCCCAAAAGATATCTAGGCCTCAGAAATTGGGTTCTTGAATCACCAATCACTATAGTGGTTGTATTTTCTTCGAGTTTTTTTAGCGTTATACTGTTTTCTATCCATACTTCTGGGTTTAAGTTGCGAAATTTCTTTCCTCTTAAATATATTATACAGAGTAGAATGCACTTCCATAAGTTCATCGGAATTCAATTGGTAAAATAAATTGGCTAGTTTTGTTTTACTTAGACTCCCATTAGTTTCTTTAAATGATTCGAGTGATTCATAGCCATCATATAACTTTGAAAGGAAATCCATGAGAGCACTGACAAAACCGACTGCTCACAACGAAATCAAATCTACTACTACTACTACTACTACTACTACTACTACTACTACTACTACCACCACTAGGTATATCAGTACGTGGACGACTGCCTTTTGCTAACAAACAACAAAAGGCACCCAGATTGTCTTATATTTATATTTATATTATTTTATATTTATATTTTGTAATTATAATTTCTGCTTTCATCTTTCTCAACTTTCTGCTTACCTGAAGTACGGACCTCTTAGGTTGATTTGCAACAGAATCCTTTCATTCCTAGTGTCTATAATTCAAAAGTTTCCTCGAAACTTAGCAATCCTATCTCTCCCTGATGATTTGATATGTAAAATCTATCCGCATCTCAATTTAGGTTGAATGCCCTTTCTGGTCTCCCTGTCTCTCTCCCACCGTTGATTTTTATTCCAACTACCAATTCCTGTGGAAAATCAGATTTAAAGTAATAAGAATTATTATTATTATTATTATTATTAAGGACAAATTTCGAATTTCCTCTAAAGCACATCTTGCCAATTAATTACAGGCTGAAATGCTTACAAAGAAGCAGTCTGCCATTGAACATTTCAACATTACTTCAGATCGGTGTTGGCTGAAAACATGCATTGCATGTATTAGATGTCTGTAGTTTAGGTTCTATTTCGGATGCTGATAACTAGAGCGTCTAAAGATATATAAGTCTATGCTCTTTGAATAATTAAAATTGCATGTAGACATTAAAAGATGTGTACTGAAGTTTAAAAAAATTGCTATATAGGCTAATTTTCTGTCAGATATTTGCAAAATCTAATTCAGCAAGTGTTTTTTTCACTTATGTGGAGAAGGGTGATTCACTTCTCAAAGAGTAGCAAATGACAAAAATCTATTATTTGTATGCACATTAATACAGTAATGAGTATTTGCGTTAGTATGCAATCACATCTAAGTGATGTGATCCAGTTATGAACTTCTCAAAATAACATTGATTGGGAAGTCCATAGATACTATTGTTAGACCTAAATTAACTTGCACTGAATATTTTATTTATAATGTAGAAACCACAGCTGTTATGAGATAACATACCATAGTAGCATAAAAATAATTGTACAAAAAACTTATAAAATGTATGTACATGTAGTTTAAAGCGGCATTTATTTGTTGAAAGAGTTATATCATAATTTCAGCTTATCAGGAGAACGTTTACACTACATCTGGCTAAGCATATGAAGAATCACAGCAAAATTCAAGGCCTTATTATAATGGATTTATATAATATTGTTATAGAAATCAATTGGTAGAAAAAAATGCTCTTAGCATACTTGGAAATAACGTTTATGCTTTCATTGTTCAATTTTTTTATGTTTTATTCGTAGTGTATATTTGATTTTACATACGCTAATAGCATAAATTGAAATAAGGTAGCATTTTGCACATTTATTCGAAGTAGAAATGCAAATCATGAGAGTATTTTTGCAAAATTTCTAGCACTTAGTTTTTAATTTTCAAAAATTTTCTGTAATGGGATCCACTTATGATTGTGCACATTCGTCAATGCAAAGTAGTTTTCAAATTCAAATTAAATATTTCGTGAATAAATTGTTTGTAGTTCCTATTTGAACAACAAATTTACATTCATTTACTTTAACTTACATTTCTAACATCAAACCGGTATAAAAAATTAGTAGAAAGTTGAAAATGCCTTTGCTTTTAAAATCAAAGGAAAACCCACACTCATTCCTGACTGTCAAGCACAAAGAGGCAAACAGACAATATATTTTACCATCACCAGTCCAATGAAATCTTAAAATCCATTACAATAAACGCTATATATTTAGTAAAATTTCAATTGGTAAAGAAATTTTTCTGAGTCATTGATTTTCAAGTTTCTAATCCATCTCATTACTTACTGGTCGTCTTACGTTGCGTTGGTATGATCTATTTGCTACCCCGACTAACAGGGCTGTGATAACAGCTTAGCAACCGAATCAGCCCTAGCTATTAGTTCATTGATCCTAAAAATAAACAGCTCTTTGACCTCACATTTTCAGATAAAAGCCAATGGAATATAGAGAAATGCAAAACTAAACTAGACAAACATATTTTGTGTGATTTGATTTTGTATCAGAGCTAGAACCGGACGACAACATCCACTCGAATTTCAAGTACTCACAGGGCCCTAATATAAAACCTACCTTCAGATAACTTATATTTAAAAATTGAAAAACATTTTTAGGAAAGAGGTTAATTCCGAAATTGTGGGGGAATTATTCCCCTCTAAAGCTTCTGAATGACAGTTAAAATTCAACGTGCGCACACATAGATGGAACATTGTCTATTTGTAGATGGTGTAGACCACGGGCTGGACTCCTTTATATTATATTATATTATATTATATTATATTATATTACTACTAAACACAATTTCTCAACAAATATAATTGAACACCCTAAACTGTAATATAACTTTAACAAGAGGGCTTTGTCCCCACTCGAATATAACAAGGAAGGCTGAGCATCCCTGAATGGCACCCCTGGTGTAGACAGTGATTACAGTATTACTGAAAAGCTTCAATGGTTGTATTCAGTGCAGAATTTATCATTCCGAAACTAAGAACAGATCAGTTGCAACCAAGCATTAAATAATTTTTCTTCATAATGTTTTCCATTCTATAACCGATTTAATAAATCAGCACTCAGTTTTATAATGTGAAGTTTTGGACTCGTTTTGCAAAACTGAGTTTGATATTTAGTTAAAGAATTTTATCAAATAATCATTAAAAAATTCACCTTTATTTTTAACTGAAATGGAATTCGAAAGTTATTAAACCATCCGCATTTATATGTGGGATCATTTTTTCCAAACCACTTTGTTCCCCAGTTGTTTACATAATTATAAGCCGCCAGACCTTCCATTTCTGAATCGAATTCTATAGAAGGGTTGTCTTCTCCATTCACATAGTATCGCACAATTACATTTTCACAATTGTTGGTGCCAACAATCCAAAAATGCGTCATCCATGCTAGATGACTGGTTTTGTGTTCAAATATAGTTACCTCCCCTCCTGACTGATGCAAAATATAATTTGAGATTCCAGTTCCAAAAGACTTATATTTAGCGCAGGTTACAATTGACAAAAGGATCCCTACAACGATGTAAACTTTTATCATTCTTTGCACAAAGTAATCAATTTATGTTTGGTTTGGCAATCTGCATCTTTTGGTAGTCAAACAGAACCTTAGTAAACATTGCAAATTTAATTCACTCCGAGATTTCAATCTGCATCTAACTAAATTTGCTAATTAAAGTTAGTTACATGTATGTGGAATTAAGCGAAAATTGTATTAAAATTTAAAACTCTTTTGAAATGAAATTTGTCATGTGTCAGGCACCCTTGTCTATAACAAACGGAGCATTGAATTATTTCTAATGCAAAAGAAAATAATGCTTGATGTCATATATTATCTAAACACCTGCCAATGTTTGTGAACACATCAGCTTTTCATTTGACTTCAAGTATCAAGTGTACTTCGAATTTAATTGTCTTAGTAATGTATAGAGCGACAATAAAGTTATAAAGTTAAAATAAGTTAAATAAAGTTAAAAATGTTGCCTTAAGTTGCCCCAGCGTCATCAGCTACAGTCAAGCGTAGTTTCTCGATGTTGCGAAAAATCTTAGCGAATGATCGAAATTTTCTGCCCAAGAATGTCGAGAAATAATTCATGATTTATTTTAACAAGAACAATTAATGATATGTGAGTTTCCTGTGTTTAATCATACTTGTACTTGTTCTACAGTTCTATTTTACATGGGTTGTTTTTTCATATTTTTCCATTGGAAAAATAAGCTTATATAAAGTAAAAAGATACAATTTTTAGTTTAAAATCTCTGGGAATAAGGTTAAAATTATTGTCGCCTTAGTAATGTATAAGCGAAATATGAGTGGCAAAGATATACCTATTCCAATAAGAAAAGCGTCATTCAAAATATATTGAAAATTCTTGAATTAGAGAAATTTTTGGCCATTTATTTGTGCCAATAACTTCATTTCACTGCACTATAAACACACAAAAAAGAAGACCGAACTTGTGTCTAATATTAGATGGACGTGAGTTGCAGTTTTACCCACACGGTGCGGTGCAGTGCGGGTACTGAATTTCAAATGCCACGCTAGTTGCGGTGCAGGTGGACATTTCTATTTTGTTACATGTGCAAAACTAAGCTAATACAATATTAATTATACTACGAAATCCATATAATATAATATAATATTTGACATCATTCATCAATTAAACAAATTTTATAGAAAGTCAATTCTGTGCAAGTATTTTCTGCATACTTTGGAAATGCGATTCATTTGGACTAAGAGACACTAAGAAACCACTTCTCTCGAACTATCAAATTTGGCAAGTTTCGTTTGGGGAAATATGATGAAATCAATATTCTAGAATCGTGTACACTGACGAATCAAATCACCACCAAGAGCATCCACAACTGATACAATCAAAGTTCTTATGCCCCAAATCTTCTGGATGACAGAAATATATTATGGTTTTTGATACATTTGGTCAAACGTTATTATTTCAAGGATGAAACAATCCCTGGAGTACAAATCATTAAATAAGATGGAAGTAAGTTTTTATCCCTAAGCAAAGCTAAAAGAAAAGAAGGTTCCCACTCCCCAAATTCGAAAAATTATTTGTTGAAACAACAATATAGGTCTTATGTGCCTTGTACAATTTTACTAGAATTTTGTTGCACAGCGTTATTAGAATCATGGGCTCGTTAGCCTATAATATTTCTGGAGAATAATAGTGACACAAACTTTTAAAAGATAACACAATAGATTCTAGTAATAATTTCTTTAAATTTATCAATAAATGTGCAATATAATAATACTAAATGCAATCAAATATCTTGGAATAATTTATGTATTTTAAAGATATTTTTCAATAATCAGTGCACCTTGTATGGTAGATCATTTATTTGAAATTCAGAGTTAGTTCATTTTTTGGTATCTACTAAAAAATCATAGTCAACTGTATTTTTAGCACTCTGAGAAAAGCTGTCACAAAATGATACGTGTACATTATATTATATTTTAAGCATCATTTCACAAGAACCAACCAATGCAATGAGCCTTCAATTACAAAATTGATTTAATGAAGTCGAATATAATGCTAATAACACTGTGTACCACGAATAAATACATACCCACAATAAAAATTTTTATTGGATTTCTAATATTCAAATAGTTTTTTGTTGAAAAATATGGAGACGGATTTAAATGTATATTTCAATATTGATATCAATGTGTGAATCTCATCAAAGGCAACCTTTTTGGTTTGTTTAAAATGGCAGCTACTGAGCTTTATCACAATTATTTATTGAAAGAAAAACATTCAAATACGCATTAAAATTGCATTCAATGTTATATATATATATGCATAATTCAGCGGCCAAAGTCGAAACGTTATCTATCAAGTTAAATACGCATAACCAATCTTTCATACAGAATTCATACGCAATTATAATGGTTGCTATACTTCATTCTAAGAAATATGATTTAATTGGATTTTTTCTTCAAGACAAAACCATTGCATATAATTGGGAAAGGCTGTTGCGAAATTTTTGTGATGATAAGAATTTCATTGAAGAATCATTTTTGCTACATAAGTTGTATCTTGAAAATCTAAAGAGACATAAACTTTACATGAAATTTCATAATACACCAGACATTTTTTTTGTATTCATATTTTCAGAGAGTGTCATTAAAGAGGAAGAAATTTTATCCGAGGGAAAACACTTTGTTTGGAAAAGAGTCGAGTGCTATGATCAAGGATCAACAAATGTTAGCACTACAAAGAAGTTCGTAATGATTCAACCAAAAAAGACCTATCTCGAAGTAATGGAAACTAAAATCTCTGCCTTGGACAACGCCGTTGTGACAATGCATAAACATGTTATGACGAGAGCGACATCAATGGGCTTCAGAAACTTTGATAGTCCTATTACATTGGGAGGTTTGATTGATGGTTTCAATGTTCAAACAAAAATGAATTTAATTTACATGAATGAGATCGAATTTCCATGCTTGGTTTTACCAGAAGTCCTTTCAATTGACTTGGAATTAATTGACCACTTCTTAAATCTTTCAAAATATAAAATCACAAACCACCATTATGCATTCCCATTTTTACTAAATGTGCGAAATTTCCACCGAATAGAAGATGTTGGATCAGGAACCTATGGTAGCTGCTTTATCTTAGAATCTAAAAAAAATACTATTCTTCCTCTAGGTGCATCAAAAATAGAAAAAAAATTCGTAGGAAAGAAACTTTTAACTGAAAGCCCTACAGATGAGTACACAGAAACAGATTCGGTGGCTAAACGAGAAAATATGTTTAAAGAAGCAGCCTCACTTTGTGGTCTTTATTCTCTCCGAAATCCTAATGTAGTTAAACCGTTAACATTCGAAAAGCTTGGTGATCATTCCAATATATTTATGCTTTACGATTGCGATGAAAAGGGATTGCAGTTAATTGCAACCATGGAGTACATTGAAGGAGTTGATCTTTCTCATGCTTCGGTTAAGGACCTTGCCACAAATGTGAAGATGTTCATTGCAATAAAGTTAGCTGAAGCCTTAAATGTGCTCCATTTAAACGGCTATGTTCACAATGATCTAGGTACAAGAAATGTAATGTTAGAAAAAAGTACATGCAATCCTGTTATACTTGATGTTGGATGTTGTGAAAAAATTTATAATGAGAATTACTCAAGAGATGTCAAATTTTATATCAGGGCCTTATTTGCCTTATTTGGTGCAGACAGGGATAACATAAATTTAAAAGAAAGCGTTCCCAATATTTTAAAGCCCGTTCTTTTAGATGCAATAAAGAATCCTAAGTTCGAAAATCGAAGCTATCAAACAATGAATGATATACTGGCCAGATTTACTAATGCTGAATCAGGTATATTAATCGAGAGAAAATTCATTGATTTTCGATGTTACACTGCGAACATCTTTCAATCCTTCGAGTTTACAAAAGGGACTTGGAATGCTTTTGCTCCAGGTAAAATCAGTATATAAACATTAAGTAAATTGCATACATTTAGGAGCCTTTTCTGACCCATTTCCAAAAGATGTTACTGATTTTTTGGTGTCGATTCGATTTAGATTAAGTAAGGAGGAAAATGAATATTTAGCCGAACAAAAATCCCGATGTGAACAACAAAGATGGTTAATTGACAAATTATTTGTATAATTATGGATACAAGAAGGAATTTCGCAATTTTTTGATAACCAGAATACTCCAATTTTTCATGTTTCAATAATGTATATAAATATGCAAATGTATGTAGAATTTTTTTGCAAAATGAAAAACATTAAATAGTTAAAATTAATTTATGTATCATTGTATTGACAAGCGCAAGCGTAAACGGCATAAGCTGTGCAAAAAATGATAAAGCGCAAACGCGTCTATAAGCGGGGGTTAGAAATCGGTGCTTAATGACAATTCAGAAACCGTAAGAAAATTATTGAGTTAAACCATATGTTGTTAAGACGAATACATTTAGACGTTATTAATTTAGTAATGCATTGTACAAGGTTATAAGCAGTGTGAAAAATGGCAGTTTTAAAGAATTTTATATCTCAGTAATAAATTGCAAAATTATACAATATTTTAAAAATGAATCGAATCTAGTATATTAAAAATAGGATTGATTAGTGTAATTCATCATTTCAACAAGAGTACCTACTAATGACTCCGCCTAGTAAGTCCCGTATAATCAAAACGTTGATTGATCAATCAACTAATCACGGTTTATCTAAATTTGTGTTTTAATTTTTGTACATTGTGCAATATCTGTTTCTGAAAGTATTTTGACTGTGCATCAGTGTTTTTATTGCTTTTTTTCGCAACGTAGTCTTAAATATAATTTTTTCTATTCTATTCTAAGTGAAAGTGAAAATAAGAAAGATAAATTTAAAAAGTGCTATAAGCGAAAGCCGATAAGTGCAAGTGGTGATAAGTGAAACTTGATATATATATATATATATAGGCATTGTTTTAACACGACGCATTTTCAGAAGGTGATCCTTATTTTTTCCAATTACCCAATCTACAAAAATGTTGAGTTCTCATTAAACCTGCTAGCTTTTTATTATCATAATAAATTAAATTCAGTTTAATGAAATGTCCATTTTATATCATTATGAACTTGAATTGCAATTTCTAGTGTTTGAATTACACACTAATATTCAGTATAAACTAATTTGTAAATTACTATATACATCATTGACCCTGAGGTTTAAAATTAATGAATCATTGAATAAGAAAATATTGCACTATTAATTATCAGGAAAACAAGATATGTTTTAAAAACTTGGCCCTTAAATTAAGCTTTAAAATATGATTTTATTAAATAATGCATAAATGTAAGTCACTAAATGAGCCTATAATACAAATGAGTACATAGAATCACTCGCCTTAATGAATAATTTCTATTTTTGCATTTTTTCAGGTAAAAATGGACATTTCATATTTTGAAAACTCACTTAACATCTATAGAATTAATTTCCCCATACTTAAATACTGCCAGTGCTGTTGTGATAAAGCATTGGCAAGCATGCTATTCAAGGCGAGTACTTTTTTCGTATCAAATTTCTCAGGATTATTCTTGTATACTTCCGATCATTTGTAGTCAATTTGTTTCATGCCTCTGAGCAAAATATTGTGTGACTTTCTAACTTTGTAATAAGTTCCCAGTAAACATAGAACTGTCGTAACGACATTGCTAAACGACAAAATAACACGACAACTATCAATAAAAATGCAGATTTTAAAAAATTTATCTTCAAATTGTCATAATACTAAAATTATTCCTATTTTTAAATATTTTTTGCTAGACAGAATTATAAACCGCCACTAATCCGTACTAAAAAAATTCAATGCCTATTAAACGCCAAGACACCACAAAAACGACGTCATTATAACAATTATATGTTTAATGGGTTAGGGAATAAACAGAAAATTAGCGTTTATGAGGACAAGATCTATTGTATTTGTTTGATAAATTTATGACTTGTGAATTGTGAACATAACTATTTCTGTAAACCCGGAAAATTTACAGAACTGTATTATATAACAAAAATCCGTGATATTGAACAAAATATTATTTTATTTTAAAAAGCATCAAAATATGTCTTTATTATTTTTAGCTAATAGTGGAGTTGATTGGAAAAGGTGTAGGCATGAGTTTTTTATATGTACAGGAAAAACATATCTCAAAATACGTTTTAATTTTATCTAATAAATTATACAAATACACTATTCAAAGAACAGTGTAACCATACAAAAGACCTTCAAAATGCTAAAAGTGTTAGTTACTTTGCAAACGAATTTCCATCATGTTGAGCAAATTTCAATCATCTGGCAGTAAGTTTGTCAAGTGCTTCATCAAATATACTCTATGAAAGAATGGACGGAAAAGTCAAGAACAATTACTCTAGATTAGGACTGTTAGATGATATAGTGTTGATATTTAATGCAAAATTTTTCTAAGAAAACAAGCAGATTTCATTGTTTCAGCGTGAAACTCAATTGAAGAGATATTACCAGGCTAATGTGAAGATTGAGTGAGTAATAGATGACAGTTACTGACTGTTAACTGATTATCAATCTTGCATATGGAAATGTTCCATTCCCATTCCATTTCCACAACTATTTTAAAAACAATTCCACATTTTTCATTAATTTCCATATCTTTCCATAACTCTTCGAGCTACTGGTTAGGTTCTGTGGGACTAGACTTTTATTGGTTTTAACCCTATTCACTCTAGTTGAATTTGGACCCAACCCAATCCCATGAAATTTTCTAGTCTGAGTGCATTGTTACAACAACTTATCGTAGTAACACATAATATTAATGCAACTTGAAAACGGCACCTAACACCTAACATTACGGAAATGTCGCCAAAAAGTAGCACTTATAAATGGGAAAAGTGTATTAAAAAATGGCGTATACAAATGGCACCAAAGATGCACTTATAAATGGAAAATGCAATTAAAATATCAATTGAATATACAGAATGATAAGTTATTGTCAATGTGTAGTAAAAAATACATTATTAGAGTTCGTTTCTGAAAAGGTTGTATTTTTGAAATGCTTTTAAAATGAAAAAATTGATTTAGCTGAGGCTCTATGTATATATTGATCAAAAAACACTTTTTTTCTAAATTCACCAGTATATTGAGCAATATACTTTTTAGCTTTAGACTATAGCAATATGCTAACTCTTGGCATAACTATATTAAGCAGCAATTTTGAAAGAAATGACAATAATGTGATGGGATGATATTATGCCAAATATATTGTTTTCTTTTTCCATTGGCTAGAGGAACAAGAAATGTTTATGACAATTCTGCCTGAATCATATCACCAATTAAATTGATGCGCTACGTTTCCATTTATTTAAGATAGGCTTGGAACTGAAAACTAAAAACCCACAAAAATTTTCACAAAAATGTCTATATTTAGCATTTCTGGATGCATTAAATATAAAACTAAAGATTTGCACTTTGTGACCTAAAATTACAGAAATTGCATTTATGGCAATAATAGTGGCATTTATTGCAGTTGGTTGCCCTAATAATTATATATTTTTTCATTTCATGTTAATGTGCATCATACAACAATATATGTATTATATATTTTAATCGTTTTATAATTTTGTAGTCACGAGTAAAGAGAAAATAAATTTTTTACGTTCTGGATACCTGGAGTCCGCCTCTTACTCGTTCCATGACTCAATCGCAACCCCAAGCCCGTATCGTTGATTTATTAGACAGGATCACACAAAGACTCGATGAACTCGAACAGCGTCAACCACCTGCTCAGCCTGCTCAACCGGACCCTGCAATTCATTCTCAACCTACCCAATCTAGTTCTGCACCGCTTTTATCGACAGAACCGTTTACTGCTGACTTAATTCCTTTATTATGTCAGCAAATCAACACTCTTATCGCAGCTCCCCGAACGCCACCAAGAGATCGCTACGAAATCGAGGTCTTACTTGCAGTACTCAACGAATACGACGTCCTCTCAGAATCTCTTCGAACAGTCATCTCAACTAGAACTCGTACACTCATCGCCCCTATTACCTTCGGATGGCCCGCAACCTTACGCGCATCACACAGTCGAGAGCTCCAGCAGTTGGGCATCCCGCACATCCCACCAATCCCTCAGCCAAGATATTATCCGCAGAACAATCGACAATACCGTGGAGGAAACAATGACAGACGAAATAACAATAGCCGAGACAACAGAAAATCGACTAAGCCTTCCAAGTAGTTCTCTTTTAACTCACGTCACCGAATTCGATCTGCTCCAGCTCTCTTCTCCTCACACTGTTTCTACGATAATCCCACCTGGCAGCCAAATGGATCTTACACCCGTTTTTACTCCGGATCCAATCACTCATTCCACTCCGATTCCGTTGGACTCTTCTTCAGTCACTATCATTCCGCAGCAGCCACCTGCTCATCAGCCGGCACTCACAAACATTAATTTGGCTAACATTTCTCTTCACTTACCTGATTCTGCTGTCCCCAACCTACGTTCGTATTTCAGAAAGATCGCACACCTCCGGATCTTCGACATTCAGCAGTTGTTACGCCAATTCGCCGCCCGCGCCTCATCTAGAGTTCCGCATCAGACTCAAGAAGAACAGCAGCTCATCGACACAATCCACGAGAGCTCAGGTATACTTTCCGCACTTAATGAATTTTTAGACCTGGACCCACACAATCACACGCGCATGATTTTTAATTCATCAGATTCCGTTTTTTCTTCTCAAGACACATCCTTAGACACAACTTATAATTTTCATAACGCCTCTATTGACTGGGACGCCTTAGCCGAGTTCACCGGAATGCCTGACCGTGTACGCTATCTTATGGAAATACATATATCGCTTAGGGAATTTAGGGCCCACGTAGTCAAAAAACCGTCACGCATCACCGACCCACTTAAATTGCAACACGCTAACTCTATTCTCGACGCTCACGTGAGAGCCGGTATCATCCAAATTTCTCCACGACGTTCTCCTATAGTGTCCCGCGCATTTTTTGTTCCGAAAAATACTTCTAAATTCAGAATGGTAATTGATTATTCCCACCTTACGCCTCTTACTAGTCCGATAAAATACTATTCGCCTTCATTCTTAAAAGTAATTAGTCGTTTTCCGCCATCATCTAATCACATTGCGGTAACATTTGACCTAAAAAACGCCTATTATCATCTAGACATTCGTCCTTCCGATCGTTTTAAAACCACCTTCCTCGCTCATAATGGTCTGCGTTATGAATTCTTAAAGGCCCCAATGGGGCTGTCTTACTCCGCGGCACCTTGCCAATTGTTATCTAATTATTTGTTAAAGCCTATTAGGCCATTTCTTCATGCCTCCTGGGCGCACGTTGACAATCTTATCATGATCTTCCTACCAAAGCATCTTCATCATATTCGTAAATGGCATCAACGTTTGGAGAATCTAGGTATCAAATGCATTCAAATCGATATTACCTCTAGATTATCACCATCTATTCCGTTCCTAGGCTTTAACTTGAATTTACTCGAATCTACTATATCCGCTACGCATGAGAGAATTTTTATTACAAAACTCATAGCTGAATTACCTATAGAATCATTATCCGAGAAACAACGTCAAATTGTCTTAGGCCACCTCTCCTTCATATGGCCCATAATAGGTACCTACAACATCATTACTCCTTTATATAATCCACAAAGTCCTAAGTATCTATCTGCACAAATTCTCACCACTCTTATGATACGAAACGCATCTTTCTCTATGCCATGGAATCCTTTTCCTTTTGCCACAAATTCACAAATCTGGTATTGCGACGCTTCCGACTTCGCGTTAGGGATTCACACACCGGATGATCGTCAATTTTCCTTTGCCTCAATACCGACTCTCAACATATTTTTTAAAGAAGCTCATGCACTCGCAATAACTCTTAATTTCTGTAATTACGGCGATACTATACTTCCAGACAACATGGCTTTGGCGAGAGCCGCTAATTCAGGCAAGATCAACTCTTTACCTTACTTTATGTCGATCTACATCACTATGATGGCTCGTGTGAAAGCAGTCTCAATACGTTGGATACCATCGCACATGAACAAAGCTGATCTGCCTTCCAGAACTCAATCTTACTCACTTCCACCAATTTCTTTCTCACAACAGCATTGACTCGATTTTTAGTGTATATATTTTATTCCATATTTGTAAAAATCTCGTGCCATAATTTGCCTTACTATAAATAGTATGTCATCCATTTTATGTCATTTCGTTTTATAATTTTGTAGTCACGAGTAAAGAGAAAATAAATTTTTTTGTATTTGTATAAAAATTGCCAATTTAATTAAGTGCACAAAATTTATAATTGGTTTCCATTATTTTTACACAGAGGAATTTTCGACCAAAACAATTTACGCCTGAAAAATTCTCGCCCAGAAAGATTTCGCACAAGGAATAATTGTCGCCCAATAGCAATTTTGAACAATTTAAGGGGGTGCTATGCTGACGATTTTTGTCCAAACTTTTGTCAGGATTTTTGTTTGCTACATTGCAGATTTTTATTTAAACAAAAATCTGGAGAAAAGTTTGGACAAAAATCGTTAATATAGCACCCCTCCCCCTTATCAATAAAATGCAATTATTTAACGAATACTTGAACTCAAATTCAATACATAAATACAAAAACTTATTAAACTTAACAAAACTAACGCGATGGTAACCAAATAGTTTGTAGCAGGGTTTTCGAGTACTCGGAATGTTAAGAACTCGAACTCGAATAAGCTCGCAAAACTCGATCGGAAAAACTCGGGAGAGAAATCATCAAAACTCGAACTCGTTCGAAAATCCACTTGAAAATAGCGTAAAAATTAAATTTCTTTCAATATCAATTTTCTTACCAATCACAAAAACTTTTTTTAGCTTAGAATTATTGTAAAATAAATGTTTTTTATTCTAAAAAACTCGGAATTAGAAAAAAACTCGATTGAACTCGGAATTTCATTTAAAAAATTACTCGAACTCGAACTCGAAACGTAAAAACTCGAACTCGGCCCGAGTAACTCGAACTCGACTCGAAAACCCTGGTTTGTAGTTGTGTAAATATTTTGTTGAGTGAAATGAAAATTACTATTGGGCGAAAGAGTTTTTGAGCAAAGAAACGTTGAGTGACAAGAAAGTTCTTTATCTTTACACAGCTTTAAACGACGGATATTTTGCTTCTTCAACGCAATGGCTTGGATTTGAAATAACCGTTTTCGTTTAGGTTGCTTCTATCTATAATAAATTCATTCGTTATTCCAATAACATTATTCAATCGGCGACGTATTTGGTTGTCACCATGCATAATAGTCGAAAAAGTAAGCAGACAATGGAGCCACATGCACATGTTCTTTATTGTGTAATGATAGTTAAGGCAATCAATGATTTAGGTAGAAAAAAAGGTTCTTCTCGAAAATCCATTTCCAATTATATACGGGCAAATAACAAAATTTCACTTACGGATGTAGAACATAACGCTCACATGCGTTACACCTTAAAACGTTTGGTTTCTGCAGGGACCCTTACAGAAAACAAAGGAACATACTCCCATTCTCCATTAAGAAGTGACGTAGACAAAGAGCAAGCTGAGGGTGAATTATCAACCAGTCGAACCGCAATTTCTAAGAATACTCGTCAAATTCAGATTAGGCAAAAAGTAAAGTCTAAATCCATTCAAGCTAAGAGAAGCAGAAAGAAGTCTCCCAGCAAGAACCTAACCGCAAGACGCAAAGCAATGATGAAAACCTCGAAGAAATAGACTGAGTTTGTTTATTTCTTTAAATACACATTTTGATTGCGTAAACTCAATGTAAATGTAATATTTCACTAATATTATGCCCCGTTTACATGTGACATGAGACATGCATGCCTTTTGTTTTCAATGATCGAATTTCACGTATAAACACTCTAATCACGCGAAATTCAGCAACTAAAGTAGAGCACTTGATAAACATTCAAATGTCATATATATATATATATATATATATATATATATTTATTATACTGGCAGCTTGCCAAATCGGAATATTGTAGCATCAACCCATTGAATGTTTAGTTTGATATTTTCTTATATTACCTTAACTTGGATTCCAAAAGTGTTTCTTGTAAAAAAATGTACAAGAACTTAGCAAGAAATGTCTAAGGTAACTCCAATAATCTTTTAAGAAATGTTCAAAACAGTGCAAAAATTCAATTATTTGCCTTCAGTCTTTACTAATGCAAGCAATTGAAATTTATTTGAGTAATTTGATAAATATATACAATTGCAGCAAGCAGATAAATCAAAATTATTTTATCATTTATAAAGCAACTATAATTTTAAAATGTCAATTTTTATAAACCCAAATGATTAAATAGTATATTTAGTTATTAATATATAACTTACATAAGTATATTATTCTGAGGTTTCATTGTAGTTGCGCATAATAAATTGTCAGATTTGTCCATGAATCTGAGATTCATGGATCTGGAATGGATCTGGATCTGAAAATGCAATCTATGGATCTCGGGAGTATTTCGTGAATCCAAAATTTTAGTTGAATAGTAAGTCTACCAGATTAAATATAGAAAAATCTGCTGAATTTGATGCAGCAGATGTTTATTGACATTAATACCAACGAGATTATCTTTGCATATGAAGCTATGTGGTAATTCTAGAGTTATTTATTTAACTCATCTATTGGCATAATTAGAATTCGGTTTGGTTAAATGGGTTGGCAATTTATATAAGTAACTATATGTAGCGGTTAGCGAACCTATTTCTAATAAACTAATAATGACTTTTTCATTTTTTTACAAATAAAACTACATGCAAATTTTGAGCATAGCGCTCGAAAAGTAAATGATTTTATTGTAAAAAAATTGTTGTTCTTATATTTATCATTAACATTTCTGCATTTTACTAATCAAAATAATGCGCTATGGGAAAATGCCATGGCACCGCCAAATTTGCTGTGTATTTTATTATACTAACTACTTTTCTTTGACGATTTGTTTTTTTGTAGTACGTAAATAAATGGAAATTACATTGATAGATCAATAAGAATTTTATGGATCTGGAATGAATCTGGATCCAAAAAAAATGATCCATGTGCAAGTATGTAAATTGTTAAAAATGAAAAATTTGAACATAGCTTTTTACATTGAATTTTTTTTGTAATTAAAGAATTTAGGATACAATGATGAAATTTAGATTTAGGCATTAACGGGTGTGCTATTGCTGCGTCTTACTAGTAAAAAGTTTAACAAATTAAAGTAACAACTAGTGGCACAAGTACTAAAGCAGTGATCCATAATGCTCTCTGATAGCAAAATTGGACTCTCATTTTGTAAATTATCCTACATTTACTAACTTCACAAATTCATTCATTTGGCAATTTTTATTTTATGAATAAATTTTGAACACGCTACAAGTGTTTATTTTAAATTTTACAGCAAATAGTTATAAATCTAAACCCTTAAATCTTGATTCGTAGATGTTTGATGTTTTTATTGCTTTTATTCTCAATTCCGGATTTCTTGCATTTTGCAATTTTCGTTGTAAAATTTTTTTAAGAGGATTCTGTCTTATGCTTGGTTTCATTTTATGGGAAATTATGCACGAATTAAAACTTTTTCAAGATTTGCAAATTATTTCTTTGTTCCATTATTTATATTTGTAACATTATTTTAGTAATATATTGCATTGATGACTTCATTTTTATATACTTAGTCCTATGCACTTTTGTGCATGCATAACAGTCACATTATCGTAAGTATTTATACCTAGTTTTACACCACTATTCAGAGAAGAAAAGAGTTTGTAGACCTTCATTGGAAAGCACACAAATAAAAATATAAAACGTTCCGAAAGCAGTAATGTAGTAGGACTAACACAATGCGGAAAAATGAAATCTATTTAATATTGTTAAAAGTAAGTTTGTAATCTTAATGGTAATAAACAAAAAAATGCTTTATTCTATAGGGTTGATTGATGATAAGCGAATATTAAAATTACCTAGCAGTGTTATTCTTGTAGTTCTTTAGGAATAAACTTCTTTCGTTGAACAAAATTCTCTTCAACTAATCAAAATAATGGTATGAAATGGCGTAGGATTACCACTAAATTATTAAAAATGATGTTTCAGATATCTTTGACACATTTTAACATTGAATATCTCGAAATTTTATTAGGAAATATATGTGCCGATCGGCCAATTCTTACCAAGCGTATCTTAGCATTATGCTGTTCACAATTGCTTCAGCTTCCGTTATTCCAGAAGTCAGCTCAGCTCATCTATATTTGCTTAGTGAGGGCATAGACCAGTTCTTCCACAAATCCCCATCTAAGGAATTTACAGATTGTGAGATCTGGGGATCTGAGGGGGCCTTTTCTGGTTAAGTGAACGACATTATTCTATATGAAAACAAATGAAAAAATTCAATAACCTTGTAAACACTTAATATATTTAGCTTTATAATTCCACCACATGCACCTTACTACCATTCATGAATAAGCAAATATGAGGAATTGAAATGCGCCCAAGATTTTTGGAATGCCTTTTATTTTTTCTTTCATTGCGTATAAATTTAGTAATTTGAACATACAGGTATATTCCACATTACGGTATTTATTATTAAATATTGAATCAAATGCCAGCAATGAAATAAACTAGAATTTTTTACATATGAGGTGCTCTTCGAATTTTCAAATAATGGGGAATGCCTCTGTCTATTTTTAACACTCAAATTGTGTTTGAGCTCTGATACAATGAGGTGACTTCATGTACGTGGTAATCATCAGATGCGTTTGTTGGTTGTCATTTTCTTCGGGTTGCTCTTCTGTTTATATAACGTTATAATATTCAAAATTCGAGTAATGCTTGAATGAAGTTTTTCTTCATTAATAAATAGGTGGATGGCCTCCAGATAAATTGGGATATTTTGGTTCTTATCTAAAACTGGAATTAAATTTTTTTAGCTTTACGATCAAAGCAACTGATTCTGGGAAGCAAATTCAACAAATCTTGAAATATGAACTTACTTTTACATCGAAATTATGTACATAGAATTTTATATATACTTTATATACTTTTAGTCTCAGCCAGCTGCGATAAATATTTTATTGAAATAGTGTAAAGTGTAACAACATGTATTAGCCATTGATTATCAACATTTATATAAATTTTAATTAGGTCTGTGGCGTATGCAAGGGGGGCATGGTGTAATATCCATCCTCGACAGGTTTTCAAAATTGATTTAGATTGGCTAAATTAAGAACTTTTTACTAAAAAAATAAAGTTTTGAACACTAAAGTGTTGAAATGAATTCTTTAGTGCCTTTGCTAAAGGCTGTAAAGCTAGTGTTGTAAGCATAAGAAAAAACAAACATTTTTAATTGCTTTCATTAGTGATTTAAGTTTTCTAATTTGATTTGGCAATAGAATTATTAGTTTTCACAAATTTGCTTAAATTTGAATTTAGTATCGTATAATATTTTGAATGGCAATCAAATTTTGATTGACCTATTTTAGAATTAAATTAAGCTTATTAAATAAGATAATAACATGGAAAAAACTTATTAAAAATTATTGATTTCGTCAGAAGATATGATGAAATCTTTTTAATTTGAAGTCAGCACTTAGACTAATTCTGATTGAAAACACTTCTGATATGGTTCTTCAAAAAAAAACAGATTAAGGTAGGTCAATAATCCGGTCTGAACTCAACTCAATAAAGTCGCATTGACCTCATATTAAACGAAATTTTCGAAAATT
Organism: Hofstenia miamia; assembly: GCA_900660155.1. Taxonomy (NCBI): domain Eukaryota; kingdom Metazoa; phylum Xenacoelomorpha; order Acoela; family Hofsteniidae; genus Hofstenia; species Hofstenia miamia. The sequence goes on along the minus strand of CABFPE010000052.1, from coordinate 1,297,991 downwards.
TACTAAGGAAAAAATTGAACATTTAGAACTCTCGACTTTCCGACCGTCCACCAGAGCTAACAAGAGATTTTTCAAGCCCAGTGGTGCTCGCTTTAACTAACTCGAAATTTACAAATTATGGCTTCTAGAACAGAATTATAAAAATTGACAAAAGTTGACATTGATTTCAATAGCATTTTGTATAATCTTCGTAGAATGATAATAAATTAAGCATTTCAGAATATATTTACTCGAAATATTTGTTTCCAATCACTTAAAAAAGTATCCTACGTTTACCATTCGTAGAGGAACACTTGCGACTCAGTGATAGAAAACCCTGGTTTTTCATTAGGAGTGCTTGTGCCTAATAACAAGCATTTAAGCCCTGTTTGTGGGTCATAGTTATCACCATTCCTCCAATAAAACCGCATGCCATTATTGAAAAATATTGGATCCATGTCATGGAACTTGTACGCGGTTACTATATTCGTTTTGTTGCCGAGATCCCATGTGGTAAGTCCTGACTCCGGTTGCACAAATGCCCCATAAGGAAAATAATATCCAGAGTTGAAGTAGTCTTCTGTTCCAGTTCCCATGATAAGACATGGAAACAGTGATTTATCACCTGTGCAAATTCTCACACAACCTAAATATTCAAAATAATTTGACAATATTTCAAAATTTTAAGCTACGTTGCAATTAACATGTACATTGATCATAAAACGGCAAAAAAGGCTAAAAAAAACGTTCATTTACTACTCATGTCACTAAACAAAGTCTGCAAAGTTCTATATTTTACTAATTAGCAGCTGAAAAGTAAAGCATTAAACACAGATTGCAACATAAGGCTTTCGCTTTTCATAAAGAAAGCATTTTGGCAAATTGTATACGCTATCATTTTGTCCAGGGTTACATCATCTTAAGACTAACAAAATATTTTAAATGCTATATATATACGAAGGCAGACTTTTAACCATTTTTTATAAATCTCAAAAATTTCTTGGCGGCTTTTACCAGTTTGGGTTAGTATCATAGTATTTGCCTGCTTTATGGGAAAGCTTCAGTAATAGCAGCTGGTCGCAGATTGTAAGCAAAAGTGGTAAAAATGGCTTAGAACTTAAAAATTGAAAAAAAAAGATTTGAAATTCCATCAATACGCATGTTGTATCATTTGAAGGAAGTAATTTCAATGTAGTGTGCGCATGAATATGCTGAAATGTACTTCACATGATAATTAGAAAAAGTATTTATTCATTTTCTCAGTCAGAAGTAATAGCTATATTAATGAGTTTCTTTGCCAAATTGCTTTGTTCCTCATTTAACTTACAATCTCAGGATTCGATCCGCAACCAAATAGGTCAGTGACTAAGGTATTAAGTATACATATGTAATACATATTTAAAGAAATAAATGAAAAGGAATTTGTGAAAATTCAGTAATCTTGAACACGTAAAAGTTCAAAAATCGCAAAAATATAATATTTTCAGTAATGATGTAAAATAACTCATCCAATATCAATCCCATGAAATGTTGCTATTTAGAAAATGTCTGCAGAGTGAAAAAAGTTCTGAAAAAGTTGTACACATTAAATCACAAATGATGATGTTTTAGTAGGTTTTGCATTCACACTTTAGTAGGCTTTTTGCGCAGTGTTAAAAGTTAAATGCTTAGGATATGGCATAAATTTAACAAATTTGGGGTGAAAAGTTCAAAAATATTTTTGCAAAACGGAAATCGTCATAGTAGAAAGTTTTAATAAAATTTTAATAAAAAACCTCCATCGTTTTTAATTCAGATAACATTTACCCCCGAACAAATCATGCGCCTTAGCCACTTTGAAGTAGATCAATAGGAGCAACATTAAAAAACTTAAGGATTTAAATATTTTACAAGTTCATGAATTCCAGCAACCAAACAAATTTAAAATAAATAGTAAGTAATAAATGCATACACGATTGCACATGCAAACACAAATTTATTTTACAGAAATGGAACAAGATATTTGCTTAGGGCCATCAGAATATTTGTCCTGCACTTTTGGCCACCAATGAATATGGGTAGGCACGTCATAAAACTAGCCTCAAGGACAGTGTTTCAATGATTGTTGCTTACAAACAATTGCATCTAAAAATTATGTATTCTTCATTATTACTAATAATGTTTTTTTGTAAACTAATCATAAAATAAAATGGATGTAGAGCGATTAGGCCTACTTACAATTATGAGGAATTGAAACAATGAAATATCTTTGCTCGCTGTTTTGTATATAATATTGACAAGTTTCTTCTATTAAATAATTTTGAAACTAACCTTCCAGAAAGTTGAGACTTTTGTTCACATTATCAACAGACAAAATTGTCTAAAAAGATGCGCATAAATTTATTATATATATATATACAGTACTGGCCCCAAAGTTTGGGCACAATAACCTGTCTAAAGCGTGCTTTATGCTATTTCCTGAAAACATCGTAAAATTCCTGGAATTCCCAATTTTTTTCTTAGAATTTGCAACAGATTCATCTAGCCAATCAAATTAACACAACTTTAGATTTACACACAATACATTTTCACTGAAAAAGGATTATGATTATAATTTGAAATATGGTCCGTGGTAGTAAAATTTCACCAACAAAGCGTGCTCAAATTCATATGTTGTACGAGGAGAAGTACAATTATCGCGCTATGGCCGTTAGAATGGGCGAGTCAGTATCTTCGGTATCCAGAAGTGTCACTCGCTATCAGCAACATCAAAATTTTTCGTCTCGCAACCGGTCTGGAAGACCAAAATGACAACCCCTCAGACTGACCGTCTCATTCATCGTTACATCGTCAATCAACCATTCCCTTCATCTTCTGAAGTCAAAGCAAATCTAGGTGCGGTAGTGCAGAATGTATCAACACGCACCATTAGGCGTCGATTGAATACTACCTTTGACCTTCAATCGTGAAACCGGAAGCCAAACCCCGATTGTCTTCAAAGAACATTCAAGACCGGTTGTGCTTCTGCAGGCAATACCAACACTACACCTATGAGATGTGGCATCAAGTAATGTTTACTGACGAATCCAAGATTTGCCAGTTTACATCATACCAGCAACATGCTCGACAACCAAGAAACCAAAGATTCAACACACGTTACATGCAACAAACTGTCCTCTCAGCGCTTCAAAATAATTCAGGAGAAAGTTCCCAGAGATTACTGATGATTATTGAAGAAAGCTGGTCGAGTCAATGTCAAATCGCATTGCTGTGTGTTTGGCCAATAATGGCGGACATANCAACAAAGCGTGCTCAAATTCATATGTTGTACGAGGAGAAGTACAATTATCGCGCTATGGCCGTTAGAATGGGCGAGTCAGTATCTTCGGTATCCAGAAGTGTCACTCGCTATCAGCAACATCAAAATTTTTCGTCTCGCAACCGGTCTGGAAGACCAAAATGACAACCCCTCAGACTGACCGTCTCATTCATCGTTACATCGTCAATCAACCATTCCCTTCATCTTCTGAAGTCAAAGCAAATCTAGGTGCGGTAGTGCAGAATGTATCAACACGCACCATTAGGCGTCGATTGAATACTACCTTTGACCTTCAATCGTGAAACCGGAAGCCAAACCCCGATTGTCTTCAAAGAACATTCAAGACCGGTTGTGCTTCTGCAGGCAATACCAACACTACACCCATGAGATGTGGCATCAAGTAATGTTTAGTGACGAATCCAAGATTTGCCAG
>CABFPE010000052.1:1275564-1294275 GCA_900660155.1 Hofstenia miamia | reverse complement strand
TATATATATATATATATATATATAGAAACAACTTTCGTAACTTATGAACTAAGAAGGATGTCAAAAATCCGAAAATACCACAATAGACTAATGTTTCCTCTACTTAGGCTTTAAAATCCCACTCATTTGCAAACACTTGTGAGCCGATCCTATTATATCCAAGAATTTTCAAATTTTAATAGGGATTAATAAAACAAAACGGTTCTTAACTTTAAGCTAGCCGAAAGTGCTCTTGATTCAGAATTTCTCACGAATCAAGGAATACATTTACCTATTGAGAATCACTCCAAAATGATCAAGGGGAGATCTCATATTCAAAAACAGAAATCTCTCATTCAAGCTGCTAGAGTTATAGATCTTTAAGGCATTCCCTGTGTAAGAATGCAATCTTCACAACTCCCCAAAAATTCTGCAGTAAAGTCGAAAATAATTTACAACTTTGAAAAACAGGCTTAACTTGATTGTTAGATTGCTTACTATACAAAAACTAAGAAATAACTATTGCAAGTTTATAGCGATAGATAACATAGTTTTCAAATCTCACTTACCAGAAATATCATTCCTGACTTAGAACTGTCAGCTAAGCGATGAAATTCAAAAGGCTTTAGAATTTCGCTGCGCTTGATCAACCGCATCTTTGCATTTGAAGGAAGTTTAACACTTTCAATGTAAAGATCACTTCCCTCCACACCGCGAACAATAATGAAAACGTCATCTTCAGGCATAGTTAGAGCTTGGATAGTAATCTGCACAATTATGTTATAAGTTCACATTCATAAGTAAAGTAGAGGAAGCATGTTCAACAAACGTATATGTAATCTCTAATAAGTAAAATATTAATTTCAAAATAATTGTTTCAAGCTTTGTGCTGAATAAACTTCGACTATAAAATTTATTTTAAAAAGAAACAACAAATGATCAACAATGTTTATCAAAAACGTTATTGCTAAGAATCTGCAGAAAGCGAAGTAAGATTATTTTAAAGTGACACCTGCCAAACAGCATTAATTTGTGTACAGTGATTACAAATTTTTTCAAAATTTACCACATTGAAAATATTTTATATAGTAAGGTAATTTTTAAAATTCTCAGTATGCATGTAGCTCCTATTTACAGTTGGTCACATAGGATTTTGCGAATATAACGGTTCCAAAAAGTTTTCATAACTGTAAGGCAAACTATATATTAATTAAAAATCATAGTAAATTCAAATTAACAAAAATTTTAAGGACCATTATTCAAAAGTTTGCCACCTAAATTTTATTGTTATTCTCTTTGTTTTCATCTGAGTCCGCTAAAATTTTTTGCTATCACAAATTCCCCCTAATAAGCATTTTTGCCCAAAATGATATTTCCTCTAAGTTGGTAGCTGATTAAGAAAAAAATCAGCCAAAATTTATTTCTTTAAAAATTTAGAGCTTAGAATTTCAAATTTCTTTGAAAATGAAAATTCACAACAAACTTGAAGTTGTGAATTCAGAAATTTCTTTCCTCCTATAATCCAAATTAAAATTTTTAACAAAAATTAGATCATCAGATGCAACAAAAGACATGAGTGAATGATTAACTTTGAAAAACTGTCTATATTTTAACTAAGAAATCCAAAAAATAACTATTCAATGAATTAAAAGGTGCAGTCAAACATTATGAACAGCCCATTAACTGATGAAATGAATTAAATTATTAAGTGCACATAGTTTTGATTAAACAGTATGACAACCATTTTCAAGAATAGCAATTAATAAAATAATGTTTTAGAAGACAGATCATTTACAATATTTTAAAAGTTATAAAATTCTTATTGAAATTACTCAAAGCGACTAAACAAAATATACAATTGAGAATAATATTTAAAGAATATATTTGGTCTGTTTTTGAGATTGCTGCTTGCGTCTTAGTCTGTGAAAATTCTAGAATGCCTATTTTACAACTCCTGCTTTTGTAAGACACCTATCTTTAATAATTCTCTGGGTTCTAGAACTTAATTTCTTGTTTCGCTTTTTTCATATTAAAATGCTATTTCAACCAAATTTTACATTAAATTTCCTTATTCATTGCATATATTTTCTATGACTCATTACTATTAACTATGACTGATTATGATTAAATAAAGAAACATTTCCAACATAATGATTTAGAAATAGCTTACCTTGATAGATCGTCTGAAAGGTATTCTAAAGTTGTTAAACCATCCACATTTATCTGCTGGATCGTTTTTGCCAAACCACCTGGTACCCCAATTTGATATTTCATTATATCCTGCAAGTCCTTTCATTAAGGTATTAAACTCAATTGATGCCGTATCTTCTCCGTCAACATAGTATCTTACAATGACGTTTTCACAGTTGCTGCTACCAGAAGTCCAAAAGTGTGTCATAAATGCATTTTGAGCTGTTTTGTATTTAAAGACTTCAAGCTCTCCACTAGATGGCGTCAATACATAACTTGCTAGACCTGTTCCAAATGTTTTGTACTTAACATTACTTGCTGTAGTTAACAGCAGTTGAGTTAAAACGCAAATTTTAAACATTGTTTGAACTCTTGTCGACATGTTTGTTTACTGATCTCCAATAAACTGTTGTTGATAAGATAACTTACCACTAGAATGGCCATTGTATTACTCTTGAAGCTAATAGCAATATAATAACTAGACAAACTCTGACAACACAGCCATTCCATTTAATGTTCCTTGATTTTTCTTTCATCTCTATCATGCTTTAAGTTGTTGACTTTAAAATCTGCTGAAAGAAATTCAAAATTATATTTTAACAATGGTATTAAAATTGATACATTTTACACTTTTTTGCAAACAATGATAAAAAAATTAAGCAAATTTCTTAAATATTGATTTATGCAAAATAGCCCAACCTGTACTAGCAATGACAATCTCACTAATAATTGTACAGCGTCCGCACTTAAATTTATTATAAATTCACATAAATGACAGTAGATTTCAATGATATCAAACTGATATTTGCTCTTCTTCCAATAAGTAAAATAAATATTTTTATTGCGATATTGGCATTCCTCTGAATTATGACAAGAACAAGGTTAGTGTGTGCCAGGCCATAATGTTTTGGTTATTGCATAATTGAAAAGTGGAGAATTTACATACCAATTAGAATTAGTAAATTCTGATTGATGAAATGCATCCTCTTTTTGTTGCTCCATCATCCGAGGCCCAAAGAAAACGTAAGAGTTGTTGACGAGTGATTCATAATTATTAGGTTTCCGGTACTACAGTTCTGATTAAAAGACCGGCTCATTGGCAGTGGCCCATTTGATGCAAATCTGCTATATATCTTTTTAACAATAATGCAGAGATCTCAAACTTAATGTACAGCTTTCTGCTTTATACAATAAGATCCTTAAGTTGTAATTATGATGGTGCAGGATAGGTGTAGATTAGAGATGAGTGCGGTGCGGTAATACTGCGGCAGCGATTTACACAATTGCGGTGGTTATCGGTAGATAACGTGTTTTGTTTTAGGATATAACATCTATAAGTAATTATGAAAAATACTCTTTCTTTAGCAAGACTAAAGGACTTCACATACAAAATATTAAAACTAATTTTTACATATTTCATTGAAGATTTGATACTACCTTCATAAAATTTAATGAAATGAAAAATACCTAAGAAATTGTTTTTAAACTTTTCAACGAATGATTCATAACCCTAAAAAACAGTTCAGAAACATCTATCTTTTCCTACGAAAATAAAAATCGCCATTGTTGCGGTATACCGGAAAACCTGTACCGCGCTCATCTCTATTATAGATGAAACGAAGGAGGATAAGATATGATCTATTAAACAACTAAACCTTTCTTATCAACATTGATATTTTTGAATTTCCAATAATGTAGTAAAAATTTCAGCAATAATATGCCGCAAAGTTTGAAAACATGTTGAGTGAAAATCTATTTGTATCTTTGAAAGACTACAAGAAAAACAAGTTTTTTATCTGAACCTTGCAGTGAAATCGTTAGCTTGATCACTTCTGACAAGAAACTTTGCAAAATACATTAATGTCATAGATTTTCATCACTTTATGGCTCATAGTTGGCAAATAATATTAGATCAAAGATTGAAGGTGCTAAATCTGACCACATAGGCATTTTAATGCCAAGGTGCCAATATTAACGCCAATCGCAGATCTGTAAATGGGAAAAATTTTTAGCATAAGTCCTAAGAAACTGTTCAAAGAGTTCACACAACATCGCATGATACTGTTTTGAAAATATTAGACCAAATCAAAAGCATTTTTACAGCATGTATAAATACTGAGTTCCTAAGATTGCTATTTTGCCAAGATTTTTTAATTTATCGGTAAATATTTTTATCACCTGATGATAAAATATGAGATATCTTGCATTAAAATACCGCTATTTTTGGACAATAATTATAAATTGAAGTTTTCATTGGACTAAATTTTGTCGCTAGATGGCATATACGATTATCTATTTATTAGTACAATAGTCTTGCTTAAGTATAATTCCAAGATTTCAAATCAAAAATTGAGTTTCAAATGTGTTCTAACATTGTTATATAAACGTATATTTGAACTTATAAATTTCTTTCGAATTTAAACTTTTCATGGGTGATAGCATTAAATCATTGCAATCGAGTGAAAATTTTCTAGGACATGGTCCTTGATGATTTTTCCTATTGGTTCATTTTAAACGACTACTTGAATTTTTCAAATACTTAACAATCTGTTACTTAAGGAACACTGTTTTGTTAATACATACATGCAAAAAATACATGTGAAAGTTTTCATTAGTTTTAACCTTTCAATCATTTGAAGGGCTAATTGCCATTGTGAGATGACTAATCAATGCAGATATTTCGAGAAAAATTAAATTTATAATTTTTAATTCGCTTGATGTTGTAAAATGCTATTTTACTAGACGTAAACTGAATTTTCCAAAATCAATAAAATTGCCTAGAAAAATTATTGTGAAGCAAGGAGGTAATGAATCATTTTGTAATGTATAACACTTTTAGACTGCTAGTGAGTTGCAATAATTCAATGAACCATTCACTGTTAGGATATTGTTTAATTGGTCGAAATGTTGTTTATATTAAAATAGTTGGGAATAATTTATAACAGGGATCTCTTACAAACTAAATTACTCTTGCAAATATGATGACAGCAAAATTTACAACTTAACAAAGATTTTGATTGCTTAAAATAGCAAAATATTGTGAATTGTGTTGCATTTAGTTGTGTGAAACTACAATATATTCTACTTTTGCTTGAAATATAAAGGACTGAATTCAAATTTCAGCAGTGACAAACAGATTTATTATGATTTGTTTCAGTTAATGTTACAACTTCTCTTAGTGGTGAAAGCAGATAGATTCTATGACATCCTGTCCTGCGCAATACCTTTCAAAATATTGTGCATAATCAGGAATTTTTGCTTTCACAATTGATGTAATAGAAAACATACATTTCCACATCAAATGTACTTGAAAACAGCATTGTGATTTCCTTGCAAGAGTGAGAATTTTTTTATATATTACCCCTTTAATGATAATCAATAATAAAAGTAAAAGATATTTTTTCCTGTTTCCGAGGAATTCGCAGTTGCCTTTTGCAAACTAAGACATTTTGGGGAATCTATAGTAGCGTCCTCCGAGTACTCGAAATTTCGAGTCTCAACTTGAGTTGTATTAATAGGATCTTGAATAGTACATACCGTGTTTGCATAGTTGAAAGAAAATACGATAAATTGGATACAAACAAAGCAACTGTTTCAAAGATGTTCACTTCAAGACAACATTGATGTATATGTTCTTCAAATGTAATTTTTGAGAAATATAATCCATTAATTGAAAAAAGTATAGATATTTTAATAAACAGAATCAAATAATTTTTTTCTACCATTATTGATTGGATTAACAACATTCAAATTTCGCTACATTAAATTGTACACATAATTTTCAATTGTGTTTTTAATTACTGTTTGATTAAACATATTTTTAAATCTCGCAATAGAAGCATCAGTGTATCAAACAAAATGCATTTTGAGAAAAAACAACGGCCATTAACTGTGTTCTGCTAGCATTTGACCAGACTTCATCACAGGACTTCTTTGAAAATTGTGAGGAATAACATTCAAATTTTGATTTTCAATATTTTTCATTTACATTTATTACATATCACCTTGTAGAATGCAATATGCATTCAAAGCTTACTTTTGTATGTGAGGACAAAAATATGGGAAAAATATTGTTTATTTAAGTGGCATCATGGCCTGTATGACAGATAATTAGAAGCAGGGCTCCTTAAATTTGAGAAGTAGCTATAAGGCTGTTAAAATCGGGAGGGGTGTAAAATACAAATCTCTTTCCTACCCTTCTTAAAATTTGGAGAAGGATAAACAATTTTTTTAAAAGTGATAATTGTGATATCAGGCATGCCAAAACCCACTGTACAAGGAAAGTAATATGAAAGCATAAATGATCATTCAGATGGATATACCTGCATATTTCCCAATTTTTTATTTTAAATAGCACCCTCCTTGTCTAAATGTTGATGAAATGTAATCCAAATTTTTTTAGAATCACAATAACATATATGTCTGAATCTTAACAGAGTTTATATTGTGGGAATATCTTCATTTATGATGAATGCTAAAGGGATTGATCTGAAAATGAAATATAATCATAGTTAAGTTACAGTATATGCAAAAGACATTTTAAGAAACCTTTCATAATAAATAGAATAGTCTGATTAGATGAAGACTAGTTCAATTTTTACAATAACCTTTTCTGTAGGGGTGATGTGATTAAACTCTGAAAAATATTTCTGTAAATTTAGGTGCTAATATCATCATGTAAACATATAATTTTATCAGAAACCATATTTATGTTAGATTCTGATCACAAACAATTATCTCTAAGATTGGTATGAAGTGAAAAAATATAGGCATGGATCATAAATCGCGTTGCAGTGATTGCAACCATATTAAAACTGAATATAATGCAATCGCCATTATTGACCACCTATTAAATCCTAATGCAAAACATCTTCCATTCTAATCAACGCATAGCGTTTTTTAGCATTAGATATAAAAATGATATAAGTGTTTGTAGTTAAAATTATTAATACGAAATATAAATGGTCATAATCGCAAATGACTAATCAGTAAGAATAAAGAAGGAATCGGAAGTCATACAAAAATATTTAAAAGACATCGCTTTTGAACTTATATAATGAACTTTGAACATGAATTCTATCTAAAAGGAATTCTTTAGCTAATTGGTACTAATTAAAGTGAAAAATATCCGCCAACAATAAACAAAGTGTCATATACCTAGATGGTTTTTTGGTAGTGGCAGAATTTGGACTCTGAATGTTTAAGAGATGGTGTACCATTCCATTTGGAAAATACAATTATTCACAATTGCTTTCTATTGACTTGTGGGCTGGAAGCGGGTAGATTAAAACTAAGGTGATCCTTGTTTTTGTTGATCGAACTTCGATTTAATATAATTAAATTTCCCAGTCGAATAGCTTCGTGGATCTCAAAGCACATCTACTTTGCCTAAAATCAGTGGTGTAAATCTCTAAAATTTATGATCCCAGTGCAATGTTTGTCCCAATCCCACTGACTTAGTACGCGTCCCATGAGACTGTGTAGTTCTGCAGAACACTAGACCATATAACTTAAATCACTAAGCAAATCCTAGAGTTATGCCGAAAATGAGATCAGTCGCAGCATTTGCTTAGTAAGAAGACGGGCTTAGATCATTATTTGGTCAGAATTTGAAAGCAAGACCCTTAGGTCAAGAGTTAAAAGAAAGAATGCTGCATGCTGTTTTTACTATACTTGAGGGTTTTGGGGACATAACGTTGAAATGGACCAGGACATTGCATAGACCGAAGGCCTTGTAAAGTCGCCCAAATAGCCCATACGGTTTTATAAACGCGTTTTTTTCAATGATGAAGTAGCACTTGTCAATAAGCCTTGCAAGGATCAACAAAAGAGCTATATAAAATCTAATCATCTATTCCGGGAAGCCAGCACGCATCATTTTTAGTGATGAATTTTTTAAGTTATTATTAAGATGATAATATTTACAAGACATTGTCAGAAACTAGACAAAATAATGAACTGTAAAATTTCCAAAAAATATACTACGGGAAAGCCTTCTACTGCCCCTATTACAGCAACAATTTGGACTTTTCTATAAAATAAAAATGTTTTTATTAATATGTTTGGGAAGAATATATCTAAATTTGATAACCAGGGCTTACTTCAGGTATGAATTTGTTTCAGATTTTCATGGGAAAACTTTAAATTTCATGTAAGCTTTGAGAAATTTACTTAAAAATTTGAATATTTGTATTTTATCTGAAAGCCCTGATTTGTGGCTGACGGCGTGGTCTGTGCATTAGCAAATCTGTAAAAATGTACTATTTCATGAAATCTTTCAGATGGCTACTACAAAGGTAGTTACATGTATAGTTGGGAATTTTAGCTGCATAAAACACCAATATATGACTTTTAAGAACATCTCAAATATTTTACACTACAATAGAATCCATACTGTGCTCTACAAGTTAACATCATGAAAATTTTAGACATTTCATATGTGAATAATATTTTTTTCAATTAAATAAAATGTGAAGAAAAATTATTCTTATTGCAGATAATCAATCACTTTTGTCAATAATAAGTGCCACCGTGCCTCATTATCCTCTTAAGTTGATGTAACAATCGAAATTTGTATTATTTGTTCAGCTTCTGCATTCATGATAATTATGAATTGATACGCTCATAGTATTAAGAACGCAGCATTAATTTTATAAAAACTTTGCATGTGAACGACATCTCACTCTCTACACACTTATTTAAAACAAAATATTTGTCTCAAAATATTAAAAATATATAGAGGTTAAGACGGTGTAGAATTTCTTTTGCTTATTAGAAATTATATTAACATAAAGAATTATTTTGCTTTTTTCATTTCTTAAATATTCTATTTTTTAACATTTTTTGGTAGAATTATTCAAATTTTTATAGTAGTTATTTTATAAATATTGCTAATCTTAATAGGGTAGTTAAATATGATTAAAATCGTGCTATTAATATATTTAAATGCGTTGATTAAATCCTTCAACAATATCAGTTGATTTCCTTGGAAATTTCATCTAAAATATTTGAGTGACACCTTCCAAAAGCGCAATTAAATTTCAGTATGATACACATTATATATATGTATATATATATATATATATATATATATATATATATATATATATATATTTTTGTTAAGAAAATGTACGTGATTTAGGTTCTCGCTTTAGCTTAGAAATAGAAATATATTTATATGTAAACAATAAAAAAAATGCACAGTAAGTAGTGCCTCAAATGAAATTAAAACTATTGGTACTGCAGGAACAGAAAAGTAATCTACGTAACAATTTAATAATGATTTTGCAAGTCCTTCAACAAAAATTATTATAACAATATTAATATAAAAAATCAAACAAATGTATTTCTGAAAGGAAGTAGTGCAAACCTATATAAATAAGATATTTAGCAGTTTATGCTAAAAGCTATTTACAAAATAAAAATAAAATATATATAATAAATAAAGTGTGTGTTTGTGTGTGTTTGGATTTCTATGCAAAATTTTCGAATGCGTATAGTGTTATTAAATATGAATGCTCGCAATTTTTTGTGAATTTCTCTTAATTTTTTTCGATTTGAATTTCATGATCTAAATTTTTGTTTTTAGTTGCTGGGTGATGAAAGGTTGTTTATCTAAACATACACATTTTTGAAAACGTTCATTTAATTTAATCCATTGTTTTAAAAACGAAGTTGCGAGTTGACTAAATTTGAATTTAATAATATTGATAAGATATGGATATGAATTCGTTAGTAAGAAGATAGAGTTTGTATTTTTGCACAAAATTATGTGGTTTAAGAGACCAATTGAAAGTTTTAGATAGAAGGATTCGATATTTTGAGTTTATATTTGTAAAGAGGAATTAACAGTATTGAAAGTGCGATAAGCAGAGTGCATTTATTAATTATTTGTGGTATGTATTTGAAATATTTCGAAGATGATAAAGATACCTATCTCCAGAAGCCATTTTCTTAATTTAAGTCAAGCAGAATTGTTCGAAATTTATATTATTGTCAATTTCAACACCTAAGTATAAAATAAATTTGCTTTGCTTTATTGGTACCTGATTTATATTAAATTCTATTTTTCTTCGAGATTTCTGTATATCTTAGAAAAGAATATTATAAATTGTGTGTTTTCTCTAATTACATTAAATTGAATATTTGAGAAATAATTTGTTAAATTTTTGATGTCCTTTTGGAGATTTTTAGTCACATTAAAAGCATTTATATCAGTACTTATTAAGAAAGGTATTATCTGCATGTTGACACATTCTACTGTTTTTTTGCCATTTGCGTTATGTCATTAACCTAGATACAAATAGAATGGGACCGAGAACTGTGCCCTGCGGAACGCCTTGGTCAGAAATAATATATTTTGATTTTCTACCATTAAGTATAACTGGCTTTTGACGATTTTTAAGGAAGTGTATTGTTAAATTAATAGATTTGTCATCAAAATAATGATACATTTGCTTGTAATTTAATATGCCCAAACGCAGCTATATATATTTAGGGTTAAATTAGATATTATAGTGCTGTGATATTAATAAAATTGCATCTTATTTGCTAAAAAACATGCGAAAACCTAATTTTTTTAGAGAATGTTTTCTGATTAAAATTCGCGATTAATTGATTATTTAGTAACTTTCGAAAAATTTACTAAAAGAATGGCTTATACAAATGAGTCTATAATTTTTTACGTTTAAGGGGTCACCTTTTTACATAGAGGACATATGTCGGAATTTTTAAAAAATTCTGGAAATTCGTTGTAAATTAAACATTGGTTAAATGCTAATAGCAATTGCTTACTAAAAATATAATAAAGCAGTGGATTTATTGTTGCTTAAATTTTATATTATGGTTTCTAATTTACCAATATTTGCAATTCTAGAAGACAAATTTGAATTTGCTGGACATTGATTAAATTTTTTTTTTACTTTTACATTAGGAACAATTGAAATTGCCATATTCTTTAAAGGTTTTATTTAGGTGGTCTACTATTCTTGTTTTTTTTCTGTTGTAATTTGGTTATCAATACTTACCTCCTTAGTGTCAATTGAAATCCCTTTGAGTCTTGTCCAGACCCTTATGAATATCGTTTGTATTATTATTGAAAAACAACTTTTTCTGTCTTAATGCAGACTTTTTATTTCTTAATTGTTTAATTATTTGATTTTTGGTAATTAGTCAATTTGCGGTCGTCAGTTCTACCATGGATTTCTGTAACACTACCTGGATGCGAACTGTCCTTTTGTAAGTGACCAAAGCAGGCTGAACCTACACTAAATCACAGTGAAATTTATCAAACTGTAAACATGTTTACCTAACTTTCTCACTTGCATTCAGCCTGCTTTAGTCAATAACAAAAGTCCAGTTCACATCCTGGTAGTGTCATAGAAATCCATGGTTCTTCTTTGGCGAGATCAAATAGTTTTCTTGTAATGTTTCTTTGTCGTGCGTTTATGTCACTGTCATCGTCATTTGATAAAGCAAATTTGCATGCTTGTAATTTTAATTTTAATTGTAAATAATAGTAATCATGGTAATAATAATAATAATAAGAGCCAAAGCTCTACATTGTTATAATTAAATACAATACTCAAGAGCAAATACAAACAATTATATAGTAAGCTTTAACAAAGTATACAATAATTGCACATTTGCGCATTGGAAATTCAGTAGTTTATTAAATTCTTTAAGACAATTTTGAATATTAAATATTATTTTTGTTGTTTGATTTAGACCGGCATGTCATTCCATTGGTAAAACAAAACAAGTAACTTCAGTTTTTAGACTTTTATCTATTTTACTTTTTCAGAAAATTTATGTATGCATTTATACAGTAGGAAAAATGTTCGATACTCAATGCCTTCTACATGAAGATAATATTTTATACGTGTTTTTTAAGACTGTAATATCTTCATGTTTTTATTGCCAGTTATACATTTTTGTTAGTTGTGTTCGTTTTTTTTATTAGACGGATTTTTAAAGAGAAAACTGCAATAATTAAACTTACTTAGAACAACAGAAATTATCAGTAGGGTATGATGTAATTTCCTATGTCTCGTATGATATAAAGTAGTCTTTTTAGGGAAAAAAATTGTCGAATGTTAGTTTACTATCCACTCCAAGATATTAAACGCTTCCATTTTTATAAATAATTTCATTTTCACAGTACAATTTCAATTTTTAAATACAAGAGTTTCCATTTTTAACATAATTTTTATATCAGATACCTTCACGGATCATGCCATAATTGTTTTTACAGCTTCTATAGTTGAAGATCTGCTAGATATTGATAAAGTCCAAAATGCATCCAAATTATTTAATTTTGTTTTGGATTTCACATACTGTTCACCTTTACAACAAATTGAAGATAATTTACAAATACTAAGTTATAAAACAACAAATTCTATTGAACTTGATCAGTTAACTTACATATGTAGAATGCTTTACAGATACTTCAGATATATATATATATATATATATATATATATATATATTCGTGTTACAAACTTATTCGTTCTTTATTTCCCAAAATCCATGCCTTAAAATGTATCTAGATGAAGATTGTGCAATTTCAGATGAAATTTCTAATTTATTTAACCGTTACTTCTTCTCTTCTTTTTAACGAGTTGTCATGATTTCATAAAACTTTCTAATAATTCAAATATTTTGGACGTAATATTAACCAACAAATAGGTTATCAAACTTTTGTCTAAGTGCAATTCAAAAAGCTGTGATCCAAACAACATTCCAGGAATATTTCTAAGAAAACATGATTCATGTTTGGCTACGTATGTAAAGAATCAATCCAATAATATTTTAAGTACTTGTGCTTTCCCGAAATATTGGAAAACTTCCTATATTTACCATTTACCCAAACCTGGACCAAAAATATAATTAGAACTTATCGTCATATTAAAATTTCATGTAAAATATCATTAGTTGTTGAACGGATTATTTTCGATAAACTTTATCCAATTTTTAAAAAAACTAAAGCATTCTCATTTTGAATTTGTTTGAAAAAGATCTACAGTTACTCGGCTTCTTATATTGATGGATCGATTGTACTCGGATTTTGATGAAAATACGTCATGTATGATATAATATATTGACTTTAGTAAAGCCTTCGGTAAACTTCCAGATGAAATTCTTTTAGAAAAATTTAGCAGATTGAATACATAATTTTGTAAGTTTACTTTCATCATTCTTATCAATTTGAACTCAACAGGCTATTATAGCAACATGAAATCAGAGCTTCTTCCAGATACTAGTGGTGTACCACAAAAATCAAGAAATGTCTGAAGGGGGGTACTAAAGCTTTTAAATTTCTACATATTTTTCATTTTAGGTTTGATTAAATTTCGAATCATTATACATTTCTCTACAGGTAATGATAACAAGATCTTGATGATTTTCTAGTTCGGATTATTTATTATTGAATTTGAATTTCTTCGAATTCAATTTGAATACATTAATTTGTCTAATGTAGCATATTGAATATTTATATTTTTTTTGGTGGCTGCACTAAAATTAAGTGAGCTAAGAGTATGCATTATGCATTATTAATCATGCAGAATATTGGTATTACATGCATATTTTAGTTTAGCAAGTAGTAAATCACAATAGTTCCAGTCTCAGTTGGACTTTAAAATTACTCCTGGTTTCATACTGATTCTATCTCATTATTTGTTTTTGTTCCTGGTGCCACCACCATTACTCTATTACCTATACCACTTACCACTATCATTATTTTGTTTTGTGAAATCTGATAAGAGATGATGACATTAATACATAGATTATTGATTTTCGGTATTATTTTTAGTTTATATTGGTTGTTGGTTAATCTGTAGCATTGATTTTTTCTGTGATAATTTCAAATTATTAGAGTATAGAAAAGGAGGTCTAAAGCTGGAGTGGAGATCATATCAAAAAATTTGAAGCTCATTATTCTAAACTAATCAGTAATTTGAGATTTGCATAATTTTAGATGATTATTAAAGGTCTATGTAGGAATGAAGCTCAGTTTTTGTAGGTTTAGATATAAACTTTTATCATATAAAAACACAATTTGGAGAGGTGATGTCTCACTAATATAGCTAAGTTAATATATAAATGAGTATTTATGTTGTACAAAAATCCTAATTCTAAAATTTTACCCTATTTCTTCTGCATTGCATTTCAGTAGTTACTCTTCAGGAGATTCGCCATTTTTTACAATCGGAAATAGAACATTTTTAAAGCATGTTGCGTTTTTTATCCAGAATGCTAATATACTTGTCCGTGTTCAACTTACACTTCTCGAGAAGTGTCAATAAGTCAAAACAATGATGATTACGGTTGGAGGATTTTTTTCAGGCGTAGCAGGATTGAATCTTGATGTCCCTAGAGAATATCTAGCAAATTTACCTAACAGTTATAAATAGAGCCATTGTACAGCTTTTGTATTTTATACAAAGTGCCAGCTTCATTGAACACTTTGATTGTGAACGATGACTGTATTTGAGAAATATCCAAATAGTTTGACTTCATTAGGAGCTGATGGAAAGCAATATAGTGTCTTAGCATATTCACTGAAACAGTATTAGTTCCATATAATAGCTATGCACAAACTAAGTATACTGTGGAAGCAGTTCTTTCAACTGCTTTTAAAATTTATTAAATAGCTAAATCTGATGGAACTTTGATGAAATGCATAATATTGTTTAGGCTAATATGTTTGATATACATGTATTCTTAACAATGTGTAAAATCATTTGACAAAATAGAGAAAGCTTGACAAATGTTGACTAAATATTTAGAAGCTTTGGTAAATTATGGGAAAATTTGGAAGTTATTTGAAAAATTTGCGAAATATTTCACAAATAATTGTCAAGTGTTTGGATTGATTTGCAAATGAAATGTGAAAATTTGGCATAAACTTGGAATTTTCCAAAGTTTTTTTACTATGGTTGCACAAACGAGCTAAATGGCTACAATCCATTTTGCTTCCTCCTGGGGGAGGGGGACTGCAATGCCATTGTCTCCCCTAAATCTTCCACTGGGGATCTGTACTTGGATCTCTGCTTTTATTTCCTCTAGAATAGTCTACCTGATCAATGTATTGATATAATGCCGCTTCTTTTTTTAGATAATACAAATTTAAAAGGTCAAAGTTGCACTGATTTACAATCAGATCTAAACGTGTTTTTGTTTTGTGGTTGGCAAAAATAACAGAATGGAATTTAACTTTGATAACTTTCAACTTCTTACTATAATATCTCCAAAAATCACTTTTCAGCTAAGTAATGATGTAAAATTAGGTCCTTCGTCTTCTGGTAAAGATCTTGGCGTTACCAACTCAAATAATTTTTCTTGGAGTAAACTTATATCAAAGAAATTGAAATCATGTAACAAAAGTCTTTTATTTCTATCATAAGAACTATCCTTTTCAATAGTAACTTCCAAGTATAAATACTTTGATTTTACCAGCTCTTCTTTATGCTTTCCCAGGGCGGGCTTAACTTGCGCGGAGCCGGGGCAAAATATGACATAAAAGTAAACTTTAAAAGTAATGATAACAGCGCCCCTGTTATTATGTTACGGATTTCGCATCTTTCTTGTTGGGAAATTATATAGCTTTGAAAAATATATCATTTTTGCTCGATACTATAATTGTAGAACATTCTATATAATTGCATCCCAACAGTTTAAGATATCGGTTCTAAGTCAAGGAAGTAATTTTAGTAAGTGCATACATTGCAAATTGAGGACATTACAAACATATTAAGCATTTGAAAACAATTATAGATTTTGGAAAATATATTTATCCTTTAGTATTTTAAAGTATCTTTAAGCCACTTTAAAGACATTATGTGCTTGTAGAGCAATATTGAACCAAGTTTTCTTTACATCACCCTTTATAGCAAATCAGATTTTGAAAACCCATCGAATACTTAAATTAATGATGATTGTTTCAACAACTTTAAAGTATAAACCAGAGAATTTTTGCAATTCTAAATATTTTGTTATCAGTTCTTTGGGTTCGTTGTATGTTTGCACTAAGTGGTCTGAACTTCATAGTCAAATTTTAGTACGTCCTGTGCTTTAATATTTTTAATTACTATCAATAACGAAATAATAGACGTTTGCTTTTTGTCACTGCATATAATAAGACAAAATTACTATTAATATCGTTTTTAATAATAAAATGAAATCTAACATAATGCGGAAATTAAGATTATATTAAAAATATAACATATTATGATGTAATTCTAATTGCGATATATATATATATATATATATATATATATACATAACACAAGCTTAGCATATATTTAATAGATTGCAAGAAAAATTGCTATGCATATATAGAAGGTTATATTTATCAAGAATTTTTCTTTTTTTAACAGTTTAATTGAATTAAGACATGTTTGTTACTTACCACGTATTTATGAATATTTCGTGCTACATCACACAGAATTGATAGCAGTTACAAACCACTTAGATCACAAATATCTAATAATTATAACGTTACAAAGCGAAAAGACACTTATTTGTTGTAAATCATAGTGTGCAATTAGCAATAAATTTTTAATTTGATATTGTGAATAATTTAATTTGAAATTGTTCAAGTTTACTAATAGTTTTTCTGTAATAATTGCATAGCGCGGGCCCCCAAAAAAGCGAGGCCCATGGAATTTGCACCTCTGCCCCCCTTAAAGCCGGTACTGTGCTTCCCCAATTTGGTATGCGAATAAATGTCATGTCAAGCGCTTAGAAAAATTTCAAAAAGGTGTTCGTGTTGGACAATACAACAAGAAAATTATATTTCGTTTAATTCTATTAAAAATTCTTGAATATCTTCTTTTTTAAACTTTTGGATCTTTCTCCCTTTAGTAAACTCTTAAAGAATAAATTCTATTTTAGAAAGAACGTGCTTGGCTTAGAATTTAAGAAATTGGTTAATTCCAATAAAATTGTCAAACACATGAAAAACAGATTTGCAAAAATCTTTTTTTAGTAAGAGAATGTTTCAAATCGCTAAACAACTGCCAGATAATAAAAAAATTCATAAAATTCAATCACTTTATGGTGGGATAAGCGATAGACATAGTTATGTTAAGGTACAAACAATTTGTAGACAAGTCAGCTATCAAGTAGTGAGAGTAGAGAGAAAACATAAAGAGCCTGAAAGTTGAATAATGATTACTCTTATCTATATCTAATCAAGTTCATGTGATATTCTTTCATGAGACCTCAAGTGAAAGATTATCCGTGTACATGCAATCTGTCACATTTGAAGTCTTTGCAAGATGTAGTAACGAAGAAACGAAAAAATGAAAATGCAGAGCCAAATTATGCGGTTTTTCCGAAATTTCAGCAACATGTTACCGTTAGAATTACAGGCTTAGTTCTTTATTAAGTTACAGTTCTTTCACTTGATTGCTATTAACTGCTATGTCCACTTTTAAACAAACACGCATAGTTTCTTAAACAAGAAATAACCCTAATTTTTTCGGAAATTATACAAATTTAAATCGTTGCATAATACCTATGAAAATAAGTTACATTTATATTTCAAAACCACAGAGATCTTTCAATTACATTTAGCGAACCTCTTCAAGATTTATTCCATTCGTTTTATTCTGGTGATATTTAAGTTATTTATCTAACATGTGGTTATAAACCAGTTGTCTATGTAATTTCTGCATTCTGAATTTTGCTAGCCATTTGGCATTAAAATGAAAATAATATATTGTTATAGACCGTATTTAATAAAGGGGAATAGATAGACTAAGATTTGGCATCAGGTCGATATAGTTCATAAGAGCATAAGCAATGAAGATGACCCAGTTATATAACTGTTACAAAGTGGGAAATTAAAATCACTTTAAAAATGTCAATTAGAAATGATGCAAAAAGTTCTCCACATTTAATTTGAGATTAGCCATCTCTCAATGTCATTGTTTCTAATGCATGCTTTGTCGCAGTCGCTCACTCTGTGACATTTTCAATGGAGGGATTAATTAAATGCATGGCGTGCGTCTCCATCGCGTTACGCCGACTAGCGCTCGTCAACCATTGCTCAATTCTCCGGAGATCGTGATTTATAAAAAGATTGGCGACATTCAATCCTCCATTTTGGTAAATCGATTCAGACATTCAGTGGGCCTTTCCACTTCGAAATCACTTCTTTTTCTTTTTGTTTAGGATAATTTTTGTTTGGTTTGGTGTGGTTAACAAATTTTCGTTCGTCAATTTAGTTTTAAAGCATCTACAATTAATCAAATGGTAAGAAAGTTTTCTACTTGACGTCCTACATTTGCATTTTAATTAGACGAAATTACGCACTTTTTCCTTAATGATTTAGATGCATGTGTTTTCGTAGAAATTGGAAAAATATTAGTAAATATTATTTAAAAATTATGTGGTCTAAATGATGAACATGTCTTTATTATGTAAATACAATAGGTAAACTTATATAATTTTTTATATATTTGGATATATTAAATATTTATGCATAAAAAGTGAAAATCAGTAATCAATGGCTTAATAACTATATATATATATATA
>CABFPE010000052.1:1236971-1247275 GCA_900660155.1 Hofstenia miamia | reverse complement strand
TATATATATATATGTAAATAGATAGATATATAAGAGCTAAAAAATTTCAAACATCATTATAGTGGAAATTTCATTTTCAGTATATTACTGACTTTTTATATAAATGAAAAATATAAGGCGATTTTGATCGAAATTCTTTATATTATGTTAAGCTAATATCTCACGTCATTCAATATAATATAATAGTCAGGTGAAACTGTAGCTTTTGTAAT
Source organism: Hofstenia miamia (assembly GCA_900660155.1). Taxonomy (NCBI): domain Eukaryota; kingdom Metazoa; phylum Xenacoelomorpha; order Acoela; family Hofsteniidae; genus Hofstenia; species Hofstenia miamia. Next base: position 1,247,063 of record CABFPE010000052.1, on the reverse strand, counting down.
TTACACAGTATGGTCGTAAAATTTTATGTGGAGCTTTGGAACAATATATACCTGGAGCAGTTCTTGTTTTGTATAAATGTCTACTTTAGTAATTTTATAAGAAGATTTTATTGCCTTCCCGATGGCATGTTACAATAGGCTAATATAGGTTGACGTGCAAAATCACTTGGCCCGCCACATTCCCTTTGCTCCGGGCTATAGTAATCAAACGAGCAAGAAAAATAAATTCAATTTTGTCATGAGTTTCTGCGCCGTCTATTATTGTCCCGAGGGTGCGAATGCGCAACTTTTTCGATGGACCAATTTATTTGACGAGGAATTGTTAGCGCCCAATGGAAAAGCATGGCTTTCCGGAGAAATACACTGCTGGGCAATGATTAAATTTTATTGTTGAGTGTAAGAAACGCCAACTTCATTTAAATGCTGTGAGCTTAAATGAACTAATTTAATTTGATTCTTACATGTATGTTGCTATGCAAGGCATATGCTCATAAATAGTTGATTTTTCATATAGTAGGAGTGTACGCAGAATATTCTACGGGGAGATATCTTGGCACGAGTTTAAGTCTGTATGTGTAGACAATGTTCCAAGCGACTCCGACAGAAATTGTTAATCCGTTGCTGAAAAAATGCCTTGCAAACCTAACTGTGATTCATTTTTCTTTGGCGTACACCAATATATGTATATATAATTATATATATATATATATATTATATATATATATATNCTGACAGACTTGCTAGATGTGTGACATTTAATGGTGAACACTTTGAAAATCTTAAATAAACTTGCGAATATTGTAAGTTACTCTTGTCATTATGATGTTGGTGTGGCTTTATATATGGATGCCAGTATACATGTTATTATGTTGTTATGTTTTTTCAAGTTCGTATATAAAATCGGGCGTTACTTCTGACGCACCCTGTATATATATATATATATATATTGTGTGCAATTTTTCATTCTCAAATTTAACATTAAATATCTGCTCATCTATATGCACATTGTTTTTTTCACTTCACTTGTCTTATGGCATTTCGGGGAATTAATTGAAATACAAAAACGTCATATTTTTAAAGTGTTGTCAGTGATTGTAAAATTATGATTTTGATTTTAGTCAATCACTAATAATTTTTCTGCTTAAAATTTCATATATGCATTTTATTATTTAAGAAACTAAAATGTCAGTTAAGAAGTTAAGTAAAAAATTGTAAAGCAGAAATCTCCCCACTTGTGGTAAACAATTAGAGAATTGTAGTGTATGATATTTTGAGGTGTGATGTGTATTGTATATTTGTTTTTTATGCAATAAAGTCACATTTTGTTGAAACTTATTTTTTCATCGTATGAAAACAGTCATAAGTGACTATATAAATTTCTATCCACACATACTACGTTAGAATTGATAAAGTTCGGAAGCTAAGATTTATATAAATCAAGTTTGGAAAGTGAATTCTGATTAGGAGTGACCTTGGAGATTGCATAGTAAGTTTTAAATTAATTAGCTAAAATTTTAATGGAGACAAACTCTCAAAGACAACGATCTACAAAAAAATATTCGATAATGAATTGTTTGAAGGTACATAAATGTAATTATTTTGTTTTTTGCAAACAACATGCAGATTAATGCAGTTCATATTCATAACAGAAAGTGACACTGATTATGTTTTTTCTGACACTGCATTGAATTATTTCTTGAATCTAATCTAAATTCATTTAGAATACGAATAACCTGAAACTTAAAGAAAAAGAGAATATTTTAATTCGTTAATGCGTTTTCTTAGCTTGCTGAAACAATCATCCATTTTTGTTACCATTATTTTTAAAAAAAGAATGACAACAGATTTTGTTTAAATATAGTGTTAGCCAAACAACTACTAAGAATAGAAGGTCGTAAAACTGTTAATTTACGTAAGAGCTAGTAGCTGAAAAGCCCATAGCCAATTGTTGCAAAGTTTTTTTAAGATAAGTTTGTGTCAGAATGAACAAATTCATTTTTTAATAATTTTACAGTGGATTTTGGAGCAATATAGTTAGGTAACTTGATTGGTATTGATAATGACCCCGTTAACAAGTTTTTCTTAGTTAAACCTTTATTTGAGATTTGAGTCGAAGACAGTTTCTTTGACTAATCCATTATTAAGAAACCTCATCCAGTTTTTCAATTATAAAAAACTATACATCATAAAATATAAACGTCATTTTTCAATTATACTCGTACAATGTACGAAATAGGACTAATATTCTGAATATGTGCATGGGTTTGTCATAGCTTTGAATTTAGAGTTTGTATTAGACATATATTATATTTAAAATAAATTTGTAAATTTTACTACTAATTCCAAACTTATGCACATTGCATGCTCACAAATTCTTTTCAAATTTTGCTCAAATACTGTTTTTATTAATAATTCCTTGAAAACCATCAGCAGTAATTGTTCGAAAATCACTTAGAAACTACGTGTTATCAATTATCTAGAGACATTTATCAGATTTTGAAATGGTTCTAAATTGTTTTATATCTTTATTTACTAAAAGCTTATTAAACAAAAACTATTTCAGCGCCTTTATTCAAAGAGTAACTTTCTCAATTAATTCTAGTTTTTAATTTTCTTTACGTGTATATGGAAGCTTTATGACCTATGCCCTTTCAAACTTATATGAATAGAACAAGTCGGGAGTATTCATTATATTCTAATAACTCAGTTGAAATTTTCGTTCCTTTTAGTTAAAATTTATATGAGAATACTTTTTTTCATTGTTTACTTCATTGTATTTTGGTATCCATACTATCCTTCAGGGAAAGGTATTTGGTGGAAATTCTACTTAGCATGAATATACTGTAGAATAAATTGTAGTAAAACGTGTTCCTTTTATTGTACTGAAATAGTGTTTGAAAATAGCTAGTCTTTGTCCTGAAACCTGTGGTTCTATTAGAACACAATCAGTCTAATTAGCAAGTTGCTCAATGATTTGTAATATGTATAAATCCATGTAAATTCTTGCTAGTAACCAATAAAGAAGCATGATTTTGAAACTCCTCTTCAACATGTAATAGAAATATAAAAAATGTTAAATTAATTCGTTAGAACTGTGCTTATAAAGATTCATTTCAATGTTAAGAAATCTGAATGCATCTTAACTCTTTCTTAAAATATCTTCGTACACCTAGACATAAATATTTGTTCATACCTTGTTATTTTAAATATATTATTCATACTGAAATTGAAACAGCTGCTTCTTCAATCGCTTAAAGTACATACAATATATTTGAAGGTAAGATAAATATTCCTTATATTTTCCGAAAGTATATATATATATATATATATATATATATATATATGCATAATAGTTCGGAATAATGTTTTTGCAATTTAAGGATGTTCTCTTTGTTGATACTCTGGTAGTTTGAAAGAGTAAATGCTTAATTTCAGAATGTACCTGTTAGCATTTAGGTCTGAGCTTAGCCTTTTTTTACAATTGCTAAGCACGTATATCATTATTCACCGCAATATGCATGGTAAAGCTATTTCCTTCGAAATACCAAAAATTATGGTTTCAAATTTCCTGGAAAAATTGCACAGAAAAAAATTTTCAAATTTCTTCAATTATTAAGGCAAACAGTATCTTCAATAATTTCACATTATAAAATAACTAGTCAAAACCAGGGCGCCATTCTAAACCAGCGAGCCGTTCCTAAGCAAATTTAGCCCGTCTTTCTAGAGTGCCCGCGTTTGACGTCAAGTCATTTGAAAGTAGATTAGATGGATGGATATTTTGTGCATGAATCCACAATTCACCGAATTTTGAACAAATATTGGCTATATGGTCGCTCAAAATTGGAGTAATTTAATTAGTCCGATCTATTATGCACAAGACTATATATGTATATATATGTATATATATATATATATATATATATATATATATATTTATATTTTATAAAAAACAAATTCTCCTCAAAAATAATTTTTTGAAGTTTTAATTTGCAAATTAAGGATATCAAAAAGCATATCCCACCAAATATACAAATTTCTAGTTAACAGTATGCTTGGAATTCAAACAACCTCTAAGTGTCGAATGAATAGAAAAAGAATATGGAGAATTAGTTTTACCAATTGCACATTTTACAACTGGTAGCCAATTTATCAAAATCTTGTCATTTGTAGGTGAGGTAATAGTTGGAATTATATTATACAGCCGTAAGACATTATTAGTCTAACTGAGCAAGATTGCTTCTTCCAGAATTAATAAACTCATCGCTAATTTTATGAAGAAATGTTGAGAAAATATTGAGCTTCAAACTGGGATGATCAAGACAGATTTATTACTAGCTTAATTTCTTTATGGATATTGTTATTTAATGGTTGGCGTTAATTGTAAATTAAATCAATTTCAACAATTTAGAGATAGTTTTTCAACTATTCACCAAGCATTATTCACTTAACCACTTTTAAATGATAGTTGTAGAATTTTTTGCCTGGACAAAATGTTCATTTTCTACTGGGTTTGGCATTTAAAACTTTATTAAAAATTGTTGTTGAAATGAGTTTTTAATTAGAATTTCGCAAAAAAAATTTAATTTAAGTTGATCCGAGTATTCAACTTGTTATCTATTTGCAGTAATGACTCATGCTTTAGCCGCAGGCCTGTTGTCATTAATAGCAATATCAATGTTTGAATAATGTTCCAGAATGTGTAAACCTTGATTAAACAAGATTTTATTTTTTCCATGGAAAAAATCACCTAGAAATTATATATTACTTTGTAAAAAAAATTATATCAAACGGATACTACAGTAAATGGTCATAATAATATAATATTTCTATTAAAATACATGTAACCAATCTGCTAAATTTAAATATTTTCTTAAAATTTGAATAATACATTTAAAAAAATTTCAGAAAATATTTATGAAGCCCAATCACATTATGTAGGCTTTTTATCAAAACTCATAGTAAATTTTTAGGCCAAAGCCTCTGCTATGCTTTCGTCAACTTTAAAGATCCTATTGAAGCGTCAATGGCTGTTGAAAAATTAAATGGTGCCGTCGTTGGATCGAAAAAAATCAAGGTGGGACAGTTTCTGACACAATATTAATAATTATTAAAAATAATTTGCACTTTTCACCTAACTAAACCAATGATTTATTAAATAGAAAATTCCAAATTATTTTAGTTGTTTATAAATTTTGAAGTATTGTATTATAATATCTTATAATTTGGAAATGATATTTTTAAGATAGCCACTATAAAAACCTATTAAACTTCAGTGAGTCAAGTAATTCGAAATGAACTAAAAATGTTAGTTTCGTGTTCTTGGCTAAATTTTTTAAGGAATTATTTAAGAGTTTGTCACCTCCAAATCTACTTTGCGCATTAAAGTTAATTTAATTTTATAATATTCTAAGCATTACATAGTTAAATTACATACAAAAATTAAGTTATTCGTCTTTCATTTTAGTTAAAATAATGATTCTACTAGTTCGACTTAAGTGTAATTGCGTAAAGAACAGTATTTGAACTTTAATAAGTGAAGTAGAAGTCATGTAAGAATATGTTTCAGCAAATCTGCAGAAATAATATAAACGTATGAGGATAATTTGTATTTTGCAAAACAATCACCCATTCATACATTTAAAATCTTACTACAATAAATTGAAATTCTCTAATGACATCGGTACGAGCAACACCAAAGCGAAACACATATTCTCCTATTTTCATTTTCAGTGTAGTTTGGTGTGTGAGTACGCCCTGATAGCACTTTAATCTCGTTAATTCAAATGCAGGTCATCGCAAGTGATTGTTCCCAATTGTGAGTTTTTTCATCCATCTTCAAGATTTATGCACCCACCAATTGATGTTGCGATACAATATCCTACGATTTCTTCCCAATTTCTCAATAGGCTTAGAAAAAAATTTGAGAAAAAAACTGTTTGTAACATTAACCCCATTTCCACTAGGAATTTTTCAAAATCTTTTGTTGTTCCCAAAAAATTTATAAACGCAGATAATTCACTAATTAATGATGATATTTAAAATCTGAAAGCACCACAAGATAAAACATTGTCTCCTCTTTCTTTTTCGAGATCTGCCTCGGTCCTGTCATCCAATTTGTCTTCAGAAAACAATATTTTAAAATAGCTGTTGTTCCCATTGACATTAAATCTCTCATCTTCTGAACCCTAGACAAGGAAAGAATTTGAAAAATTTTTTAAAAAAAATCGGATTTCTCATTGGAAAAAAAAATGTTTGCATATACTTCGAGCACAGGAATATGTTTTAATATAAATATTTTTTTCTTGCATGAGCGGGTCCAGCCTCATAGATGTGTCCATGTAAAAAGCTTTCGATATTTCTTAAGAGGCTTGGATAATTTTGGTCAAAATGAACACAAATCAATTTGTTGCGTAAAAGTATGGCTAGTGGATGTAGAGTTATAGCTACGCTACACAAATTAAGGTTGTTGTCTAAAAGTCATTCAAATCTAAAATTTAGCTGTTGTGGTTTCATGGCAGTGCCTCCTTGTTAGCTTCAATATCAAATTATAGCAATATAATCACAATTCATTTATCTCTCAGTGAAATGTGAGGGGCTCGAGACTATATTTTACAATGTTTATGCTTTGAATTTGTCTGTATTGCATTAAAGTAAACATCCACAACTAATCAGAGTCATATTATTTTTAATGAGATATTTTTAATATTTGAGAGACTACACATTTCCACTATTAAAATAAAGTTGCTAAAGTATACATAAGTACATGTATAATCAAGACCTACTAGTAGATCTTGGTGTGATTATTTAATAACCCTTGGATTATTCAATTTTAATAATGCAAGATTGTTATCTTTAGAGTTTCGTTAAAATAATTTTAACTTTTGAAAGCTAATTGTTTTGATTTCACATTACTATTTTTATGGAAAGAAATATAGATATTGTTACTTTCGTAGAATGACATAATAATATACGGAATATGTTCCAATATGAGTGCTTCCCATTCTTGTATTGTGTTTTCATGTCTTTTACTAACAGTTTTTTTATAAACGAAGCAACATTATTAATAAATTTAACTTTTTAAAATCAAATTGGTGAACACAACCACTAATGATTTAAACTTCCATGATGCGATCTCTTTCAATTAGACAGGTAACAAATTGCCTTCAGTACTCTTTAAATATTAAAGTAAAATAATAATTTTTTGTAGTAAATCAGAGGCCTTAGTATTTAGTATTTTAATAACTATCATCAATTATATGTAAATCCTTTTTTGTCAAAACAACACAAAAATTTGCAACTAAAAACGTAGAAAATTCCAATGTTTTGCAATCAAATTAAAACGGTTACCTTGGAATTACAAATTGATTTATTTTTTTTAATCTAAAATTTCAAAGTGTTTAATGAAATTCGTAGAAATTCCTTTCGGACCTCGGTTGCTACTTTTTGCATACCACTCCTTTTTCATCATTTGATAGGTCTTAGCATGTAATACATGCATATTCTAAATTTGTTAGTTAATCATTACATTTTGCAAAGCAAATTTCGAAATAATTTGCATGCATTCTGTTAGATGTTCATTGATAATCAATAAAAGTGGCTTCATTTATTCGGGAACTATTTGTCTTGCATTTGATATTTGCGTAACATTGATACAAATTGCTTTTAAATATCGATTTCATTTTAAAAGGCCTCCCATTAATTAATATTGACTTTTTTAATTGGCATTTTATTATCCAGATGAGATGGACTTAATTCCATATTATGTACATTTGATTTTGTCGGAAACATAATTAACGTCAATCTGTCCGATACAATAACGACGACGAATTTTCCAAATCAAGTTTGAATTTCGAACGCAATCTTCCCTGTCAATGATGAATTTATAATTCCTTGATGCATAATTCATGTGAATTCATTGTTTTTTGTGTTCATATTATCTTAAATTTTATTAATTCCAGTTGAATATTTAATGCAATTCTCGTCGCGAGCAATTTAAGAATCAGTAAAAGTTTTCGTTAAGTTAGGCTTTGATGGGGTATTCTCGGGGGATATTTTCTTCCAGACCCTTTAACCGTTAGCTTCTTTTCAAAGAACACAGATCTCATATTGTAACACGATTGTTCTAATTTCATCAAATGCGTTTTATTAAAGGTTTTGTTTACGACTTCCTAACTTATTTCGGGTAGTGTTATTTTAACATTACTATAATTGCTAGCTATTGCAGACTTCATCCAGGCAAGTAATCTATTTTCAGTGAAGCTTGCACTTTATTCCAAAAGAGATAATAGTTAAACCATTTGCATATGCCTATGAAAATTATGAGCATGTGTACATTGTGCAAGAGGTTACTAAATCCTAGCATTGATTAAAAACTATAATATGACATTTAGGTTTCTTTTGCACGGCCAAGTTCACCTTCAATTAAAGACGCCAATTTGTATGTTAGCGGTATACCCAAAGGAATGTCAGCAGCAGAACTGGAAAGAATGTTTTCTGAATGCGGTCAAATTATTACATCTCGGATTTTGGCAGATCCAACAACAGGTAATAAAAGACGAGTAATTAAATTAAGTTGTTCTGCAGCTCTGCGGTATCGTCTGACCTTTTGCAACTACAGACATTTCTCATTTTAACCGGTTTTCAGCAAATACTATATTTACTTCATTGTTATATTGAACGCAATCTACAGACAATATTAAGAATATGACGAAGCAATCCATGCTAAGACTTAACATAATTAATATACAAACAAATAAATTATATATATATATATATATGTAATGTATATAATATTATACAAGTCTGTATATTTTTTGTATAAATTGACCAAACGCTACAAAAAATTGTAAGGAACGATTTAGGGATGTCACGTGGTGTTGGATTCATAAGATTCGATCGTAGAGATGAGGCCGAATTGGCCATAAAAAAGTTCGACGGGTTTATTCTTGATAATTTTAATAAAGAAGCTCTTTGTGTGAAATTCGCAAACACTCCAACGCATCATTCGCAGAAAGCCTTACAACAGGCCTATCTGAGTGCAACGCAGCGCCGATTAGCGAGTCCTCTCTCACTTGCCGCTTCTCTTCAAACTTCTATTAAAAATTTTCGGTAAAATTATATAATTTTTTTATAATAAATTGGTTTTGAAATATGAAGAAACAAAGGATTTTTCACGTCATATTTCAACATCTTAACCATAGCACAGTGATTAACATGGTTTAAGAAGTGCTTACTTAATTTAAGCTCTCATATGTCTAATTTGGCAAAATTGCACAATTAGAGTATAGAACAATCTTATTGTGATTTTATAAGTAAAAATGAGGTTAAAATTTACTTGTTTTGTTAATAACGCTAAAGCTTAGATTTTAGGTTAATATCATTTTCAAACTTTCAGGAGAATTCTAATGAATAGCCAATCAATTATTACATAAAAAAATGCTTTTTAAAATTTGTAAACATAATGAACTTGAAATACGATTCTGATATCTTGTTTGAAAAATTGAAGATTGAAGTTTAAAATCGTTCACAATTGAGCACCAAAGTTTCTCAATTCATACCAACTAATATTTACCAAATAATGCATTGAGGAAGAAGTATTTAATATTTCATTTTAATAACTCCAAAAGATAGGCGACGTTTTTTAAAAAATGTCAACAGGTTAGATGGATTTGAATTTTTGGCATTAGACTAAATCTATTTTTTTCTAAGATGTTTGTTCTGTTGAATTTCTACCATGAGTTTTCGGGCTAGTGACTGCACCTGTTAGACGACAACTTTAAAGTAATAGTCAAAGTTCAAACGTGATATATTTTTAGTTTATATCGATGTGACAACTGTCATGCAGGAACACTAAATCAAAATTCAATAAATTTAATTTGTATGCATTTTAAATTTTTGATTGACAAATTACATTAATTAGATTAATAACTCTAGTTGACCATAATTGCAGACAACTTGGTGCCTTCATTTTTTTAATTAGTGTCTTACTTCCTATGAATACCTATTTGTTAAATTTGAATTTAGTTTTTTAATATATAGTTTATATTTATATATATATATATATATATTATATTTATATATATATATATATAT
>CABFPE010000052.1:1168543-1187551 GCA_900660155.1 Hofstenia miamia | reverse complement strand
GTACTTTGGTGTTATCAAATGTTACTAGATATTTTATTTTGGAATTGTTATTATTGTTTTCATTGCTATGTGTTTAGGTCCATGGTAACAATATGCCTCCTGGGGAAAGCCAGCCACATTAAATAAATGGCTTAACGCATTTCTGGCGGCCACCTCCTGGGTGAATGTGGAAGTGCCGTCATATTTTAGAATGAAGATGGAAACTTGAAGGTTGTACAATGCTCAACTTCATCACTCAAAGCCATTGTGGTAATGTATGCTTTTACAATTTATACACAATTGCTGAAAAAATTGTTGTTTTCCACCTCTTGCATATTTATTTAATCAATATTAATGTGCTTGGAAACACGCTCTAATGCAAATAATACATCATATTTGGGTTTTGGATCTATGAATTGTTTTCCTAAAAACATGGTGCTGCATGTTTAAACATTGTTACAACAAACACGCCCTAAGTGAAATTTGTCATCAAAAATATCAGTTTGCCTATATCTTAGAAATAAAAAATTCACACTTTGGTCCAACAACATTGTCTAAAAATTAATTTGTTCAATTAAGTTTTGTCAGAAAAATATTTTGTCGCTAGATGGCGTCCAATAGAATCACTTCATTTCCACATGGCATTTAGTCATAGGTGTCCCAATGAGACGGGGTCGTGTCCTTAACTACTATTATTTAAAAGTAGGCTGTGTATTGTGTGCAAACCAGCGGGTCAATGCTTGCTGTATGAAAACTTGGAACATTTGTGTTGGAGGCTTAAGATATAGCAGTTTGGAAAATTACGAAATTTATTAAGAAAATTCTATTAATAATACAGCTACAATTATATGGCTGATTAGCCCACAAAATGTTGTCGTAAATACTTTCACAAAAACGAGCTACTTACAGATTTTTTTTTAAAAAGTCAGATTTACAAAATGTGCTCATTCGCATTAAGGTGTATTTATTTTCTTGCAATGCAAAAATCATAATTATGAAATTCAATCCTTTTAATTTATGCTCGATGTCGAAAGGTCCGTTCCATTGCATAAGCAATTTATACATTTATAAGCTAATATACTGGTGATATTAAACATTGTTCCATGGACTGACTTAAAATTCCATTTTTACCAGAAACAAATTTCACTAAAACGCATTCATATTTGTAATTACTATTCCATTTTACATATGAATTATATATATATATATATATATATATNTTGAGCTTCAAAATCCTCGTATTTTAAGACTCACGGCTACTTGAGACAATCTGTCCTCAAAACAAAATCGTTAATTACTGATCGTTGAAATGAATAATGTGCGTTCAGACGAGAATCTTTTGAACTACATCAAAAAGATGCAAGCTGTTTGTGCGTCAATTTGAATGATGTGCGTTCAGACGAGCATCTTTTTGACGTATATCAATTGATATACATGTACATCAAAAGGTTCTCGTCTGAACGCACCTTAAGCGATACTTGGAGGAGCTGGGAGTACCAAAGTGGGGAGGAGCAGTAGCACAGAAGGAAGCATTGTTAGGAACAGCTAGAGTACTGGGGAGGTGAGTTCCCTGAGCTGAGAGGGATACCAGCATGAAGCTGTGAGAAGTAAGGATAATAATAATAAGAGTCAAAAGCAATTTATTGCAAAAAATCTTTGGTACAAAACTATAAACTAAAAACTATTTGCAAAATAATAGTAACATATACATATATAATTGTGTGGTGAGTCAAAAGCAATTTATTGCAAAAAATCTTTGGTACAAAACTATAAACTAAAAACTATTTGCAAAATAATAGTAACATATACATATATAATTGTGTGNTCGTTGCTGTCGATTTATAGCGTTGTCATCAAAATTATAATGCATTAATTTGTCTTTCAGTATGTNGTTTATCTAAGCATAAAAATTTTTGAGAACGTTCATTTAACTTAATATATTGTTTTAAAAATGAAAGAGAAAGTGTACCAGATTTACACTTAAATAATATTGATAGCATATGCATTTGAATTCTGTAATAAGGAGCTAATATTTTATATTGAATTCGATTGACGGATGAACTGTCATGTTTTGGCGCAAAGTTAAGTGTTTTAAGAGACCAATTGAAAGTTTTAGACAGAAGTATGAGATATTTTGAATTTATGTTTGTAAAGAGAAGTGAGCGATATTGAAAATGAGATAAACAAAAAGAATTTATTAATTGTTTGTGATATATATTTGAGATGTTTCGCAGATGGTAAATATACCTAACTCCAGAGGCCGTATTTTTAATTTTAGTCATTAAAAATTGTTCGAAATTTAAATCATAGTCAATCTCAACACCTAAATAATTTATTGATTCACTTTGCTTTATTGGTACTTGATTTATATTTAGTTCAATGATTTTTGTGAGATTTTTAAATGTTTTAGGCGAGAAAATTATAAATTGTGTTTTTTCAATATTTACTTTCAATTGATTATTTGAGAAATACTTTGTTAAATGTTCGATGTCATTTTGGAGAATTTTTGTAGCATTAAAAGCATTTGCATTAGTACTTATGAGACAGGTGTCGTCCACATATTGATAAATATTACTGTTTTTATCTGTTTCGTTATATCATTTACGTAGAGTGAGAATAGGATGGGGCCAAGAACTGTGCCCTGAGGTACCCCACGGTTAGTTGTAATATATTTTGATTTTGTACCATTAAGTATAACTCGTTGCTGTCGATTTATAAGGAAGTTCATTATCAAATTTATAGCGTTGTCATCAAAATTATAATGCATTAATTTGTCTTTCAGTATGTCAAAGTTCATTGAGTTAAATGCTTTGCCCAAATCGAGAAGGGCAACACAACTACATTTATTAGAAGCTAAATTTGATTTTATTTGCTGTGATATTGACAAAATTGCATCTTGAGTGCTAAGCCCATTACGGAAACCAAATTGTTTTTTATATAATTTTGTTTTCTTCATCAGTAATTTTATTATTAACTTCTAGGTTTAATGGGATGCTACACTGGCGATTTTTGTCTAAACTTTTGTCAGAATTTCTGTGTGCTACACTGCGGATTTTTGACCAAGCCTTCGTCAGGATTTTTGTGTACTACAACATTGCGGATTTTTGTTTAAACAAAAATCTGGACAAAAGTTTGAACAAAAATCGTTAGTATAGCACCCCTTTAGTTTTTCCTCATTTGATTTATTTAGTATCCTGAACTTTGTTCTATTAATATTTAGCTTCATTTTACTCTTATATATATGATAGCTGTGTAATTCATTGAGTAAATCTTTATATTTGTTTGTATATATTAAAGTACCATCAGCATACTGTATGCAATTTTTTTCATTATCAAATTTGATATCACTTACATATATGTTAAATAATATTAGTGCTAATACTTTCCCATGCAACAAAATTGACGTTCTTCCCGCAAAAATAATTAACAAAAAAGAACGCATTTAATTGAACCAATCATGTATAAGAAGCGAACAATGAACAACTCATTTCTAAACACATACATGGAATGAATTACTAAAATAATCAGAGATTAAAAAATTTTAATATTGATATTAAAAAATCGTTTACACCTTTTTCTTTTGATGTTTTTTGTAATAATTTTTCAGGATACCCATTATATCTTAGATTTTCAAATATTTTTTCAAAAGCCTAAGTACATTGTAGTTAGATGATAGTAAAACAGCTCTTCTAAAGTTTTTCGGAATTGAATGTTTATATTTATTATCAAAGTATGATTGAAATGGTATATATAATCCGGTGTTAGTAGGTTTTCTAAAAGCAGATATTTCAAATCCCATTGATGTTGCATCTAAAAAAATGTATTGAATCTTCTTTTTCATATTCACAAGTAAATTGAATTTCAATTAGTTGCAAATTAATGTAAGAAAGAAACATTGATGCCTGATCATCGTTTTCCATCAAACAAAAAATATCAACATAAAATTTGTAATAAATTGGTTTTCTTAAGTTTTGAAAAGTCTTTTCGATTAAATCTAGAGACAATATTAAATGTCATGATTGTGCAAAAATGTTAATTAGTGGTGAGAAAGAACAGAATTGGATAGAGGTGGAATTTGCTATTTGTTCTTTCAGCAAATAACGTCTAATATTGAGACTCGAAATATTTTTCTCCTAATCATAAAACTAATCTTGAACTTGACAAGATGAAAAATCCTCCTCTCAAATATCTTGTGTTTCAGAGTCCATTGCCGCTATATTTTTAATTTATTTGCTAAGAATTTTATTAAGGATGCCTTTTTAAAGAATAAGTTATCTTCTCAAAGAAAGCTTAATAAATTTTAATTTTGTTTGTAACTAGTATCTAAATTCCTATTGTATATGCTTAGAATGATTAAATTCGATTGTCAATTCAGTAATTTCGTTTCACGGCCACCTATTATTTAGTTGTCTATGATATATATATTTTTTTATGAAAACTTTTATTGCTTTTATCGCGACATGTTTCGACAAACGTTGTTGTCATCTTCAAGCATTTGTAGCAATGTTCCCGAACTTTTTCTTTAAATGTTTTTGATCTTTAGTAAATGTTTAAATTTGATTGATGTCTTTATTTATTAACGTTTTCTTGGTTTGGTTGATTTAATACATATGGCTTCTGCTATCTTAGTTTCACGATGCTTTACTAGTATGTTAAAAATTTTTAGCTTAGGTGCACATGCATGAATATATATTTCTGATTGTAGATGCCCTCATATGTTCTTTTGCCCGAGTTTATAAATGTCTTCTAGTCTCGCCAATGTATGAACTTGAACATTCATCACAGTCGTATGAATAAACGATATTAGAAGACAGGGAAATCGGTATATGATCTTTATTAAGGAACATCTGCATGGTTTTCTTTGCATAAAATACTGGACAAATTATATATATATCAATTAATTATAAAATCATGGTTCTCTTCTACATACTTTAAATGATTCTTAGTTTTAATATGTTTTTTGGAATTGTTGAGTTGCAAGTCTTACAAGTGATTTTCTAGTTGTAATTGAATATTGTTATATATTCCTTAGTAATAAGATTTTTTAGATTTGTTATTATTAGTATTGACTGTAGAATCACTATAAACTAAATATAGAAAAGCCTTCTTATTTAAAGAAAATGTCAGAGAGAAAATTTGTAGTCAATTATAAATTCAAAAAGTATTGTTTAAAGCAATTGTTCTTTAGCTTAAAATACTAGTATTCGTGTAACATATATTTTTAGTCTTAAATAATCATTAAACAATCAAATAATAGCCTTGATATGGAATCAAAAGCTTTTCTATATATTACTAATAGTTCATAAAAACAGCAAATTTACAATATAGACAAGGAAAATTCCAAAAATCTACGACCAAATATTCGAATTTCCAATTAGGTCTTTTGCAGTAAACAGTGTATCTTCGTTTTTACGGGTGTACTAAAAATAAAACTTTAAATATATATATAATATTCTTTCCACATAACCATACAAAATGATTTTTCCACATAAATTCCTGATTTTTTGTAGGACATAGTCTGTCAGTAGTCCCTACCTTCATGCAAAATATTTTAAGGATCAATGAGTTTTTTTAGCGGGTAATCGCAAAAAGTTTAATTTTCGTCAAAAAACCTTAAGTCCTCTATGTAGAGCTTTTGCAAAAAGCCCTGTAACGAAGCGGGGCGTACTAGTGTATATATATATATATATATACATACATATTCATTAAGTCCATCCGTGATTTTAATCTGATATGCGGGCACACATACACATTTTACAATTGGTTGTTTTACGTCAAAAACTTGCTCACACATTGGAATTTACGTTGCATGTTAATTTAGCAAAAAGTCGCCTGTCATTTTTAAAATATTGACAAAGAATTTATGTTGTTTTGGAATTTCACTCTTTACAAACTTTGTTGGCTCTTCAACGCAAATGGAGAAATGATTTCGCAACAACCCCTCCATATGACAAGACAAATACTGCATTGTATGCGAAATTTAAAGAAACTGGCAGTGTTCATGATAAAGAAAGAACTGGCTGCCCCAACACGATTGATGATGGAAAGTTGTCGACCATTTTGAAAATGAGCCCTCACGATCCATAGGACGCACTTCAGCTCACTTTGACACATCGATTGGTTCAATGTGTCATATTCTGCGTGCAAACAAAATGAAGCCATAGCGAATACGCGTACTGCTCGAAAAGCAATGTGTGATGAATTGTTGCGGCTTCGTCGAGAGAACAATGATTTTTTGTTTAATGTTTTCTGGTCTGATGAAGCAACATTTCATTTGAGTGGCAGTGTAAAACTTTTCCGAACGGTGGATTGACAGAGGTGGTTGGGTGTCATGGACTCCAAGAAGTCCGATCTTGCACCTCCGGACTTTTTACTTTGGGGAAATGTAAAGAATATAGTTTATAGAAAAAAACATAAAAATATTGACGATCTTAAAGATTCCATAAGGAAAGCATGTAATGAAATTGATACCGAAATGCTTAAGAGAACAGTGGAAAACTGCACTTTCAGATATGAAATGTGTTCCTATAAGGATGGTGGTCATACTGAACAAATGTTATAAAATATAAACTTTAGTACATTAGCTTTGAAAATACATTCATTTGAATACTGACTTCCTTTTTATTTAAATACATTGATGCAAATAAATCACGGAGGGACTTAATGAACACCCTGTATAAGCAAAGAATTGCGTGAAAAACTGACACGTTTGCAACCTATGCTATCATAGACATAATTTTTAGGTAACAATAATTGATTAAATCAACTTTACTAAAAATAATTCTATGAAATTAAAGACGAACTCCAACTTTGACTCTCCCTCTACCTACGACTGACTGTCTAAATGGTGGATCTTTGTTACTTTTATTAATTTTAGGTAGACCATACAATCCGCTCGGTTGACATCCTGAACTGTGAAATATAGTTCAAATGGTAATTCATTATCATTAACCATTTTAAATAATTGTTTGTTAAATTTTTCATCATGGATGATTGTTAATTTTTATTATCATTGACCTTTACAAGAATAATCTTTAAGAATTTCATTCATTTTTACATAATAATTTTATCAGTTACCAAAATCCCATTATCTTTATCAAACTTTGTAATATAAAGAGATCCATTCTTCGCATAACACAATCAATTATTTTAAGTAAAAATGATTAATATTCAATTTACCTAATTTTTTGTAACTTAATGCCCATTGTATTTTTAAACAAATAATTATTTTTCTCAAATTTAATGTTTTTTGCAAGATTTAAATAAGCAGTATGAATATATTCGGCTGTTTAGGGTTAATTTAAGTAGATGTTAGGGTTGCCCCTGAACCGAGATACAGGAGAAAAAATGAATTTAGGATGAAAAGATTTCTGATTGTAGAAAAACTAGAATTAAATCTCATATCATCTCCAAAATATTCTGTGATGAATTTACAAATTTGTGTCCATGACTGTACATCAAGTTATGTCAAACTGTTTCAAAAGTGTAAGAAAAACAACACCTTAAATAAAAACATACCATCTAAAAAGTAACATTTACAGGGAAATACTTGATCAAAAAGTATCGTTCCCAAATGCCTTGCTCAGAAATTTTAATGGTTGGAGCAAAATATTAAATAAATTATTCTCATTGTAGACATATCGATCTATGTATTACAAATGAATTTAAAGCATTTAACTCAGAAGTGAATACTTACTGGAAATGATGAAACAAAGCGCACTCTATCAATTGTTCTAAATTGAGTGAACAGGACTTTATCAATTTTATTGTCTGACTCTTCTGTATACAAAACTAAGTGGTCGCATTCATCTAATAACACTTTCTGCACTGTATTCGATTTCTCAGGAGCACATTGGTCGACAGTTAGATTTTTACTCCTATTTGGTTTCCATATGCGAAACGGGTACAGTATATTTTCAAGATTGAATGCATACAGGCCATATGAACATACATCTTTCCAACCTTCAAAACTCAGATCGCCTAAAAATTTTTTAAGTTATTTCTATTTGTTAAAAAAAACTAGAGATAAGCCAAAACTACATGCATTTTGTTGGAAATATAATGCAATGATTCTGAAAAATGGTCTCTAAATGTTTGAAATAAAGAATTGTGGTTGCTAACATCTTTCGGCTTATGCGCAATTAGGACAGGGGTAAATAAATCTGGAAGACCATTAGGGTTGTCCATATTTTAATCATGTTCGAAAAGCTGCGTTTGAATAACTTGGATGTAATTTTGCTCGAAATCATAGTGGAAAAAAAATTCAAATCGTTTGAAGTTTATATCCTCTAAAAAGCAATGAAGTTCCCTCAGAAGTAATAGTTAGCAACTGAGGATTCTCCTAATTATTGCAATTTTATTACATTTTCGTGTATTTCCAGCACTTAGAGGCTAAATCGAGAAAATATTGAGTAGTTTTAGACATCTAGAAAATAATTCCGATGATTGAGGAGTATTTTAAAAAACAAGTGATAGCGCATTTTAATGAATTGTAGAACATTATCCAATAAATGGCTAGAAAGCATCCAAAATTTAAAACACCCAAAAATGTGCACATATTATATAAAGACCAAAACTATTAGCAAGTTTAAACCTTCTCAAAGTCAAATATAATATTAAGAATAGTAAATTCGTGAAGACTAAAGCCGCAGTTACACTTGGTGAGTATTCGGGTGGGTTTTCATTAGTAGCACTTAATTGCTATACCCGTCTAGAATTTTTGTTAGTTACATCTGGCGGGTATAATTTGCTATCCAAGCAAATATAAGGGAGGACTTAAATAGCATAAGTTAAAATCAATATAAAATGCTCACCTTTCTGTTTACATGGATAAGGGACATTCTCGATCATAACAGAACAATTTCCGGTTTTAGCAATCTCTTTATCTGCACCAATTAAATCTTTTGCAAGCTAAATTTAAAATGAAATATTGAAATTGTGAAAGTCATACGATTTTAAACTGCATTCTTAACAGAAGCCATTCTCCACTTGTTGTAGTGATTTTCAAAATTCTAGAATTATCTTCTGTGAGGTAAGGGATTCTGTGGACAATATTTATTCGGCTGAAATTATGATTAAAAGTGACAAACAAAATCTAAAAAGTATATCATGAAACGGTCATAGCTTACATAACAACGCTTAAACATATGTAAACTAGAAAGTTAAACTCAAAACCGATAGTTAAAAGCATTAGTCAAACATACCACATTTTTTATCAACACTAAATTGAATCTTAACGCAAATGATTAAAAACCGCACCTGACATATGCCCTCACGGCAGAAACGACCAACATAAGTCATTTGATCATTCATTTGAAAGGAGACAAGATTGCTAAAATGAAAGAATTAATACAATATAGAAAAGAACACTTTAAATCGAAAGTTTACAGGATCACCATTATATATACGCGATAATTAAGAATTCAAATATGCGGTCAAAAATCTATGAAAAACACTAACTTTTTTAAAATTGTTACTTGATGTTAAAATCATAAAGTCAGAGACAGAAATGCAGGGCAGGCTATTGCTTGTACCGGCCTGACTTTTGTTGAGGAATTGGACAAATGGGCCGATATTTCAAAAACCAGCAGTGCATACAAATCAAGCTGATTTGTGGATTGAAGTAACCAAAAACCCAATCTACTACGCGGAATTTTTATCAATTGTAATAGACCTTTGCTCAAGGAAACTGACATCAATGCAGAAATTTAAAATTCGAATATTAAACGAGTGCCAAAGGGTCGATACAGTAAAGTGCTCAATTTTAACTAGACGCCCATTTACTTGGTTAGATCAAATGTTCAGTGATGGAAGAATCATCTATCTGTGACTAAAGGGTTTTCTCGTATATGCTGCAATCAACCAAAACTCTTGAACCTGCACTTCGCGGGATTGACTTTCAATATACTGATATGAAAGTATGCATGTTTAACGTATAAAAAAAAAATTTCTTGAACATTTCAATTTGTGTAGAAAATAAAACTTTGGTATCACAAAATTTCTGTATGTTCAGATCAATTAAAAAAATCAATTTATTACTTATTTGATCAATAAGGAAAAGTTTGTTGAGAAGCTAAGAGCCTTGATGATATTTCAATTATAAAAATTTGAAAACTATTCTATTTAGATTATAAATATAAAGATTATTGGAGGAATTTCGGTGTCTCCATCATAATACAATTTCCAATTCTTAAATTGAATGACCTATTTAAGCAATAAAATCAATTTCATGATAATTCCTAAAGTATGCTTTCTACTATGAAAATGACCACAAATTCGTTTTTAGCAAAATCAAATTGACCAAAAAGACTGAAATTTTTTTTGTCACAATGTAATTAATGTAATTGCAGCTTATATTGCAGTATAAATAATACATTGCAATTTGTTTATATTGATCTTTATGAACAAAAAAATAGTTGAATTTATTAAACAAACCTTGTTAATTTATCGAAGTTATTGTCAGGCATATTCATTTCTAAAGGAACGCACTTCTCTAAAACAAATTTTAAATTATTTATAAATAATTAAATTATATATATATATATATATATATATATATATATATATATATAAATATATATATATAAACTCATACTTGCGCTTTGTACTATGGAAATTTGAGAAAAGTGTACAAAGCGCAAACTGAACCGATTTTCACATGGTACAAAGCGCAAGTTAGCAGTTCGGTATTAGGGAATGTTTTTAGACTATATTTTTAGGAAATTTCCCCATAACTGAAAAAACACTTTCTAAAGCATTTTAAATTCACATTATTTCAATTTAAAAAATTATTGAAGTTTCTATATAAAAAAATTTGCACGCATATTGCGCTTTGTACACTTTTTTAAAAATTCTCTTGTAATCTTCAAAAATACAAGAGCACTTAAATATACAGTTTGGAAATGATTAGCACATTCGAAAGCTCCATTTATAACAAATGTGACTTTACGCGCGTAGTTTTAATCGGAAAATGTTGTTTTTGTATTTGATACAGACTGCTCATGTAGAAGACAGCAAGAAACGACTTTGTTACTATAACTAGGTGTATTGAGTTTAATGAATTGCTGAGCTTCTTAATATTGGCAAATTGCAGTAACCTTGAAACTGGTTAGTGGTAACTTACTAGACTAGTAATTACCAGTAACTTACAAGTAACCTGCTAAAATACTCTGATGTCCTGCATTACCCATAATTATTGGGAGAATTTTCTATCAAGCACGTGTCACTTAGTAGTTAATTGTTTGTATTACTGCATTAATGCATATAAAAACGAAGACACAATATAATGTGTGATTGGCTGCCAGTCACTTGAAAAGAGTTATTACTACTAACCCCCCCCCTGCCGCTGTAAGCTCAAATTAAGTTACTAGTAATGTTACTAGTAACTTAATAGTAAGTATGTTTACTACTAAGTAGTAACCTGCCCACACTATCTGAACTGTACCAGTAAACGAAAAATCTGGTTTAAAAATTCATGGTAAAGTAAATCAAATCTTCTCGCGCTTTTTAAGTTTTAATTTCTAGCAAAATTGTTGATTGTTGAAATCAATGTTTTTGATAAAAATGTGTTTGTACAACGGACAAGTATGCGTGTATTTTGTGTACAAAGCGCAAGGCTGCGGATCATGCAATTTTTCTTTCAAATTTGTTGCTTCTGGTTAAAAAAATCAATATACATCATAATACTGAATTATAATTGAATTGCCATAACTTAAAAGTTTTCGAGAAATTTTATCTGAAACTTAACAAGGTGTACAAAGCGCAAGTAATAAGAATTGTATACCTTCGGTGAAATTGAGAGGTACACTACAAATAAGTCTAGTCATTGAGAGTTTAGAATTGAGAATGATGGAAATCGCCGTTTCATTAGCATCTCTGAGCACATACAAATCTGTGAAAGTCCACATCCTACTGAAAATTCTAAAATATATTTATATCCAAAGGAATACTACCACTGCAAGCATTATAATGTAATTATACAGATAGTACATGCACCGCAAATGACAAAACCTTTCAACTTTGAAAAACATTATTATACTCAAAGTGAGCATTGATGTTGGGCTTTGTATACAAACACTAATAAATGATTTTACAAGTAGAACAGCAAATCAACACTTACAGGCAACTATAAAATGTGGTGACTGGGGATTTTGCCTCCTTTAAATCCGACCACTTAAAAAATACAACGCCTCCTAAACAATTTCCTACTGATACAACAGAGCAAGTAAATAAAATCACCTTTCAGTCCCAAAACCACCAACCAATTTTGATCGAATTCAAGTAATTCAGGCCCAAAAGGTCTGAAAATTATTGCAGGATGTCCAGATCGAAGTTGAATTTTTTGAGTTTTCACCTCATTCTTTGGCGTCAACACAAAATAGGTCCACTAAGATACAACATTCAAGCTTGAGGACGATATGTCTACATAATCATTAATTATTTGAATTTCTTGAACATAGAAAAAAAGTTGGTTTTCATACTTTACTTTCTTTGTACACAATGTGCAATTTTATAACTCCGCGCCTGTTAAAATTGTTACAATATGAAATATTCATCGTTATAATTTATACGAAAAATATTTGATAACAATTAAAATTACAGTACTCGACAAAATACTTAAAATAACCCTAATTTTGGTATTTTCAATTTCATTTAAAAATTAGTAATTGTGTATTGTAATGATTTAGTATGCACTAAATGGAAGAGAATGACCTTTAAATTGTATGAAAGGCAACATAGTGCTTCTGAATTAAAGCTTACTTAACAAAGCGCTTCTCAACATCGCAATGTAAACATAATGAAATATCTAGAATTTTGGTTAAAAGCCGCATCAATTCTGATATGAATAGGTAGTTACACAAGTTCCTATAAATTTTTAATTTGATGGACTTGAGTTTTTTAAATCCGCCTATATAACTAATTAACTCACTGAGCAAAGCAGAAAAAAATATTACCTCTGTCTTCGGAACTTCATCTGCAGGGAATACTATGGCATATTGTTCATAACTAAAAACCTGGGCCGCTGTACTAAAAGATCCCGTCTGAATTCCTAGATTCACATCTAAACGAAGATCAAATAGCAAACTTAGTCGAGATAAGTATTACCGTTGTTGATAAGATTAATTGTCATATTCGTTGTAACAACACATAAACTGCCAGCGCACTTCAAACTTATAGGCTTGAATGGAATGAAATGTCTGTACATGACTTTATTATCTCTCTGTATAACAACTTCACTCGTGCAATGTTTGTAAGATTTACCGTCGGGATAAGTGACTAAAATAAATTAGATAATAAAAATTAATAAAAATTAGCATTCTTAAAATAAATTATATATATACGTTGATTTGTTCAAAATAGTACAACAAAGCGATTCTGATAAGCAAATTTATGTCGAACAGAGTTAAATATAAGTCCAAGTTTATATGAAATTGCAATAGTATATCAATTATAGAAATTTTCTAAAAATGCAACACGGCCGGCCGATCTAGGTAAGACATCAACATAATCGAACCAGGACCGATTATTGGAAAAGGGCTTGGACCCAAGACTTAGCACGATCTGACCTGCAATACTTAATAAACAGTAGAATGCAATAAGCTCAAGATTAAGTGCAAATCGCATGCGAAGCCTTATTGGAAAACTGAATACTGTAATTAACCAAAAGAAAATATCAATAATATTTAAGCTCAAGGAAATTAAAGTTGTTGAATTTTAAGAAACAGAAAATATTGCATTGTTTAAATTTCATTAAAAATTTCTACCGTTCAATTACAATTTATTTAAATAACACAAAATATTTGAACACAAACCTTTGCAAGAGACATTAGTAACTTGATTAACCACAATAAAATAAGGTGCTTTAAGTTTTGAATCATAGTAAAGGTTGAAATCATCAGAAGCTAAAATGATAAGAGCGCTATACAAATTCCGATAAGATAACCAACTCACTTATTTTCTCTGTTTCGTTGCGACTAGCACAGAACTTGCCGACACTGTTTTCTAAAGTACATGAAAGTTAAATTCAAACTTACTTGCGTAAATATGATATAAATTTAAATCATTTATTATTCAAAAAACATTACATGAAAACTTGACTTCTTAAATTTAATTAGTTGCAAAGGGTCCGATGTTTTAGGCTCAAACTAAACAGTCAAATGTCATGCTCAAATAAATTTAACAAAATATAAAATCGATTATTTAATGTCAATACACTCAAATTAACTGACAGTGAAAATGCGCCAAAAGTCCAATGACCAGTCCACTACCCCTACTTGCAATTCTGAAAATGTAATTAAAAACAACGTATTTATAAGTTTAAATAAACAAATTTACACGTATTGAAACGTACTATCGCTCTGACTAGTGCATGGCAGAATAAGAATGAAGCAGAGAACAAACAAAACCAAAATAATTATCGATGCGAAAAAACAAATCGTGCGAACTTTCGACATCCCAAAGAGAAATGCTTCTTTTTCTTCGGTTGGTGAGACAACTAAATTTAATGAAACTAATAACAAGTAAACAAATACTTAGACGAATTTAAATTTACACGCACAATGTGAAAATGGCGAGAGCAGTGGACAGCTTTACACTTAGAAATGTATACCTTAACTATAGTCGAATGATTAGTCAAATATTTACTAACTTGATAAAGAAAATAGCAGCGATTCTTAAATATATGTCGATCCACTATGAATGTTCGGATGAATTTGGAAATATTATAAATGGATGAATCTATTAAAAATAAATTGTATTGGAGACAATCAGTGTCGAAAATCCTATTCTTTGATCGCATCAAAATTGCATTTATTTCTGTCTAATTGTTAATCAAAAGTCAATAGAACACAAAATTAAAATTCATCTAGTATTCAGATCGACAATGACACCTAAAACTGAATGAAATAGAATTAAAATTACATCTAAATTAATCAAAGATTGCACTTTAGCAGGTAGAAAACAATTGGGAAATTTACAATAAAATTTACAAAATCAATATACAATTATGAAAAACATACATGGTTAAGAACGAAAGAATGGTTAGTTCGGCTAAACTGCCATGATTGTGATTTCCCACGTTTACAGAATACCACTTAACCGCAATTACAAGCAAAATATAAAGCAATGATGCTAGATGAGAATGAAGTGAAAGTAATATTGAAATCATATTCAACCACAGTTGAAAATTGCACAAAACTAATCAGCATGAAGTAAGCATCATATTTGGATTTTTCAGGTTTTCTAAATTATCTGAACTCTAAGTTATAAACTAGAGCGGTTTTTTGAAAGGTCAAAAATTGTCGAATTTTGGCAAAATTTAAGATTAAATCAGAAAAATATCAAAATTTAGTTTTGAAAAAATTATAAATTAATTACCGACTATTTTTGAGGCTACTGCAAAAAAGACTTTGCTACAAAACTAGTAGAAATATTTCTGTCAGCAGACATCTCATTTAAAAATCTTCAAAATGAAGTTGTTCGTCAGCTTTTTATAGACCTTGGCCAAGGTTTGGGTCTTGGGTAGCATTGGGTGTGAAAATATAGTATTGAGTGATGGCCATTGGGAGAAGCGGTGTCGCCATCGCCATAGTGATCAATTCATTCTTTGACTTCATATTAGAAAAAATTGCATTATCCTCACTTTGTAGGCAAATATTAAAAACTCTATTAATCATTCATCATTAATTCTATCAATCATTCTATTTTAGTGGCCATGATATTATCATTGTTACGATAGGCCACCTAGGAGAAATTGAACATTTGTTCACTGTTTGGCAATGTGGAAGCAAAACATCAAAGTGAAATCAGAAGTTTTGTTCAACAGTTCAGCCAAGAGTCATTGGGCAGTAGCAATTTATTATCAAATTATTTGAACATAAAACCAGGAGATGACGTTTAGAAGGAAAAGATAGTTATTGCATTAGAAAATGCATTGCCGTTTCGACTTATTGATAACGTGAACTTCAGAGAAGCCTTTAGTACCAAGATTCCTTCCTCACTCGACAGAAAGAAGCTTCCTCACACAGTTGTTATTATGGCTGAAGAAATGCGATGGAAGTTATTCGAGAAATGCCGCCGATGTGACGTGTACTTGTTAGCAGATGATGGAACTCTCAACACTGACGTCAATTGAGGAGCTCGAGAAAGGGCAGCTATATGTGTTTTGCATTGTAGCAGATAATGTCTCGAGAATGAAGAAAGCACTTAACGAATTTAACAAGGATGCATCGTGAGAGCTGGAAGAAAGTGAATACGCCGTTTCCGCAGATGAGTTCAACAATGATGACATTACCACACTAATCGAAGGGACGAGATTTGCTGCTAATACAAAGACTATTTGTTATACACTGTGCTGCGCATAGCTTTCAGCTACTATTGAAGGATATTACTGAACACGTTGCTGACATTGCTCGAGCGAAGCAGATATTAGAGTCACTACTGAAAAAAATTTCCAAATCACATGAATGTGAAAACAAACTTCAATCTGTGCAAATTGCTATTGATGTTGAAAACCCCATTGTTTTCGTTCGCCCTGGAACAACACGGCGGAACAGTGTGATAGACAGCTGGTGGCGATTAATCGAGCTAAATAGTTATATAGGTTTGTCCGGCGTTGGTTTAATTAATTACGACTTGAGGATAATCGAAAAAGCCCTTGTAATATGTGAACTAATTGATGTAGCCACTGATCGCATACAATCTGATGTCTAATTTTGTGAGTCTGGCAAAAAAATAGATATACTGGCTAAACACTTTACCGATCTTGAACATTGTGAGCAGCTTAATAGTGATGGCAAGAAATGCGGTGACTTGCTCAAAGCTTGATTGAATCCAATTTTAACTGTAATGGTTATAAAGTGGCTAAGCTTCTGAGTCCTCATATTGATCAGAAAACTGATATGCTTGAATCTGATAGAGCTGAATGTGTTCGAATCATCACCAAGTATGCGGCTGCATGGGTGCAACGGCGAAACGATAACATAAGTGGCAGTGAAATGTCTGCTCAGCTTGGTCATTTTATTATTCGTCCAATAGTTAAAGGCAATGATGCAGAAAGTCCCAAAGAGACAAACAATAAATTCTGGTCCAGCAGTCCAACGATCTGGTCAGAGGTATCTTTATTTGCTTTATCATTATTCAACGCTTGCGCGACAGAAGCTGCAGTAGAACACAGTTTCTCCAGGGAAAACCTTACATACACGAAGCTGCGTAACCGTCTTCTTGAAGAAAACGTCAATTGTGAAATGCTTATTGCTACAAACCATCACAAGCTGAAATGCCCAAAACGCAAAATGAAATTCGCCGACATGGAGTAATCTCGCAGTCATCGCAAAGAAAGCCAAATTCTCAAACATGCTGACTAAGTTTTCTAAACTCCCTAAAACAAATTCTAATTTTCAGAGGACCAGCGGCAGTGAATGGTTGTGCTCAGTTTGCAATAAGAAGTACACTCAAGGAATGCAATGTCGACAATGCTCGCGATATTTCTTTTGTAATAGGCGCAATTAATCAGTTTTTTGTTACATTTTGCTAAATTGCGTTTTTCTATACATGAGTTATGTTTGTTTTTACGGGAATTTTAGAGATCATTTATATTTCAGGTTTGGTGGTTTGGTCTTGGGTCGATAAAAATGCTGTCTTGGGTATTGGGGGCACCCCAAGACCTGATATTGGATACGAAAAACCCAAGATTATCCCCAACCCTGCCTTGTCCAACATGTGCTAAGTGAGAGCGCATGTGCTAACTGGTTAATTCAGTCTCAGAAATAAAAAGACAAAAGTTGAGGACTCTGCTTAGCAACAAAACTATTTTTATGGTTGTGGAAGAAAGTAAAGTTAGGAGTTCAAAATACATTAATGTTCTTGTTGGTGACACAGCATTCCCAGAAAAGACATTTCCCGTCGACACTTCAATAGTTGAAACTGTTAATCTACATGCGGTTGCGGCGAAAATAGATAATATCAAAATGTTCAGTGCCAAAACGTTGTTCTCTTAATTACTGATGCGCGAGGTATATGACTGCATGCACATCTGCTCTGAAGATATATCCTCGACTCTTCCATGTTCTTGTGTAGCACATACACTACACAATTGCGCTAAGAAGATCCACAGTAGACACTGTGATTGCACTTGTAAAAGCGTCCACGGTGAAAAATCAATCTCGAGAGCAAACTTTAATGAAATAGGTGTTACGCCTTAGCCTGTACTAACGCGGTGGGGGACATACATGGCTTGAAGTTGTGGAGTTCTACTCTAAAAATTTCGTACAAATCCGCAAAATCGTAAACACCTTTAATGGGAGTGGAATTCTAGTGAACAAGGCAAAGGAGGCAGCCAACAACCCACCTGTGGAATTGTCTCTCACAAAAATCCACAGAAACTACAGTGAGCTTCCTACCATTATCAACATGGAAAAAACGAAGTACAGTATTTCTGAAACATATAACCAAATTTTAAAAATTGACTTCAAGCAGGATTGTGCCAGTATTGGTGGATATGTTAGGAAGCGGCTAGTACAGAATTCTGAGCTTAGAAATATTGTTGAATGCAAGCATGAGCACGATCTCGTTCCACTTGCTGTGTTCGCACAATTGCAGTGCTGTCAGCACTGCTGTTGAACGATCATTTTCAATGCTGAATAAACTGTTACGAACAGACAGACAATTTTCTAACAAAAACATTTGCAATTATGTGATACTTTATTATAACAACAGCACTATGAATTTGTAATGTAATTTAACAACATTTTTTCAGTTTTATGTTTTTTATGAATTTTTCATACATGAGAAACTTACTTATTTGCTCATACATGTTCTACTAATGGTTATCTTAATTTAATTTTTGCATGTGAATGAAATAACATTTTTTCTTTAAATAATGTTTCTGATTCTAAAAAGAAAAAATCCAGTTTTTTGTTATTTTGTTTTGCAAAAATGTCAAAATTACCATTTTGATTGCTAGAAATATCAAAATAAACATTTGTTTTGGCAAATTATATATATATATATATATATATATATATATTTTGC
>CABFPE010000052.1:1153162-1168417 GCA_900660155.1 Hofstenia miamia | reverse complement strand
ATATATATATATAAAAAACAGCCCTAGTTACTACAAATACTTTGTTTTAAAATAAATATCAACATAAGTGACAAAAAATGAACATATTACTTAGCAAAAACCATTAATCCAAATTGCAAAATCAATGGAAAGGAAAAAGTATCGAAATATATAATTTGATGTTATTGTGTTGGGGCATTGCACGGCAGAATAGGTCATTGACCTAATATTCAATAATAAAGTTCCATTGTTCACCATGAAAAACATAGGAAAACTACAATTCTGTCGAAAAATATTTTTTAAGGGGGTAGACCTTCTGCAAACAGTGTTTAGTCATTTTCAGTGTAGAATATATTTTGGGAAATATTATGATAACTAATGATAAATTATTGAGAATTAAAAAAATTGGGTCGATTCCACTACTGTTGCTATGGTAATAAAAAAATAAAGGAATACAAAGAGAACATTTCTGTCTAAAAATCTCAGCCATTTAACTAATAATACATTAAAAAAGAGGCTCAAACATTCGATATGAATATTCTCTATGCAACTTCAGAGAGAGAATTTTGAAAATGCAATTGTACAAATAATTTAAATAATGTGTGCATTTTAAATATTTTCAAGCTAAGAATACAGGGTGTCTCAAACTTAGTCTAAGGATTTTAAATATCTCCAATTTTTGAACAACGTAATGGATGTCACCATGACTTCACACACATCTACTATAGATTATGCCATTTTATTTGCATTTTGAAATTTTGAAATCGGCGACACCCTGTATATTTATTATATATATATATATATATAAACCTATATATAAATATATATACATACAATGATTTAAAAAATCTCTCAGAAGTTGAATCCAATTTATGTAAAATGTTCTATTTAGGAGAGATTTTTGACACAATTTACAATATAACTCCAAACTTGAATTTTGAAATAAAATTGGGTGAAGTCAATGGGACAATTAATTCTTAATATAGAAAAAGAAAATTTGAGATCATCTTTAAAAATTATTATTTTTCAGTGGGTCTACCCCCTTAAGTATAGGCAATGATTTGAAGGCATTTCGAACACTTTGTTTTAGTAGTGTTTTTTAATAATTGATTAATTTTCGTATTTTCAAGAGCTTATTTTTACTGAATTTAAATTGCTTATAAATTGCATATCATACTTACTTTTATTTTTATTAAAGGTATATTGATTGTAGTAAAATACAAAAAAGATACATAAACCTTTCAGATGATGAGGAAATGTTGATGTAAAGGTATTTGAAAATCACCAAGTTAATGCGGTTCAATCAATATTTACAGGTCAATAAACTTTTTAATTAGACTAAATAATGTCACAAAAAAATATAATTTGTTTGCAATTTTTTACTATGTTTGTATTGGTGCGCTATCCACTCTAATATTATTTAAAAATTTAAAGAAAATTTATAAATTTTCACACATAAAATAGTTTCAAGTTAGAACGATAAATAACCGCTAATTATTATCAGAGAACATTTGGCATAATTTCGACAGGCCTCTTGCAATCCCAACATGCCAACATGTGACTTCTGGGTATTTCCTCGGTTAAAAACTACTCTAAAAGGATTACGATTTCAATCAAAAGAAGACATCATGATGAAAACTACGGTGGAGTTGATGAGCATTCAGAGAGAAGTGTGTGGACTTACGAAGAGACTGTTTTGAAGTAAATTAAATAAAATTTGTGTCTTAATACAGAAGGTAGGATACGTTTTGAACAGACCTCGTACCTCGTATTTGGTCAATGAGACAAATTTCAATAGAATTGTGCAGTCAGTTTTCATTGAATATGAAAAAATACATATTACTATAGAAATTCAGTGTGTCACTTTGATTGAAAACCAATTTTTTAGAAATACAATTGATTACATATTTCCTTCATTAAACATGTCTGCCTGTTGTGGAAGCAAAAAGCAGGAAGACATTCATTTTGCACAGTAGGAAACTAAATTAATTGTTTGTGAATGAAAATACGATATTAAGTCACAAAGAACCGGGAAACAAATGAATAGCTTGATTATAAATTGTAAAAAGAACTACGTTAGCTGTATCATTTTTATACCACTTTCTAACACGAATCGCTACCACACCAGGTATTACAGAACAGTACCAATCTCTACCCTAAATCCAAAATATATATGCATTAATGAAAAAATTACATGTATGTAAATGTATGATGTGTATACGTTGAATTAAATCGATGTTGCAAGCAAAGCTTGCTTTATGAATAAATTGTTTATAGTAGGTCAGTAATAGCCTTGTAGACACGAATGGAGGCCTTTATTAAATTTATCATAATGCGACTAGATTTTACACTGATAAGCAATTGAGTTGACAATGAATACAATGTTTATTTCATGCTCCTTTTCATTTCTTACTTTGATTATTCCGCCGGTTTTTTCATTATATAAATATTTGCTTTCTATGTCTTGTTTCTTATACGTATTACTGATGAACTCAGAATTTTGCACACATTTATGCTGGCTGACACGGGGGTATAAAAAAGTTAGTTGTATGCGAACTTTATCTTAAGGAAACAAGTGGGCTCAGACGCCAAAAATTACGCAAGTCATATCGAAAATCTTTCTTTGTTTAACACTAGAAACATCGGTGTGCCAAATGACGTTTCCGTTGTCTTAAAGTATCAAGACTTTTGAGTATTCTTATAATACTACCGGACGTTTGCCTGCTTTGCAAGGTGTAGCCTAAATCGTAGTAAATTTCATATTGATACATGTTAACACGGTCTAATTTCATTTCTTCCTAGAAGCACCTACTCTGTCAATGCTGACACAAACGTTCCTTGACAATTTTGTCGAACACAATGTAACATTCAAGCTAGAAAACAATGACGTTGACTTATTAAGTATTGCATCAAGCTGGTGTTTCACGATGACTTTTTTTGAACAATCATTGATTCACTCCAGCACTTCCCATTCTTCGGTTCATTAGACTGTATTGAAGAAACGAGCCAGTAGTGTCGGAATAGGTGGAGGGATTTCGTGTCGCAAAGTGACATGTGGCAAATGTCACATCTATTGAGAAACATACATATGCATTTGCTGTGTGCCATTCTGGTCATTGAAATTCTTGAATAGGCTAGCTCCATTGCTTCGGTGTGTGCATTGGAATCCGGGTGTAAGTGTTTGGCTTACGCGGACGATGTAGTAATTTGGTCTGAAAACATTTCTAAGATCCAATGTGCATTTCAAGTACTCCAGGCATATTGCACAACTAATAAACTGGAGGTAAATCTGTCCAAAACTGAAGTAAATTCCGAAAAGGTGGGCATTCATCACAAGGTGACATTCTCCTATACGATTGTAAAATAATCGAGTTTGTGTCGAAATTATGCTACTTGGGTGTCACTCTAACAACGTGTAAAAAGGTCACTGAACACCTAAAAGTTTTATATGCGAAGGGTATAAAAGCATGTGCAATAGTAGCTTCTAAGCTTGATATGCTTCTGATTGATTACAATACTGCTCACAAGATCTTAAATACTGTGTGTGCTTCCGGCTTGTTCATATGGGCTGCAATTATTTCTAGATGATTATAGTAATCAAATCATGATTAACAATGACAAGATCATCATTTACTTTTGGAAGAGATGGGTAGGTATCAGTAAATTTTCATCAACAAATAATTTTATTATCGGCAATCAACAATCGGGAGTCCTCAACTATTAATATCAGGTGTTTGAAAGGAACTACAAGAAGGATTTACGCTCTCTTTATACCAAATAGCTTTCATAATTTGTGGTGCGGTCAACGTAAGCGATGCTAGTGTGAACTCTGTAATCAATAAGTTGAAAATTATTCACATTTTTTGAAATGTGGGCAACAATTAAATTTGCCAAAAAGTGCCGAAATAGTTAAAATAGCTGATGCTAAACGAACATATTCGCCCAGTAATTCTTGAACTTCAAGGCTTACTAGGTGGTTTTAGTTATGGTCAAAAACTTTTTTCCGATTTCTACTTATTATAACAGCACCCCTATTTATTAAACACTCAATTTTTTAATACCACTGTGTAGTCACATATGAACAAACTGTGATTATTTTATAAAAAAGAGATTTTAAAAGAATTTAAACGAAAATATCTTTCCAATTTTCTTGAAAATTTGATTAAAAATAACTATTTATGATACTCGATACAGAACCCGTTGCTTCAATTAACTTTTTCGATACCCATTGCACAAATAACCCCAAAACCAGAACTAAGTGCTATAAATGATATCTCCTTCAGTCCAAGGGTACAATTTAAGATTTGATAAAATCCAATTGAATTTGGATTTTCACACTTCTTAAACAGAAACTATACTTTCAGTTGTCCTAATTTCTGGATATAGAATATTTGCATTGAAAAACGAAAAAAACGAGTTATTCAGCTAACACAATATATTTTTAATTATTGGACGTCCTTGCTGTTAAGGTATTTTAAACGATTTTTAAAAAATGGAATTTTATTGGAAAGATTAATGCTCTGGGACTTAATAAAAAAAGGAATTGGATAATCATTATAAAATTGAGATAATAAGCAGTAGTGCAAATTATATTGTGAATACATAACGGGCTGTGGTTAGAATTCTTCTTCAAAATGAAAAAGTGCTGTTCTAAAGAACTTGTTAAAAGTATTTAAATACCTTCGATAATGACATAAATAGTTAATATTATTTGCTTAATGCGTCAGTCTTTACATTTAAGATTACTCAATGAAAACCAACACTTTTAAGTCGATTTATAATGAAACCGAATTATTTACAATTTCATATACATGCAAATATATTCCTTTGGTTTAACTGCATTGATATTTTTAACAAAAAATATCGTCATGTTAATAAAGAGGTTACCTGTTACATTGACTTCTTCGGGAGAAGTACCATTTGGTTTTTCTTCTTTTGTGTCTAAAATAACAATGAAATCAGTTGACAAACTTTTAGTGATAAGTGATGAGAGTAACAAATTGGTGTATAGTGAAATGATTATTTACAAACTGATAAATTTCCATTGAAAATTCTATTATCGTCATTTATGTGTGTGAAAGTGAACATGGCATAAATATTTTGAAAATAGAAAAGGTAATGTAGGAAGTAAAAGCATTTTCTTTGTTTCAATAGGAATCAGGAGTGGTGAACACATAAAACTTAGAAACTTTAGAAATATATCCAGTTTAGATTACAAAATAAACATCAATAATGACTTCACAAATATTAGAAATTTATTTCACAAACTTTATATTCAAAACGACGTCATCCAAATACAGCAAGACGTTTACAAAACAAAATGGTGAACATTTTAAACAAGAGCCAATGAACATTGTGAAAGCAGTCTCTCTAAATCCAATAATTCTGACATTTTAACTACATGATATTCAAGTACCACTATAGCGATTTATTCAATAGGCGTGCCGCCTCAAATTCCAACCACAAATAGTGTAAACATTTTGTATATTTAAAATAAAATGTAGATTTTATTCGCTCACTTCTACCTAATCTTTAGACGATTCTAATTAAATGAATTGAAAATAAAATATGAAGAGCACTTAGAATGTGATATATAAGGTGATTCAAGCTAACTTCCTTTTTTTATAATTTGTGGCACTTGGTGTGTAGTTGAACTGGAAGAGTGGCCGTGGTCGCATTTCAAAGAGGTAGGCGCAAAGTTTCTCTTCAGAATACAGCCAGTTGCTAATGAGGTAACAGTTACATTAAATTGATTTTTTTATCAAGCAAATTTTAGAATTAGATCTAGGGGAGATTTAGTTTCAGCAGGACGGAGCAACAGTGCAAACGTCAACGGCTTCAATGAATGTTTAGCGAGAGCACTTTCCGGGGCGCCTGATTTTAAGAAGGGGTGATTTGGAATTTCCAGCCCATTCACCAGATTTAACTCCCTGTGATTTTTATTTGTGGGGTTACTTGAAATCCGAAGTTTATGTCAACCGCCCAAGAAGTCTGGCAGATTTGAGGACAAATATACNCCGCCGATATGGTAGTGATGGTCATGCAAAATGCCAGAAAACGGTTTGTCGAGTTTATGGATTGTGGAGGATATCATTTAACTGGTGTGATCTTTAAAACTATGTAAAACAAAACTTGAAAGATGTACTTTCATTGTAAAACGAAAATAAAACCTTTCTGAATTACGCAGCATGTTTTATTGGCCTAAGTAAAAGGAAGTTAGTGTTACTCACCTTGTACGATATGCAAATCAAATAACATCCACACAAATAATCGCTTTCTAACATCAATTCACCAATACATTCTATGAAGTAATAAAACATTTATACACAAAATAGTAAACGATATTATGTTGAATATCCATTATTGTAAACATGATATTCAATAAATATCAGAAGACATGCACCACAATGACAAGGGATAAATCACTTGAATAAAATCTCAGAAAACCTAGTCACACACGGTGGCAAAGAAAAGTAAAACCATTACTTGAAGAAAACCGACTTGATATATTAACTAAAATTTAAATAATCAGTTGAATTTGACAATAAAATGTATGCACATTTAATTGAACAATTTAATCAAATTTATTAAATACAATATAATAACAATACGACGTACACTATAGTAACAACAATCATTTGATAATTTGAATAAATTTTGCATTAAGAATACAGGTTTATTACAAAAGAAGATATTTCATAGTTTTAATATCATATGGTATAGCAAAAACAAAAATACTTGAAATATAGAATTATCGCAAATCATGTTGAATTCCACTTGGATAAACAATATCTTTGTTTGACAACAAAAAAGCAAATTATTTACATCATTGAACTTTGTTTATCTACATGTATCATTCATAGCAAAGCAGAGAAAGTTGTTTTAATGAATTATTGATTTTGATTACATCCGTTTAGTTCAAAGATGTCCTTGTTTTAGTGTAAAAAATTGAGATAACCCTTATGATAAAAAGGCCTTTAAATATAAGGCATGATCAAAGTGATCACATTGCAAACAAACGTTATGTATGCCAAATACATGACCTATTTCAATTCATTTGGATCGAAATAACCGAGAGAATGACATATTTGGACACTTCGAATTTGCCAAGTTTTATCATCACATGGATGTCTCATGCCGACACTATTTCCTCCAATTGAAAGTTTGTCTCATATATAACAGAAAATTAAAGCATTAATCCAATGTAATGCGAAATGCTGTAATTCCATATTTCAAATATTATATTTCAGGCAATCTCCTATTTATGGACTTCATTTAAAATACAAACAAATTTCATGCAAAAAAATTGTTGATTTTTCTAAGCCTTAAAACAAGGCTTCGGAGGTGAATACAGATCCAAGCAGCTGAGCATTACTCCTACAGGAGCTAGAGCTAAATGTTTATAGAACAACCCCAGATTTTTGGAAAGCTATTTTTTCTAAAATTTGAAAAAATCATTAACTTCGTACTTGTGAATATATTGTATTCCAGGTGGTAATGGAGCTGGAACTATTGCTAGCCAGCAGCTACTGAGCCAGAGTTGGAGCTAAATTTTTATAGGAATAGATTGAATGAAAGATAGCTTGAGCAGTTTCATTTTTGGACTTGTTTCGACGATTCGTTTTAAACTCAAAGTGACATTTTTATCATTATCAACATACTACATATTAGTCTTTCAAATCTATAAATGTTAAAGTGTTGAAAAAATAAACATATAATAAACGCAAATTTTGTTCGACAATGTATTGAAAAATTCAAGTTGTCTAATCACAGCAAACACAATTGCATTCTCGGGTACGGTCAGGTGCGGACAAAAATATTTCGGGTACTTGTGGGTACGGGTAAGAAAGACAATAAGTAGGATGACAGACATCTGCCTCATTAATTTAAGGAGTTAACACTGTTTATATTACTTTACCTTACAAAAGACTTCGCACACAG
This sequence comes from Hofstenia miamia, assembly GCA_900660155.1. Taxonomy (NCBI): domain Eukaryota; kingdom Metazoa; phylum Xenacoelomorpha; order Acoela; family Hofsteniidae; genus Hofstenia; species Hofstenia miamia. Next base: position 1,160,497 of record CABFPE010000052.1, on the reverse strand, counting down.
CTTTAAAGTAAAAATTTCTTAGGCAATTAAAGTTGAGTGAATAGAACAAAAATAATAATTAGGTCAAAGTATTGACATCTCAGACCATTCACTCATGAGTGACAGTAACAGCAATTTGGAGTTTGTTTCTATTTTACTAAAATGGCAGTTATTTGAATAGTATTCAGAAAGAAAACAGTCAGCTTTTTCTGCAACTTGTAGAATACCGAAAACAAAATTAATTGTGCAAAGGTAGTAATTCTACAAAACTGTTACTATGATATATAAAACAACATAGTGTACGAACAATTGGAATGAAATGGTAATTTATTGAGAAATACAAAGAATTACCTTTGTCAAAACATCCCTCAACTCTCAAACAATCTATAACACATGTAGAACACAAGTGAATTATTGAAACATACATGATAGCAGCACTAATTAATGAAGAAACAGTAAAAATAATGACAAAATTGAATTGATTAATGAAACATTAAATATAAAGAATCCTAACCATGTAGTGGATTGATGTCATTATCCAACTGCTAGAAATATACGAGTTGAAATATTGTGAAACCATGTAGATATAAATGTATAGTTTAAAGTTAATATTACCGTAAGATAGGCTCTTTTGACTCGTCAAAGACTAAGCTTGTGAACTACTTTGTTCATTTAATATGACACAAAAGAAATCTAAGAAAGATTATGTCCTTATCAATAACACCATTTTACTTGAATGAATTTCAAAAGCCATGATATCCAAAACGATTGTGAAAATCATGTGCAAAACAAGTGAGAAATTAGCTTTGGCAATAGAATTCCAGGAATAGCCTTTATTAAAGATTCGGTTGAATGAAACCAATTAGCCTACAGGCGTGAATATATATAATAACAATTTTGGCTTTATCGACAATACCTAGCGGGTATTTGTTTTTCTCAAGTTTATTACTCATAGGAATTAGTTGCTGCAAGAAAATAACTTTTTTAGTTGCAAAATGTCTCTAAGATACGTTATGAAGTCAACATGAAACACACATCCTGCTATATCACATTTACAACTGCAAATACAAAAAGAACAGTGTACCAATACCCCATCTGTCTTCAAAATGACAAATATTTATATACAGATTTTACAAAATATATTGCTCGAATAAAATGATATTTAAGAAATTGGAAAACGATGTAAATCCTCCGTAATATATTTTGTATACATGTCGCCAACTACTAGTTACCGAAATAGTTAAAACAGTTAGAAATAATTGGTGTTAAAAATGAACAGATTGACCCTAAAACCAGTTATTCCTGCGTTTCGGGACTTATTAGATATTTTTAGCTTTGGTCATAAAAACTTTTTTCCGATTCCCATTTATAAGTTTAAACTGGGAAAATTTGCGAAAAACATTTAAAATTAAAAGAAAGCATATTTGATATTCATAGATATGAACAACAAAAAGAACGAACACATTTATATGTATAGAAAGTGACATCGGCTACTCGATTCAACCCGACCCGATTTCGGTTCAGGTCGGGTAGCAAATTTTCGCATCGGGTCGGTTCGGATACAAAGATTGATTGATAAACAAGATATGAATGTTATCCAACACTTCATTTCAGAAATTTCTAAGACTTAAGTAATACCAGTTAATTGTTATGTTTACCCTATCAGAAAATGATCCAAGACGTGTTGCGAATCAAAATCTACGTTTCGAATCGGATAGTAAATTTTCGAATCGGGTCATTGTGGGGAAGTGTTATTCTGATCGGGTGGATTGGAGTCCATGCTAAACTCATATTGTCACTCTATTATATATGAGGTAACATCGCTATTAAATAAAATAGCTAACTGTATGCAAAAATAGGTTTACGATATTTTGTTGATATTTGTCAGATATAATTTTGTTGATCTCTACGTTTGACAAAGAAGATCCAAACATAGCAAATAGTGCATATGCCAGTTTACAATCGTTATATGAGTCCAATTACAAGTCAGCGTTTTCTTAAATACGACAAAACCACGAGGGCATCTACGGTGCTAATTAGGACTCAGTTATTAAGCTAGCGGGTGATTTTAGGAGCGGTTTAAATTTAACAATTACGTTAACTTCTAAGTGTAACTAACATAAATTCTCGGTGGGCAGAGCAATTAAGCCCTGCTTATCAAAAGCCATCAAGTGAAACTGAGGCTTCACACTACTGGCATTTCGAAACTCCACTGCCAAAATGAAGAACTAGATTTATTGTCTAATACTTAGAATGGATAAACTGATAAATTTCGAAAGCTAAAATTAATATGACATAACTGTTGCAAACTTCTAGAAGATTCGATTCGTAAGACTTAATATGATTTATAATTGAAACAATATACCTGAAAGCGGGGTCTTTACAGCGTCTTTTTCATCAGCGGCTAGCGCTTGGTAAGTTGCTTTATCACCTAAATATGCAAAGTAACTAAATAGGAATTATTCATAGCGTGTTATATATATAGACATAAAACGGAGAAATATACACCCAGTATACAAGTTCTTATCGGAAAAGTAAAAACAGAGAAACGAATTGCAACTATCGTATGCGAAGCGGATGAAAATTCAAAAGAATATGATTAAATATACACACAAACACATTAATTGCACAACAACAGCTTGTGACACGTTACCTAAAAATTGTGATTTGGCACTTACGGTTTACATTAATAAAAAAGAAGTATAGAATTGCGAACAAGGAGTACTCAAACTTCAATTTACAGGAAATTGTTCAACTTCAAAGAGAATAGGCCGACTTTAATGACAGTCGACATAAATATACACTGCGACACATTAAATGAACGCAAATTCAATAAATCAAATATATCAATGCTAACACAGACAAGAAACTGCATTTTCTCAACGAAAAAAATGATTGCATTTGATTGGATAGCAAAAAACAATACTAAAAATGCGATACCATTAGATAACTTCACTTTCACTACTTACATATACAATAAGTAAATGCTAACATGTGCATAAAAAGTTTCCTACAAAAACTAATCAAACTGAAATCAAATTTTTGATTATTTTTTCTTGCATATTATAATTCATATTATTGTTTTATTATAAGTATAATAAGGTGGAAAGAAACTAATTCTAATAATTTCTTTTGTACTTTAACCCATTAGAGCCGAACGGTAGATTTTTCTACCATGCATGCAATTTGGTATATTTTCATTAAACACCGAAAAATCTTTAGAATCTTTATGGCATCAGATGCCCTGGAACCTAGAGAACGTTCAGAATACGTTTCATACAAGTACTGCTACACATGTGCAATATAAGGCAAATTAATTATTTTCACCAAGTTTCATTACTCTAGCTTCAAAATTACACTTTCGGTTCTAATGGGTTAACTAGGCCTTTAAATAACTTGCTTACTGAACTCGCTTTTTGGATACATATAGGGACGATATATCACAAACTTAGGATATACTTATATACCATACTATAAAATTATATTATGGAGGAATAATTACATAATTACATTTTGCAAGATATACAATTGATCAAATAAGCTAATTAACAAGGACGTGTGATTTATTTACATAATTTATGTAAATAATTCAGACGTTGTTGCTCACTACTAAACTAGCACTCAGCAGGGTGTCAGAAAATGAGTAAATTATCAGACTTATTTTGTCATTTTCTGAGAGCCCATATTTCCAGTAGAACGCCAGGGACATATTTCGAGTTTATAAATTATGAAAAATCTTCGTAATGATGCGCTTAAAACAACTACAATAGCTATACAGGCGCACCTTGCCTCGAACTGTGTAATAGAATATTCAAAAGGCCGCAAAAATATTGAAATTACTGAAAACAAGATTTATTCAAAAATACATTAATACATAGATTGAGAATGAGAGAAATATCAAGAAAAAAATCCATTATAAAAGTGTTTTTGTCTGTCAGGCGCGCAGCCAGGATTTCGTTTCGGTATGGGCACAAAATAGATTTTTTCAATTTTGAACGTTGATAAAATTAAATTTTTGATACCTATGCTTTTTTATTTAACTGTTAAAAATATATTATTAAATTGAACAAGACAAGTCAACATTCATAATTCAAACGTAGTTCACTGTATTAAAAAATTCAATCTTCGATTGATCTTTGGAGCGAGCTCCTCTAGCACATCTTTAGCATCTAATTCTAGGTCACGGTTAATTGATAAATGCGCTAACCCATTTAACCTTTCCTGTCCCATTGTACAACGAGTGTATGTCTTTAGCCTTCTTAAGAGTGTATGTCAAACAAATTATATTATATAAAACATATTTGAATTAATTTATAATTATATTCACTATATATCGATATAGACATAGTATTCAGTGAAAATAGAAAAGAATTTTATTGCCTTATAAAAAAATTCCTTGACAAAAATTAAATTGACAACCATGAAAAGGGGCTGGGGTGAATTGTCGTGGGATGAATTGGTTGGAGTGCAAACAAATTAATTTTATCCATTGCAGCGGAAGAAACATTGTGATATCAATGTCAACTCCAACATTAAAGCATTTTTAACGTTTGTTCAGAATTTTTTTGTCCTTCAATTTCGGGGGTGGCACGTGCCCAGATATCCAATTTCTAAAATTCTCGATATTTGAATTGGGTTTTAAGGAATAACGCAATGGCATTAAATATCATTTCGTTTTCTTAATGCTCATTTATGTAGGAGTGGTGATGCTAATTTATGAATGTACAGCATTTTCTTTGGTGCAATTGCTGAGAAAATGAAATACAGTTTTCATATTTTTCGTTACTGAAAGTATGTGTTAAATGCTATATAATACCAAAATGCAACCACCGTGTAGTTTTGCATTTTCCCTCAGTTTATGTGCATAATTCGTTGTTACCCCAAAGTTTTAGAACAGTCTTTGTCAGTTATAATGTGATATGAATTTTGGATCAGACCCGAATTGTCCATAGACCTATCACACTCAAATCACCCCAAAAGTTGTCTTTTACCCAGGCCTAAACCCGACAGAAACAATAAAACAAAAGACCCAAACCACAGCCCGAAATCGAGTCGTGTTTGAGAATTTAAGAAAGTTTCATTATTTACAAAGTATAATCAAAGTGAAATTGTAGCATTTTCTTCAATATTTTAATAGTCAAAAGTTAAGCTTGGCGCCAAATCTATAATATACAAAACATAAAAAATTCAAAAAATATTTGTTTTTGAGTGCACATTTTAATTAATATTAAGCTGCTATTTTAAAAACCTTGTTAAGAGGCTAATCCGATGGGAAATTTTGATTTGGAACAATCAAGAGCACGTTCATAAAATTGAAGTAATTTATTGGAAAATGTTTGGCAGTGATACCAAACATTTTAGGTATTTGATTAGAGCGAAGAATCGGGAAGGTTATTATTTGTAGATAACTAGTTAAGTTATAATAACATACAATTTATGCCGCCTACTGTAAGTGTATTCAATTGCCGGTGGCTAACCGCAAACTCACTGTCAAAATATATTATAGATATATTGTAACTCATGACACAGAAATAAAACTACCATTAAAAGTGACGTTATATGGCACTGACTTGTAAATCGGGGTGTGTGTGTGAGTAGATTTGACGGACAAGTATATATTTTCAAAGAATGTTTTATTTTTATCATAGTTTTAAATTTAGTTCTCATCTTAGAATTATATTGAATTATACTTAGTTTTTCATTTAGTGTTTGCACTGATTAAATACGTTTATCCCTTGTTATTGACGACAGGCCGATCATGTTGTTTGGTCCCGTCCCAGCCCGTCCGACAGAATATCGCTTCACAATATTAATTTTTAATTTTTTTCGTTCAAAATAAAAAAGTAAAAATACAACAACCTATAAATATAATTTACTTGTCAGATGAGTATTTGTCAGACGGAGTAAACCAGTTTTGGAAAGGTACCTCGCTCGCACTAACTGCAAATATTTTTTTTATTATTCGTGGAGATGTTATGGCTAATAATGCACTAGATCAGAAAATTCAACGCTCGGTCATAACTGTAAGAGGACACTGCAAACACACTAAGCAGCATCTAATTAAATGAATCAATGATGTTGACATACTCTTAAAATGACTATACTACAAGCGAATTTTTTCTGGCATAAACAATGAAATGTTTTTTATATTTCAGCTAAGATTCGGATTCTATTAAGTAAAAAAATAGGATAAATAGGATGCACACGAGAAGGTATGGCGATAATATGCATGCAAATGTGAACTATTTGCAACCAATGCCTTTCAATTTTGATTCTGCGAGAAATTTATGAGTAGATCTACAATCATATCTTTGGAAATGGGCAGAAATTGAGTCAACACGTGCAAAATATTGAGTAAAAACAATAAAATCTGAAGCTTAGTCCCACCATCATTTGTTCTGAGCAGTTTACATAACTAACTCATCAATCTTCGCTAAACATACTTTGGATGCCTTGATCAATTAAATTGGATCAGTTAAAATTTAAATATTCTGGAAATAATATGAATGTATTAAATATTTGGATGGCTCAACTCTCAAATGTAGAGGTAGTGTATTACTATTATACTCTTTGGCAAAGTTATTTCCCTTGGAATGAAATGTTGCATAAGAAACATGGGATCATGTGGTTTCAGATGTGGACAATTTTCAGGTTATACTATTGACCAATGGAAGCAAGAAGCAATTGTGAAAAAAATTAATATTTAGTCAGCGCAGGATTGAGTTGGGCGGACTCCCTAGGGAAGTAGATTAACATTTTAACTTCTATTGAAAAGCATGCCACTTCTGAAGTCAAATGGCTGCCTTTGATTGATAAAGCGAGTCGCATTTCATCAACTTTGATGTAGGCACACTAGCGCACACAATTCGTTCAATACTGTAAACGTAAATGCTTTACAGGAACCTACACAAAGGTAAACTCAAAATCGACGAATCGGTAGCTGCATTTATTCAACACATATCTAAGTTGAAATTAATTACTCCACGATGAAACTACAATTATTTTGACTATATAGCATTAACAGTTGGATGTTGATTACAGATATTTCATCGTTTTCACAGGTTTAGTGAAATATTCATTTATTTTCAATTTTAGGCCGCTTTATTGCATGTTTTTGGTTCCTTCATTACTGTATGCGAAAGAAGTGTTTATTGAAAGTAATTCGAATGATGTTAACGTGAATAGGCACCGTAGAGTGAAGCATTGCAATGAATTAAGACCAAAGCATATTCTACTGAAGGCTTGCATAAATAAAGTACGTTGGTAAAAAAAACACACTCCGCATGCAAAAAGTAGAAAAACTAGATGATAATTTGATCAAAATATTGCTAAATCCGTAGTCAGGGTTGGCACATT
>CABFPE010000052.1:1129153-1141221 GCA_900660155.1 Hofstenia miamia | reverse complement strand
ATTTGAAAAACTTACTAAGATTGCTAATTATTTTTAACCTAGGAAGCCTAGATCCTATCCTAACTTTCCCGAAATTGGCTTATTTTCCAGAAAACGAACATGGTTGTATTGCGTTTTTTGTCCATATCAGGAATATGAATAGTTTTCAGTATATATGTAAGAACAAATTCGCTTGTTTCATTTATTCTACATCATTGTTGTTCAACCACATCTCTGCATAATACCACTAATTGATTTTTAAAAACAATTAGCATCTGAAAACACAATATAGAGATTTAAGACGCTATAAAGAAATATTGAAATATTCCTAAATAGCATTAGACAAGAAATCAATTTAGGTTTGGAAAATACGCCTCCTATTTTACCGACGTTACCATTAAGTACCTAGTTGCATTACCGCAATCGTAGTTGATAGAATTTTCAAATGTATTCTTCACAATAAATTAATTCATGAAAACACGCATTTTTGGAAAAAGTTGATCAAATTTGTCTGCCTTGTTGCGTTCGTGCCCATTTCTGAAAACACGCATTTTTGGAAAAAGTTGATCAAATTTGCCTGCCTTGTTGCGTTCGTGCCCATTTCTACATAAATTTTCGTGCCTGTGCCGTCCTCGTGTCCACATTATAATACATAAATATATTAGTCATTTCGATTTTCTAAATATATTAATTGGCATATTATATTCATTGAAAATTTCGTTTCTTCAACAATTTGTTAAACTATTGAAACAATTTGCACCAAAAACATTTCTTTTATACAGGTTTAATCTCAGATGCCTTTTACATTCAATAATTTATAAATTTTCGTGCCATGTCGGGCTTCTGTTTGAAAATTATTTTAAGTTTCGTGCTCGTGCCTAACTGCGTCTTTTCGTGCCGGGCTTGTTCCGAAAAATCAAGGCACAGTTCCAACATTGGCTGCAACTCACTACATCTACATATGAAAGTAAATGCTGTGGAATTTTATGAGTTGTGTTTTCATACAACTTCAATTTGCAAAAGAATGTTTATCCATTTCATAATGAATTGTAAATAAAGTTTTCTCTTGACAAAGTTTTGTCATCCTCAGAAATCAGCTTTTAAAATATTGTCATAATTATATTGCTAAAATGCAAATGAATATGCTAAATATATTCGCGCTTGGAATGGTATATTGACGCACATATCCTCCTTTGAAGATATTCCAGTCTCATATATAAATATATATTATATATATAATAAATAGATGTACATCACTACACCACATATATCGAAATTCAATGTCATTGCATATAGGCTGTTTCTGAAATTGAAATTTGATTCTTGGTTTGATCAAATTTATTTTGTATAGCAATTTACTGAAATCATATCGAAAATTGTGGTGGAATACATAACGATTCTAATCCTAGAAGAAACTCCAGGTGTAATTAAAACTGTCTAAGTTCAGGTACAGTTGTGTATATATGTTTAATCATATTGTGTATATGTAATGGCTTGAGAATTTCAAATTTCAAATTTGATCTTCATACGCTCTACAAATTACTGATCTAGATAGAGTAGACTCGATATTTTAACACTAATAGTAAATTCGGGCAAATATACAAATATATTTGTATATATATATATATATATATATATATATATGTATATTTGTTTGATCATATGTTTTAATAATCTCCCCCAGCAAATAATGTCAAATTTTCATGGCATAGTAGTCATACGCGTCATTGTAAGCATTGTTTCTAAGTGTGCTTCTTCAGTTTCCATGCAGGTAAAACCAACGTCATCAGCGTACTATCTTTGTAATTTGATTAGAAGAAACATTTAGTTCATGTGTATTTTAAACAATACGATGGTGTCTCAATAACCGTGACAGAAATTTAACTGTAAATCTTAGAACTATATATATAAAAGAGTCAATTCCTAAGTATCAGTAAATATAAATTTCTATAAAGTCAACAATGTCCTTTAAGCTAAGTAAAGATTGTGTTGTGGGAATTGCTGAAAATTGAAAAACAATTTAGTTTCTTATGAGAAATCCAAAACAAAGAGAAGTTGATTCTCAGCCGTTAGTGAAAACTACCAAAGCTTTTAAGTATTATAGGAAGGTTCCACTGGTTGGCTATTTCAGAGAAAAGGAACACAAGAATTGCAATTATATTTAATTCAATGTGTTTGTTATGGAACAAAATTATCGTTACTGATACAAACAACGTAGATACTTGAGACTAGTGGAGCTGTGACTTTACTACAAGAACATTGTAAACAAATAGGTCTCCCAGTGCGTCAATATGTTGGATGTCAACACCATGTGTTGGATTTAATTCTCAAACATTTCATGAATCACGAGTTTGCTGCCAAAACATCCCAATATTTTATAAGATTAAACTTTATATTTGTCATTAAACTATTACAAAACTATGATGAATAGAAAAGAAAGTTTCAACAAAGCAACTTCAGAATCAAGAAAACTAATCTGAGGTGGCGTGATAAAATTCAATATTTTTACGAACGCGGACAAACTTTCAGATACTAAAAACAGAATGGAGAGGTTTAGGTGGTTTATTTTAAAACTACCACATATGAGTAATATCAGATGGAATTTAAGAGGAAAAATGGCCCTTCTGGAATTTATTTTAATACCTAAATACAGAGACTCACTCCTTCCTAGATGTGAATTATTACTGGATGCTGGATGAATGTATGGTTTTCAGACCACAAATTTAAAGAAAACAATTACACAAACTTAAAAAAAGGCAGTGAAAAAGCTGATGAATGTTTTGAAAGGCATATCTCAAAAGAAGAATCCGCTGTTAACTCACAACGGTCCAACATTTGTGCTGAGCGAGCCGTCAAAGTGGTGCAAGACATACAGAGCCATAATCCAACCACAATAAACCAAACATTTATTTTATACAATATATTGTGAAAACTCACTATTTTAAAATACAACTTCCATTTGTGTACTGATTTCTAATACCTCATATTCTGCAATATGTATAATTCCGAAAATATAGACGCTCTTTGCTTGGAGAAGTTATTGCAAACAAATCAAAACTAAATACTGTATTTATTACCTTTAACATATTTCTCAGCGGATATGATTATGGCCATATGAGGTCGTAAAAATGTCATTCACCTACTATACATATTACACTATTACATCTATCACTATTTCCAATGCACATTATTACTACACGCAGTACAAATTTACGAAAAAATCAAAATAAAGGTATTACTTGAACCGTAAACTGCCCAAGAATAATTTTTTCTTTTGAAAAAAATTTTAAATGAATACAACTTAATGAATAAACTTAATAAAGATATCCGAAATCTGAAAGACAACGAAATTGAAGAGTTTTCTCTTGCAGTTTCAATCATTTACCAAGACCTCACCTCTTTGACAGGTCTAGCCCTACATAAAGAAACAGTCAAAGTTGCACCAATAGGCTCTAAATAGTATAATTTCATGAACATCGTGTATGGAGATAATTATACTTTCTAAAATTCGGAATTTTCAAAATTAATCTTTGCAAGTACTTAAGGCAATGCAATACACGTTAGTAGAAATTTTCACCATTATATTCAAGCATGTTCATCAACCAATATCCTTCCAAATATCCTTGAAGAAAATTCTTTAAAATGTAAAAAAACCTTTCGTTCTTTTAAAAGTACACTAGGTTGATTAAGGTTAAGAAATCAATTATTTCGGTCTGCTTCCAGTTAGATGCAGTTTCGGCGATAAGCACTTTCGAAATATGACTCTGAAATGGATTCAAATAATGGAAGATCACAAATTTATTGAAAAAAGTTTGATTGTTTGTGATGGCACAAAATCGGAGTTTATCTATATCATGAGAGGCGAAAAGCATTACACGAGGTGGCATAGCTTTGTCAATCTAGAAATCGCTTCATACATGATAGCAAATAATAAATGAAAATTAATAATTAGCAGAACAATTTCTCTCTACTTAGCGGCACAGTTTATTCAGAAAATTAATTAAAAGGTTAGGCTTTGTACTACATGTAGTCAAGACGAACAAAAAATTGGGATGGGGGCATAGATAATTTCATTATAATTAAACAATGCATCAGATTTCGTGTACAATTATACATGTTCAACGAAAAACTCCAATTCAACAATAATGATACAACATCAGGTTATAAATTCATGACCAACATCTATACAGGATTATAAACGATATTACAGAATCCACATTTAAATAAAGATACATGTAGTTACAATTACATCACTTACATGAACATTTCAAAATATAATAAGTACATACCTTTACTATCAGCCATCGCAACTAAAATCTAAATACCTTTACTTACTACAATATATATATATATATATATATATATATATACATATATATATGTATATAAACTGAGCTGGATATTTGAACTTCTATATTCAGAGTCTGTTCATCTGCTTCTTGAAATATTCTGAATTAAGATTAAAAGTAAGCAGAATGAATATAACCAAACAGATCATTTTTGCTATCTGTGACTTATTGATTTGCGGGAGTCCCCGCGTGACCAAGCTGCCTAGCACAAAACATCCAAACAAACGCTCTTATGGTGCTTATGATGTGTTCATGCTTATGTGAAATAACATACAAATGTTTAAGTTAATCATTTGCAAAATTGACTGATAAAAATTCTCGCATTGGAAAGACGAAGCTACTAATACTAAAAAGAGCAAGCCCAGTTTAACCTAGAATTTAAACATAAAATATTTAGGAGTAATTGTATCATATATGCAATAATCATATGACTCTACAGTCTTGTGCGAAAAGAATGTCGCTGTCCGAAAAAACATAAGAGCGTTAACAAAAATTGAATTTTAGGCAAATAAAAGTCTTGTTTGAAGTCGCAAGGGGCGTCAACCTAGTACTTAATAGGGTACCCAGTGTTTTTTATAACACTTTCAATTCTTCCTGTAATTGACTCAAAAAGTTTTTTTATATATTTATTTGGAATTTTGTAAAATTGCTCCTCAACTATTGTCCATAATTCGTCCAGACTTTGCAGTTTTTTTATTCTCTGACGCGTTCTTTCAGGTAGCTCCATAAGTTTTCAATAATATTAAGGTCTGCGGACCTTGCAGGCCAATTTGGGAGCAGCGCTATTGCATGAATTCCTTGACAATTTGGTAATTGTGACATGATGCGTTGCCCTGCGGGAATATGGCGTTTTGTCCAATACAGTTAACACCTAATGTTGGAGGATTCTGATGCAATGCTGACTGTCCATTGTATCTTGCACTCTGACCAATATCCTGAGCTCACTATACCAAATTGCGCCAAACACCATGAGCGACTTCTGGCGACCTGGTACATTTGACGAGATATATTTCGCCTTGTAGCGGTTCGTTGCTCCCATGGGCCGTCGTACAAATTGAGACCGAGCAGATCTCAGCTCTATTCTAGTTTCATCAGAAAAGACGACCTGCAAGGTGTTTTTTCTATGGCGCTTGCACCATCGCATTCGACAAAAAACGTGAGTTTTGTTTTGAAGGGGTTTCCTTGCTGATCTTCTTCCAAAACCCCATATTTACAAAATCCTTCTTACACCGGAGTCACTATATTTGTGTCCATCTGCCTAATCGCTTCTTAATTGCCTGGATGTCTGTTTTGGGCACAGAACTGCAAGACGTCTCAAATTTCGCTGGGATTTTTCCGTTGACTTTGGAAGGCGCCCCACAGGTTTCTTGTATTCTGTTCGACCTTCTTTGTATGCTTTTATTATTCGCTGAACTATACGCTGATGCAGAGAAAGATGTAGCGCAATGTCGCGATGTATACTTTTCATTGAATTTCTGGATAACAAGTTTTCGGATCTCTGTGAATGACCATTTAGCCCCCACTATTTTAAAAACGAAACGTGCAAACAGCAATGTTTTAGATTCAAACGTTAGGTTATGATAACAACGTTAACGCAAAACATCGTTGACCGGTATTTTGCGATTAAAACACTGACGTGAAATTCATTAGATTAATGTGTTTTATTAAAAAAATTTTATTGTTTGAATTCAGTAAAGTGCAATTGAAATGAACATTATGAAATCAACAAGCTTGAGTTGATGTTGCTTGGTAACTTTTTCAAATGTAGCGGACACTACAGAAAATCATTGTATAACCTCAATCTTTTTGATTTTCCATGAAGCATTCCTTTTCCTCAACCCACTATGGATACATTAACGGCCGCTTTAAATTCAGTGTTAGTAATGAGTATATAAAAAATAAATTAAAGCCATTTATCAGAAACGCAATATTAACTTTAGACATTGGTAAACTAAAATTCAAATGTAATAGTGATATACTTGAATATATAAAACTTTTTTGTCAATTAAAAAGCATGCAATCAATTGAATTCGAAGTCATTATACTATTTCACAATTTTGTAAGTCATGGAAGAAAAAGTTAAAAAATATATTTATTATGGAGAAATTAAACAGATTTAGCTGGTACCTTGAGGAGGGAGGGCTAGGCCAGAAGCAAAAGTGTCAATCTTTCCCTGACAGCATACATTTATATGAACCCATTAAAAATAGAATTTAAATTAAAGATGTGGAAGAGACGGCGAACCTGGAAAGCATAGAATTTTTGACTATATATATTTTAAAGCTAATTGTTACGCAATTATTGAAATTATTAATGTATTTAAAAAAAGAACTTTCAGTCAAATATGTTAGTAATTCATAATTGAGATTTCAGAGCAATAAGTTACAAGAATTTTTTATATCACTATATGCATAAAGTAACCACGTTGCAAACCGTGTTGGTGGCAGATTTCGAAGTCAAAACTACTTTTTGCAAGAAATTATTTTTGATCACTTACGTAGTTAAGAAAACCAGTTGTTGTTTATATTTTTGAGGACATACTTTACACATTATTAAATTGAATTTTCGATGTGTTACTAACATTGGACTATATGTAAAAAAAACATGTTAAATATGTAAATTGAGCTATACCAAAAAGAATAGTTAATTATTGGAAAGACAATTTAAGCGTGTTATTTAGTGATTATAAATAAACAACGTGTTGTTTTTTCATAGAACAAACCATTTTCCACTTTTTCAAATACTGTTTTCCTATGAAAAATTTTGCATATTAGTCGTTAATGTGATGAAAATTCCGATTTCTTAAAAATTAATTCAATTATCCGCATAATTAAAACTCAGGCAATCATGATTTCGAAAAGCTATATGGTTATCAGCTAAATTTAAATGTTTCTTCTTCCACAGATATATTGCCCAAGCCCAATTTAGGAGCGACTGGGTAAAACCAGAATTAACGCACCTACAAGTGCTGGCAGATTTTGGTTATCTTTATTAGTTATGAGCTTGAAATATTAATGAAACAACCTTATTAAATGTGTGAGTAATGTAAAATTTATCATTAAGGAATAATTACTTCTTGAAATGGTTTGTAGTAAACGTGAAAAAATTTAATGTTGAGCAAAATTCTAGTAGTGTGTTGTTTTGTCTAAAAAACAGGAAAATATTTACTACAGTAAGCGTAAAGATATGGAATATTTATCCAGAAACTCAATTTTAGGGTTAATACTCCCACAAATTCGTTTTTTTGCTAGATATTAAGCCTTAAAATTGTCATAGGCTCTAAAGTGAAGCTATGTTTTAAAATTTGAAACAGATTTTTAAATGATTTTAGGTGAGCTGTCTGACCATTCAAGTAAGTGAAAGTCACATTGCTAAATCCTGATTGTGCTAGGATCAGCACAGGGAAACAAGTGTAATCTTGTTTAAACACAGTATAGCGTAGTGCAAGCAAAGTGATTACCCCTTGGCATCATTGTAAGCTTCAAATGTTGATTTGTAACAGAATATTTCCTTTGACCAATTAATAGCATGAGTGTTCAGTTGCTACATAGTAGTATTCCAAAATGCCTCGCAAGGCTTTCTTCTTTGGTGATTGTGGTAAGATTGTCAAATACTGGCTGTAGCTCATGTTTGATCCCAACGGCATTTTATAAATTTGTAAATACTTTGTGATTAATAGAAACAGTATTGACGTGGACATTATGTGAGGCTACATATATCCCTCTGTATCTGCAAATGTGCCTTGGGCTTTTGTTCATCCATATTGTCAGTTCTGCTGCACAAATGCTTTATCCATAAAAAGGATACAATTATGCTTTCTGAAAAATATACCACAAAAAATGATGCACACATTTCATATTTCTTCGCTATTTTTCTACGAATTATTATGAAAATGTCCAATGTGCAGGTAGTGAGGATGGCTAGAGCAAAAACTAATCTGAGTACGTAAATAAACCTTCCAATTCAAACTCATTGAAGCATGCTGTGGACAGCGGTGCTGGCAAAGACTCATCTTAATGATACAATGATGTGGTGTAGATTAGAAAGTAAGTGAAAGAGGAAGCACTCGACTATTCTGTAATGCCATCTGATAGTCCATGTTATGAACGTTACCATTATTTTCAACAAACAATAAAAACCTTTAAAAATTCTCATTCAAGTTAAATACATTTTTCATTAAATATAGAATTATTATCACCCTGTTGTACTTATACGTATACAACATTCTTAAAA
The DNA here is from genome assembly GCA_900660155.1 of Hofstenia miamia. Taxonomy (NCBI): domain Eukaryota; kingdom Metazoa; phylum Xenacoelomorpha; order Acoela; family Hofsteniidae; genus Hofstenia; species Hofstenia miamia. The sequence continues at coordinate 1,132,660 of CABFPE010000052.1, read as the reverse complement.
ATTCCTAATCTGTTTACTGTGAAAATGATCAATTTTTACAAGTGGATTATACGAATTCCCTACCGCAATTCACATTGAAATCTAGCCCCAAATTTTTAAGGGGTTTGATGCAATTTGTGTTATTATTCGAATAAAAACTTAAGCAGTTAATAAGATAGTGAATAAACACTGCTATACTGAACAATAAATTTACATCGCCTATAACCATTACGAGTGAATTAGTACAAGTTTACAAGCGATAAAGCAATATAAAAAAACAAAACTAAAATTTTATGAATTTCATTCTTAAACGTTTTGGACAATGGTTGAACGGTTTTTCGAGGTTGGTATTTTTTGCAAACAAATTAACGTGGAAGTACAAATAACTTTCTTAAAACGGTCAATATAATTTTTGCTAGTTCTATGATAATTAGAAGAAGCCAAAAAATTCTTGCAAATATGCACTGCATGCTTTTTTGCACACAAATAGAATACATTTTTGATGATCTTGAAGAAATTCACTCCTAGCCCACTCTGATTCAAATATAGTAATAAGGCTGACAGCTATTACAGGTGCACTTAAAACATTCTTGTCCAGATAATATGTTGTGGAACATTAATTACAAGAATATTTATAATAATATGTAATTACAATCCCTTTTAAGAGGATGCCAGTATAAAATTTCCATGCAGTCTATAAAAAAGTGTGCCAATTTTCATTGTTACAATTCTATTGTATTGAGCAGGTCCTACACTATATTAACAGTACAAAGTTAATAATGGCATGAATTAAGAATTGCTTATTAGCTTTTAAGATTTGAAAATTTGTCAGTAGTACCAATTCCAATGTTCCTTTCATTTCTCCATTGTAATGTGAATCATACTGAAAATTCTTACATTTTATATTGAAAATCAAAATCAACTAAAAAATTTGGGAAAAATCTGAAAATCTGACTTAAATTTGGTGCATATTTTAATCTAAAGGTAATTGGAAATAAAACAATGCCATTTTGCAGGTTGGTACTTTAAATGGATACCACATTTCTCAAAATAAATAACAAATAACCTAAAACAGGTACTGATTTTAAATTGTGTATAAGGGACACCAACTTGATTGGACATCAAATATTAGTGAGCTTTTTCAGCAACTGTTTGAAATCAATTAATACAGAATTGTATTTTCACTATTCTGCTCATTTAATAAATCTATTATTGTAGAATTTTTGGCAACAATATTCTGCCAGATTTTATAAATCACAATGTCAAACATTTGTATCTAAATGCCATTAGAAAAGGCCTCTCTCACTTCCCCCAAGTCTGATGTGTCCAGAAATTAAAAACTGTTAAAGACATGATTTCAATGAAATTGCAATTAGAAATATATGTATGTATTTCATTTAATTTCTGTGAGATTTAGATCATTGAAATATGGGATGCAAGTAAATATGCACTTCATTATAAACATTGAAAATTGCTGTTTCCATTTTATATCTAATTTATCATCAAAACTCTTTAGATTTATCTTCATAATTAAGGATTTGCATTAATATATTGTGTACTTTCTTAATAAATAGCTAATTTATAATTGATGTATGCTTTAACTAACTCTAGATATGATATATTAAGTTGTAGTAGTGAAACAAATAGCAGATCAGCTCTGAGGTAGTTATTGTAGAGTCACAATTTTAATTAACTTTGTAATTTCAAGCTAAATCCTGCTCTAATTTTAATTAATGACATCACAAAGACGTAATTGATTTTATTGCTAAAATTCCTAGTGTAGTATTTCATCTTATATTTGTCCTCTCGAAATTGTGTGATGTGTTATTGCTCTTTAGTTTAGTAAGGGAACTCATGCTTGCAAAAAGTGTAAACAATTACAGGTAATAATTTGATCATTTTGTATAAATACTTGAGAGACTTGTAGTGAGGACATAAAATAACTTTGTCTCACTCAACTGTGTTGGCTTTTTGCTTCTATTTAATATTGCTAACCCCTTTTTAGGAAGTATGATTTTTATAATAGATGCTTAAGTTTCCAGCAACAATTTGGGAGTTACTCTTCTGAGTTTAGGGTTACAACATGCTTTATTCCAGCAGGCAGCCCAAATTTTGGATGGAATTAAGTTAGGTATACTACTTAGGGAATAAGAACTTTTAATTGATTATTGCAACTTTAACATGCACACTATAACTTTACACTGTGATGATAATAAACCATTGGTAAATGTGAATGCATGGAAACTACATGCTATTATTATATCATTACATGAGCTGAGAAATAACAACAAATGAGAACTGTTTTATTGAGCAGAAATTAACAATTTGAGACACATAAGGTAGCACCTTTGGCAAACCTGGAGTCTCTTCATGGATACCAATTCAGCATAATGCCATGCAAGTTGATCATTATTGGAAGTGAGTACTCAGTGGATCTTTACAGTTATTTTTTTACTATGGCACATTATCAATATATTTGTTTTTCTTTTAGAATGTGGGTTGCTCACTGTGATGGTAGCCTTTGCAACCTTCTGTTCAACAATTGAGTTTCCCAGTACTGCTGTAGTAGTCTGAGGCTGAATAAATTTATTTATAGCATGGGTTTATGTATGGTGATACATGTTTGAACCTCAAAAATACAAATATTTTGAAAAGCTTTCTTATTTAATATGGTGAGACAAATATTAAGTGAAAGAGCCTTTGGGTGAGAAATCCATTAGGCAAAAATTAGTATTCTGCCAAAAGTAATACATACCCCAAAATTAGTTACTATAATTATATATAAGATATATATTTACATTTATTTGCTTGGAATTCTGTATTTTGACAATCTAAACTACATTGAAATCAAATCAAAATACATTTATTTATTTAAATATAATTTCATTGAAATTACAGTAGTATAACTTCAAGTGACGCCCGTTCCACTTTTTTCTGATTGGTCGAGAGGTCGTGGTTTAACCTGAGACGTCGTGGATATTGGCAGGGGGTGTTTTACTGACGTCATGCATGTACTAATCTGGGACGTGGGTGATTTAGGTGGCGTAATTTAGTCTGCATTTTTGACTTTTTTACTTTACCACATTACATTTTTTACTTTCCCACATTACCTTACATTTTTTACTTTTCCACATTACCACATTACATTTTTTACTTTCCCACATTACCTTACATTTTTTAATTTCCCACATTACCTTACATTTTTTAGTTTCCCACTAATTTAGTTTGAACATTTTTTAGTTTCCCACTAATTTAGTTTGCATTTTTTTTAATTTCCCACTTTCACACATTTTTTAGTTTCCCACTAATTTAGTTTGCATTTTTTTTACTTTTTTACTTTCCCACATTACATTTTTTACTTTCCCACACTACCTTACATTTTTTAGTTTCCCACATTATCATACATTTTTTTAGTTTTACTTTCCCACATTAATTTTACTTTACATGTATAAATTTCCCACATTAATTTACTTTATATGTATTACATTCACACATTACTTACATGTTTAAAAAGAGGAATCGAAAAAA
>CABFPE010000052.1:1070491-1095215 GCA_900660155.1 Hofstenia miamia | reverse complement strand
GTCCTTAAAAGCATGATCAACTAGTCAATTTGCTGAGAAAGTGCAAACTATGGCGTCATGGCTACCTGTTCAAACAATCTAAAAAATGTGTTATGCAATTAATTTGAGCGACCCTGTATGTATATATATATATATATATGATTCATTAATAATTTGTTAACCAAAGAGAATGGAAGTCATGCATTAACTTTTTGTTTAGGCATAGATGGATGCATCAATTTACAGATGATCCACCCAGCACTGTCCCCATAAAGCCGGAAAAGTTTGAACTTCCACATGAGCCATCGCATACATCAACAAATAAGTCCTACACTCCATTTAACACCGTACCGCCAAAAATCCATTCCTGGAAACCTGAATAGCATTTTGGAAAAAACTAATTCTAAATTTTTAATATAATTAAGATAGCGTTTTTCATAATTCATTTTTTATTACCTTTAGTTTTATGCATCATGCAAGGGTTAATTGTTTCATATTCTATTCATATGTAGTTATAGAAATTGCAGTGTATAACTTATTTCTCTATGGGTAAGCATTCGGTGTCTCTTATCATATTTTCTGCTTAAAATGTTTTTATAGGAAGCTTTAAGAATCGTATTTTTTCCTAAATCATTGCCAACTGTGCTTAGATATTTTCTAGCAACTTATTCACTAACCAAGGGAAATTTTATTGGGCATTAACTAGAATTTGCTGAATATTTTTTAAGTAAAATGCTGGACAAGCGTACTGAATTTAATATCAATTATTTTTCATCAGAAATTTAGTTCTCATCCTTTATTCATGTCAAGTATCATTGTAAATACAAATTTTGTGTAGGATATATTCGAAAAAATTAATTCAAAAGTTTAATATTATCACAAATTGTTTTATAAATGTACTGAAAATCTTCAGAAATGCTATTATATTGAAGCATTCATAACAAATAAAGCAATTTAATGGGATTGTAATACATTTTAATATTTCTGTTATATACAATTTAACTAAAGGTTCCAATACTATACATATCGTGCTAAAAATCACATAAAAAGCGGAAGAAAAATAAAAATATATATTAAAATGTACGCATAATATTTTTAAAATTAATTATTGCTATTTTCAATTTGTAATCGAGGTAGACTTCACACTTTGGTTTGAAATTAGCAATATGTTTAATTACAGAACGATTCTAGCTATAGCACCGCTTCTGTTTATCGTATATGTTAACTTACAAAATCGAAAAAAATAATTACAGAAGGGCGTTTAGCCCTCATAAATGTGTAAAATAATGGGAAGGCTGCAGTATATACGAAGGGTGCGCAATAAGTTTTTGGACCCAAGAAAACTTATATTTATTTAACAACTCAAGATCACAACTTTTCAAAATATTCACCAGCAGAGTCTATGCAATTTTTCATTCGTTGAAACACTTATCAAAGCAGTGAGACCACTCCAATTCGGGTATGTCCTCCTCGTGTTAAATGTAGGCCCGCTCTGCTGCTGCTGAGGACTTAAATCGTTTCTTTGTTATCGATGAAATGCCCAACTTCTGCTCTATCTGGCTGACTGTCACTCTCGCATCTTCATCCACCATTGTCTTCACAGCAACATGTTCTTCACCCATTGCCGAAATTGGTCTGCCATAGCGTTCATCATCTTCAAGTGATTGCTGCCCACGCCGAAATTCTGCAAACCAGTTGGAAACGGTTGCTCGTGGACAAGCTTGATCACCGAAAGCTGCTGTGAGCCTTTCATAGCCATTCTGTTGCTTTAAACACGTAGTAAAAGTAATTTTACAAATAAAATATAATTTTGGGTCTAACTTCTTTTTTGTGTTAGGTAATTTTCCTGGTTTTCGCTAAACCCTCAAAAAGTATACTATCATTGTAGCTACATATATATATATATATATAGCAGATTTGGGCCAAGTAGTGAATAGCTAATTCTTATCCAACTAGTGAACAACTGGCACTTAAGGGAAATGCGTTTAAAGCTAAAATTGGTTCATTTCGTGACACTACGGTTAATTCTAGGGCAACGCACAAAATTTCAAAAAATTGTAATATTTTGAATTTTTTGCAAATATATTAGTTTTCACATGTATCGCATTTTTTCGATACATATTTAAAACAATTAACGAAATACAAAGAAATCACATTCAATTGTTCCATTATCGTACTTCTTAATGTTGACGTTACAATTAAAAGAAAATGCTAATTGTTAAATAAATAAAAAATATTTAGAGAAAAAGCATAAAATGGCTTTAGAAACAGTGGAATTAACTAACTAAAATAGATGCACATTAATTCGTCAATTTTTTGACATCTCCAAGCGAAATTACAAATAATTTATAATCTATCTGCTGGACTGGAATACGAGGGCTTTACATAGAATATCCAGTTTTGTACAAATATCTAGTAGGTCTTAATTTGTAAAATTACTTGTAAAACAATCAGATGCGTGCAAATTTACTTCATTAACTATCATGTTCAAAGTATTCGCAGCAATTGCCTGGCTTAAATTGTTAAATAGTTTAATCATTTGATACTACTGATTTCCACTGAATTTTCTGGGATTTGTACATAAATTAGCTACGATAAAAACTTTTATTGAATTATGGATTTAAGAAAGAATGCATCCTTTATTTGACGTTTCCGAATGCGCTCTACCATTATAAAAAATTCCCACTATAAAATACACAAAATACTCATCAATACATACATTTTTACAATAACTTTGGTAGATTTAGTTAATTTTTATATTTTTGCTTATACTTGGTTCCTTTAATTTTATGTAAATTGATTCCAAAATAGTATATGATTTTACTTGCAACTGGTGCACAATACATTGAAACGATGTCAAGAAATTTACAAATAAGAATTAGAGAGCACAAAAGTCAGTTAAGCATCTACGATCACACAAAGTCCTGTGATATGAAGTTTTCACATAGTTCTACAGAAAGCCAATTGCTTAATTTTCAACTAAGCAAAAATTGTCTTTTATTGCATAATAAAAAAATTGAAAACAATTAGATGACAAATAGGATTTGTAGAAACCGGTAGATGTGTTACATAGGGCCTATATATTCAGACAACAGAATATAGCTGAATTCCTTCAAAGTTAACTCTGGCTTTTTTTCATTCCGTTCTGTCAAATGAACCATCTTTAGTAGGCGTAACAGTGACGTCAAGTTTTCAAAATTAATTTTGATTTGTTAAATCAAAAATAATCGGCAAATTATTAAAATAAAGTTAAAAACTAAGACCCTGAATTGCAGTTTTGGGTCTACTTTGAATATTTTAAAATATTTTCGCGTGGCTTAGCTCCGCTTTTTTGACTCACTTCATCATTGCTAAGATGTCAAAAAACTAGATATGTATAATAAAAAATCTATGGATTTCGTTCATTTTCGTGACAATAAATGTTCATAAAAATTAGTGCGCGGACAGTGTTAATCATAATGAACATAACGATTTCCTACTGAAATAAATTTATATTTGTTGTTTCAAATGTATACATAAATAATGCTAAAACATTTACTCTCTAGGGGTTGAGTTTTCAAAATTTACCTGTATATTTCTAAATATTAAAAATTTCAAATTATCTTAGACATAACAAAGCTTGCTGTTTTTATTTCCCTCAATCATTAACTAGGTTTAAAAGCTGGAAATATATCTCATAAAAATTTGCACATGTAGATTGAACTTGCCTCATTTACAAGAAATTGGAGGGTGATAGACCAAGGTAAACTTCAAAAAATGAAATAATCGTGTTCAAATTAGAATTGGGCATGCGATGTTAATATAATATTCTTACAAAATTGAATTCATTATTGGTATATACATTCTACAAAATTTGTGTGTATGCGTTGCAATAACAATATTTATTATTGTCTCTAAGCAAGGTATTTGAAGTACAGTAATGAATTGAGCTAGACAAAGCTTTAGCAAAACTCACAATGATTATGCAAGAAATCATGGTAACATTATTCATCGCCTAGCAAGTAGCATCTCGTAGACAAAATATTGGTAATACTATCTATAATCGATAAAAGTTGAATGAGCAAAATTTATGTGTATGTATGCCTTTATATAAAAAGATAAGAAGAGATTCTATATTCAGATAAATGCTTACAATTCAATAGCTGATAATTTATCTAATTAGCGTCATAAGTTACAAAAAAACATACATTACAAAAAGTAACAATTCTTACAGGGTATGTATGAATTACTTTATATTATTTTAATGACGAGTTATCGTATAGTCATTGTTGTAAAATTTCAATCCTAACCATGATGTACCTGAAATATATTTTTCCTTAAAGATTTTTAAACGCTTTTTAAAGGGTTTCAATTTTACTGATAATACAATAGATTTCACCCTCATTGAACCTTGCAGGTGAGTATTTTTTTGTAACCTCAGCCAATGGAAAAATATTAGTGTTAACTACAACCGATTGTAACGGATATTTGGATAAGTCTTTTCGTTTTTTTATTTAAATTTCTAAGCTTACAATAGTATCTTATTTTAACCTTATAGGCATATTCTATCTCGTGTAATATCTACTAGTTACTACTAACTACTAATCCAAAACTGTAATCCAAAACTGCTAATCCATATTATTGATTTTTGCAATGGAATTTACTCAAAGCGATGTAAGGAAGTTGATTTACTATGGATGGATTCGGGGCTTAAACGGTGTGCGTATTGCGGAAGAGATCAATGGTGCCCTCGGAGATTCTACGGTGACAGAGAGAACATACCAGAATTGGACAAAGCAGTTCAAGGATGGTGTTTTCAATTTTGAAGATAAGGATAGAGATGGCAGGCCACCAACTGAGAATATCGAAGACAAAATCGAACAACATTTGGTGGAGAACAAACTTGCAACATCTCGCGAAATAGCTGCTGCTCTCAACTGCTCATATTCAACGGTACTCCGGCATTTGCATAAAATGGTTTCATGTTCTTGTTAATACATTTGTTCAATTATTATTCTTTGCAATGCATTATTGACTGCTTTAATTAAATTTAAAAAACGAAAAGACTTATGCACCNCAAAATTTTCATTTCTTGCATGATAATGCTAGACCACACTCTGCACGAATCACCCAAGAAAAATTGCAAGAACTGCAGTTTACTGTCTTACGACACCCGCCATACTCACCTGATTTATCCCCATGTGATTATTACCTCTTCAGTCCCATGAAAGCTGCTCTTAAAGGAGCCAACTACAAATCCTCAGAGGATGTGATAACTGTCATCAAGAACTGGTTCAAGTCTAAAAACGAAGAATTTTTTCGTCAGGGAATTCACGCTTTGCCAGATAGATGGAGAAAATGCATTGCATCCGGTGGTAATTATTTTCAACGTGGTGAAGATGATGACAACTCATGAAGCAAAGAACATAGTTTTGGTTTCATGTTCTTGTTAATACATTTGTTCAATTATTATTCTTTGCAATGCATTATTGACTGCTTTAATTAAATTTAAAAAACGAAAAGACTTATGCACCAACCCTATATTATATCTGATTTAGTGTATGGCGTGCCTGAACGATGCTTCTCACTTTTATGAACTTTTAGCATGCTGCTTATCTAGAAATTTGGAATAAAGAAAACTTCTTATCAAATCAGAATTTTCATTTAAAAATTGAAGATTACTTTCAATTACTGCCGACGCAGGAAGAATTTTTTGAAAAAATTATCATCATTATTCATCAAAAGATGTGTTCATTCTAAAACTTTTTTTTTTTCATATATTTTTAATTTCATGCGTCCAACTGAATCTTAAACAGCAGCTATGAAGGGCTTCAAGTGTTTGGGCCAATTGTACTAGGAATCTAGACCGCAACAGCGTATAATAATGCAAATATAGCTATGGCCCTGCAGAGCTTTGAATTAAAGAAGTTAAATAGGATGTTTATTTCAGATAAAACACCAAAATAATATTTACTGGCATCTTCCTGATGTACAGTATTTTCCTAAAGTATATGTGATTAATAACAACCAAAATTTCCATCACAAGACAATAAATGAATAAATATTAAGCATTTGAAGAAGCCATTATTTATCTATTTTAAATTCTTAACAATTATAATGAGAATATCATCTAAATTCTATTAAACATTAAGAACGCTTCCAAGTTAGTCTTCAAATGTGAAGAGCTGCAATAATGACTTAGAATTCCTAGTAATAAATTAATGCAATAAATTGAAAAAAACTTCCAGTATTTTTAAGAATTGATGATCTTCAGCCTCTGTATATACAGTCTTAAACAAGAAATATACTGGCTATTGCATGCTATAATGTTGAATAAAAATGCTTAAAGATATTAATTTCATTGCTTTCCAATTTAAAGCTCCCAAAGTTTTCGTGATAAGAGTTAATTTCAGAAGCATATTAAATTTGTTTTTTAGTTTTAAATACAATCGAAGTGCAAATGATATAATTAAGGTGAAAAAACATCAAGAAATTGTTGATTATTTATTAGGTTTTGTGTATAAAATTATAATTTAGTTTTACAATAATGCTCAAAATCCCAATTTTTGCCTTAAATATTTAAGTAGATCATAATTGATTTTTTCTGGAGATACAGCTTTGGCCATGGCAATATTGTTAAAATATACTTGTTGGTATATTTCAAACTAATTGAATCTGCCACTATAAAGAATGACACTTTACAAATGTTCAAATTAAGTACTAGGTGGTTCAACCATACTGATGTTTGTTGCTTGCAGCTTCCGAATATGACATTCATGAAGAATTTGGTGATTTTTAGACAATTACTTCATCATACAGAGGAGTAGATAAATTATCTAAAAAGACTACAAGGCAGTTGGATTGTAATTTTGAATTCTTCCTTTATCCACTAAGCGATTCTTTACTTTTATTTACGTTTTATCGGATGCATCTAATGAAATATTTGAATTTCTAAACATCAGTCTCATTCCAACCCTCATAATTTTTTAACAAGTTTGCAAAATTTGAACCTTAGATTCAAATATTATGTCATTTACTGTACTTACCAAAATCAAGTAAATTATTATTATTAATAACATAAAAAGAAAAAACTTTTTGTGAGCTTCACATTCGAAAGTACCAAATAAGTTTGGAACTCAAATTATGTTGGTTTAAAATGATAATATTAGGTTAAAAATAGAAAGCCTAGTTATGGTTCATTGCAATTGTGTGATAAGAACATTACTTCTGCCTTTTTAAATATTAACCTAATTTGTCTTTATATTTGCATACAATGCTGCATATCTATTTTTTACAATAATGTCATATATCTATTTTTATAATTACAAATCTAGGGTAAACTTAATTACAAATAGCAAGACAAAAATTTAACTAAACATTTATTAAGGTTAAATATATCATCCAAACTATAAATTCAGTTCTCTTGATCAAAATCTTCACTTAAAATATTTATTAGTAGTGATTATTCTTTGCATATCATGTCAAAAACCATATAATTTTGAAGGTTTGGAATTAACAATAGTGCTGTAAAAATTCTTTGTGAAAAATATTAATGTCTTATTAAATTCACACTAATCAATGAAACTTTCAAAAATTAATAACAATAATATCTTTTTAGTATCAATCTGCGTGTTTTAGGAATGTTCTGTTTTTTTCGCACTGGGAAAAACTAATTAGTGTAAAATAAATTTCAAAGTTTAAACAATTTATTTTGTCTAATAATGAAATGGTAGGAGTCAATTCATTTCATAGCAGATATCAAAACACCCACACATTTACAAAATTTATTTACAAAAGAAATACAATACGTTTTATGTAAATGTTACATATGCAGATTTTAATCTAGTTGCGGGCCATTCCCTCAATACCCATTTCCTGATATTCTTGCACCAAAGCACAGAGCTGGCAGCACATAAGCATCGCACAGTCCATAATGAATGAACCCTCAATTCCTTTTGCTTCCCGAACCTAAAGAGAAAAAGTTCTTTACAATTATTTCTATAATTGCTTTAAAATATTTATTTTTTTAAAAGAAAATTCTTCAAACTTTTTAATAAATATTCTGGAAACAATAGCTCTGCATCATGTAATAACTTTTATGCTAAATCAGTTCATTGGACCAAATGTGAACCATTTAATAAGGCTGTGTTTGAAACAGAAATGTATCCTACGTTGACCGGATTTCCAATTACTTTATCCTGTCTAGATTTATCAGGATTAATTTTCATATTCCAGAAGACGCAACTTCTCATATTTTTCAAATAAAATGAATTCTGCATACATTGTCATGGACAAGTCAACCAGCAGTTTTGTATCTAAAACCGCACTCAATCTGCAAAGTTATAATCAACGAGATCTTCCCATTGACTATCTTATAAACACAATAAATGGAATAACACATTCTACAGTTAATAATAACACAATTAATATAAAATAATGTTGCCTTTCAATATTTCCCTAAGCAATGTTTTTGTAAAAAAGCATGTTTGCCCGCGTATCAAAATAATATTAAATAATTATTGAAAGTAACCAAAAAAGTGAAACGAGTACACTTTTAAATATTAGAGGCACTCAACAACTTGTGAAATATTTCTTAAACTTTTGTCGAAAAGATTTACGGTTTGTTGCTTAACGAGTCAATTTCACAATCGACTCTTTTATGACACTACGGTACTGGTAAGATTAATGAAGGACATATTTTTGAAATTTTCAGGGTTTTAGTCTTGAATTTCTCAAACAATTTTTCCGTATTTAAGTGGATCTTAATTTTATCCTGTCCTGTTCGGGGTTATCCTGCCCTGATTATCCTGCCCGGACTCACCCATGCCACCTACACCCAATACATTCCAAATATATTTAAAACTGAGAAGAAAATCCACTGGTAAGGATCCTGATTGTTAATGTGAACTTGAGAAAATAGAAAACAGCAACAACTGTCAAATTACTGTGGAATCTTTCCTTCGGATACTGCTCTCCATGTGATTTGTACATTTATCTACAAAAGAGCAGTTGTTTTGTACAATGTCATGTATTATTGATATTTTCAAAATTAACAAATGTTAAGCATGCGTCTAAATTCTTTACTAAATTTTAACGAGAAGTTTAAAATGTTCACATCAACAATTAAAAAAATGCTGTTAAAATTTTTGTTTGTTCATTGTAATGAACAAAAATCTATGGATTTTGTTCATTCCAGTGAAAATAAATATTCATAAAAATTAGCGCGCGGACAGTGTTAATCATAATGAACATAACGATTTTTTACTAAATTAAATTTATATTTGTTGTTTCAATTATCAACATGTTCTTGACGTATATTTTACTAGAAAATTTTTTTTTTAAAAGAATGTAAATGAAAATAGACATCACATCACTAAAAAAGTTTGGTTTAAATTAAGGTGTTTTTAGATCCTTAGCTATTAATTATCAAGAAAAAATCTCCCGCTATTTTTCATTTTTGAGGTAGTCCTCCTGGGTACTTGGCCAGAGGTTGCGATGCAGTAACATAGGTTCTGTTCTACTCAAGATAGCTTGATCGTTAATTAAAATATGTCATTGTGCACACTCATATTAATTCAATTTTAGGATATAATTAATGGTAGAATACTAAATCAATAATAATATAAAAATAATTAAAATCTTTAACAATTTGAAAGATTGAAATGTTTGACTCATTAAATTACACTTTCAATTCATCCTAATGATTTTTAATTACCTACCCACTTCCGAACTTCGTTAAAACCTCTAAATTATGAAAATCTTACAAAATCAGTAATCACATATCAAAGCACTAAGTTTTTCTTAATAGGTCTAAATATGATAATTGACCAGGCATTAATAGACCAACAGCTAAATAATAAAAATAATTTTTATAATGTAACTTACTTTTCCTCTGATTTGCACTGGACAAATAATACTAGCAACTGGTACCATGGGCCAAACTACGCCATGCATTATACATGACTCCCCAACAGATTCAGCAATCTTGCCTAAAATATTATTGTTATGAGAAACGTTTGTTTGGAAAATATTCTTATATATATATATATATATATATATATATATTAATCATAATATTTTGGAATCGNTTATTAAAAATGGCGAATATATCATCTACATAGCGTTTATAAAATGAAAATTTCTCGTTATGGAATTTCGATTCTATCATGTCCATTGCCAAATTTGCCATTATTATTATTATTACCGCAAAAATATTGTTAACTGACGATGACTATAATATAGTCGAAACGTTTTTGTATTAATGTCAAATAAATATATATATATATATGATTAGCGAAAGAAGCATATAATATTGCATAAATCATTGTCTTCAATAAGCATAACTGTATCTTTTATATGGATCAAACATCTTTCACACCAAGGCATACATTTGAATTTAGAAAAACACAAAAGCACTTGCAGATACAAAGGTTAAGCGTAGGTTCGTATACTGTGCATGGCAATATTAAATCTATTAATCACAAGCTATCTACAAAGTTTTAACATGCAGTTGACAACCTGTAATTTCATCGCTAGGACAAACGTAATCTACAGCCAACATTGAAAAATCTTACCACTAGAACCATACAATAATGCATTGCAAGGTATTTTGGAATGCCACTAGTGTGACTGAAAACTCATGAACATAAAAGCAACATGGTACAAACAAGAGACTTGTGCTAACGGCTAGCTTTGGGCAGTGGAAGACTGGGCAAAGGTAATGTTCAGTTACAATCATGCCAAAAGTTAAAAAATTTTCACTGAAAACAACCCTATATTCACAATCTGTAATAGTGAGAGGGTTGCCGCAGCTATTGTGGTAATGATGTTTTTACTTTTGTTAATCATGTTGAGAGAATAAATACTGATCCCTACATGATTCTGCTTAAGGAGATATATCTGATATTCTTGCAGATTAATGGTAAAGCAAAGTTTCTACAAGAATCAATTTCTTGTCTTGCGTAAAACAGAATGCAATCATGGTTTAGAGAGAGGGCTTTACTTAATTGAAGGGCAAGACAATACTCTTGACCTAAGATCTATCAAATTTGGCAAATTTCAAAACAATAGATTCATATTGGAATCTTTAAGGATCAATGCGTAGTAAAAACGAATTATGGAGAGTATTAACTCTAAAAATTCAATTTCTGAATAGATATTCCATGCTATTTTTGCTATATATATATATATATATATATATATATATATCGCAAATGGCCTAGAATGCAAATGTCTTAACTGCGCCCAATTTTGTTTGAAAATTGAATTCTAATTTATTATTTATCAATTGCTTTTAAATTTTAAAAACACAAACAATACAAGGTTTGAAAAAAATTGAGATGTTGGCACTATTAGTTCCCTGTTAGACAATTGTTCTAAAATATTGTTTTCCTTCTAGATTGAAAATGTCTTAAATGATATGCAAAACATCCAGAGAACTTTTGATTAAATTATATAAATTATAAAACAACGTTTGCAGTTCGTTAAACACAATTTAATATTAATCCATGTATCCAGAAATACATTAGCCCCAGCGTTTTCAATATCCGAGTACATCTTGAGACCTCAATTATAACCAAGATTATAAGTAGCATTTGTATTGATATTCTAATGTTTAATTCGATATTCAATAATGTCTCCATAAATTTTAAGTCATCTCCAATCTTATATATGGTTGCATGGTAAGGACGACTAACTCTTTACTTTCTAAAATTTGTTTCACTATAGTATCATGAAAACTATAACAATGAATCACCTTTGTTGTTAGTTCAAAGATTAATAAAATTGTAAAACCATTTACTCTTTAGCGGCTGAGTTTTCAAAATTTAAATGTATGTTTCAAAATCTTAAAAAATTCAAAATATGTTACATCACAAAGCTTGCTGTTTCTATTTCCCTCAACAATTTATTAGGTTTTGCACAACAAGCTGCTGATTGGATAATACTTGAAAACAATGCTTCATATTATTTTCATATAATTTTCATATTATTTTCATTTAATTTTTGAATTTAGAACATTTGCATATTGGGGCAACGATATATATGTATATTTTTTTTCACTAAGATTTATTTAAAATTTTAATTTTTTGTGTATATATTATTTGCAATGTATAGACATAAAAAATATAGTAATGACTGAAGCTAAATAGTTGGGAGAGTGGAAAAATGACGTTAAGTAATATTTAGTGCCATTCTCTAATGCTATTTAATATATATATATATATATATATATATATATATATATATATATTAAAAATTTAGGAATTCTTAATGAAGTATGTATTATGAAAAAATCATAATGCAGTTTTTGTAGATATATGTATGCGAATCTTTTCTATTTTATTTGTCTTTCTGTAGTCAAAAAGTATGTCAAATTTTTCGGCAACTAAGGAGAAAGAATCAGTTAATTTGAGTGATGAGTTAATATGTCATTTTATTAACTAAATATAATAAAATATAAAGAAAATTACCTTGAAGTTGTAATGAAAACAGAGTAGGTGTTTGCAGGTGTTAGGATATAGTCAGAAATGAGTTTGTTGTTTGAATGGTTTCTATGGAAAATAACCTGGCAACAGAAACATACAGCCACCTGATAAGGAATTGAAGCACCTGTCCGAACGTTTTCATCAAAATTATTTATTTAATACGAATTCAACAAAAAAATCTTGTTGACTAATATAGAAATTTGCAGATGGAACTCCACTTAATTGACTAACCGCAAATAAATTGGTACATATCTCTATAAAACGTAATTTTAAATTTTCTTCATTGCCTATTTAATTTAAATATGATATTGCCAATTAAATATTTATTGTCTTAGATACAGTTGGCATAATCGATCCAATTTTTACTACAACAAACAAAACCATTGAGAATAACACAATGGCAACTATAAATTTTATTCTCATCACCTCTTAAATATATGTTCTAATGAAAGCAAAACATGTTATTTACATGAGGATATACTTTTAGTAGTTAAATATGGATTGTTATTTAAATTAGTAAAATATGATATTTAATATTTTATCTTAATATACTATTCGATTATGCAATGGGCATCACTTAAATTTGCACAGTCATTTCAGACTTCAATGATTTAAACTTTTTTCAAAGTACATATTTGAATGATTATAATGAGTATATAAGTAACAAAAATTTTCATTTGCGAATAAGGATTTTATTGAAAATTTACTTATGTTTTTTTATAATTTTAATCTTGCAAGTTTAGCAGTGTCTTAATGAAGGTTACTATTTTTGAACTGTTTCCAGAAGATTTAGACTGCGTATTTTATTAGATCAGTTGTCTTAAAATTGAACAAAAGATTTGATTTGAATAGTCTTACAATGAAAATTAATATATTCATTTGATTAATAAACTATCAAAGGTTAAAAAGAATGTGATGTAACTAGTACCCAGCCATGCGTTTTAACTTAAGTTTTCAGTGAAGTCTCGTCTTTGGAAAACAACTCAATGTCCATTGCTTAAAGTAGTTGATTTCTTTGAATTCTTTTCATTTAAATTATTTTTAATGCGTTTGCTATTATGAAAATTTCATTTTCATTGTTTAACGTTAACATGCCTGAAAAACTAGTTTGAATTAAATACGGTTTTAAGCCCTGTTTGTTAGTTAGGAATAAACGTCATGAAATAGAAATATTTAGCAAGTACCAATTTTTTATTAACCATAACGCATATTATATACGAAACTAGTAGTCTCCATACTCAAAGCATGGAAGTGAAATTGTGAGTGAGCTGCTTTCACCGATGTAATATATATACTTTTTCCGCCGAAATGTTTTTATTGTCGGTTAAATTGGCTAGTAATACAATGTAATTTACTCAATATAGCATTTAGCGAATTTTTGTTCAACTGGTCCTGACAAACACCAATGCCTAGCTCTATTCCATATTTAAATACTTTTGTTTTTTTAAATAAAGAGGAGTAATTCCAATTAAATTTTCCCGCCAACACAGGTGCGGTAAAAATGTCGGTTAGTCTACGAAATAGATGGGACATGCCAAGTTCATTTCACAATTTCATATGAGTTTGATATAGCTCTCCGCGCTATGAAAATTCAAAATTGTTTAATATCAATGAACCTTTCCAATCGATGCAGCGGGGAAATTTATGACTAAATATGTACGAATTTGAAGTATGCCCTTTATACATCTTCAACATCTAAAAAATATTTTAGAAAATATGTAATTTCCACTATTGCCAAATTCTAACTAATCAAACTGCCAAAAAGTAATTTAACAATTCCTGTAATTATCAAAGTAAATTGGTTAAATTCATTTATTGTTTCTGTTTTATTAATGTTGGGACTGAAAAGTACACCATTAAATTAGAAAAGCGTAATGACCCTAAGAATTTACCAGATCAACAAAAGAGAGGAGCATGATGTTTAAAAAAAATTAAAATATTTTGTTAAATTTTTCTTACTATGTGCTGTTCAAATTTTCGAAAAAATTAGTAAATATATTCTGGGATTTCATAGTTGTTGCTGCCATTTGGGTCTCCCTTAATCGCATTTATTGTAAATTGATGTAGTAGTAGTTCCAAAGCTAAATCATAAATGCAGGTATTGGATTAGGAATGAATTCAGTTTTAAATTATATTGATTTAAGTAACTTAAATTGGAACGCAACACTTATTTAAATTTTTTGACAAGCAATCAATTTTTGAAACTTTCCAAAAAGTATCAATAAGTAGGTATCATTATAAGCTTTCGAAAATTACTAGATATATCTTTACTAGTTATTGCTGAAAAATTCGAAGCACGAACAATAGGCTAATCATATTATAATTATTTTGATTTTGTATTCACATTTTTTCATAAATTGTATTACAAATGAAATCTAGTAAGCTCCATAATTTAGAAATATGTATAAATTTGAAATTGAGGTACATCTTATAAGCGCTAAAAAATTGTCGAATTATTCCATAAACGTATGCAAAGGAAAATTTAAATGTAAATTTTATCATGGAACAATCTTCCACTTCTCATTTAGATAAAATTATAGATTTCCGCGCTAATGAAATAGATTGCAATAATATTCAAAGAATGTTTACTATTATAATGTCAATATTGTTTCAAAGAAAGTTATTTTGTTAATCCATACCTCTAGGAACGCATGAACATATGTTACAATGAATGATTTTGAATATATTGATGGGGTTTCAGTGGCGCAGACAGAGATGCTCATATGAGCTAGATTATTAAAAATTTTAAATTGTGATTAATACTTTGATAGTTATTATCACTTATTCTTAAAGTTTAAGTAATTTGAGTATATTTTTGTATCACGATATATTCATTTTGGTTTCGTTAATTCAACTAAGTAAGGAGTGTTCCAAATGAGTGGTGAATTCAAAGTGGTACATTTGAGTGTATATAGCCCCCCAGGCCTCCACATTATTATATTTATATAACTCACAAAATATTGACACTTTATTTAGAAATATTAAGATATAAGGTGTTGAATGGACAGCAAGATGCACTTGGGGTGATAGCTTACCTTTACCGCGTATTTTCTCACTGAAAGTAAAATATATAATTCCAAATTTTTCTTAAGTGATTTTCCCAGCTTATGGGTTGTAATTCAAAAATAATTACTCTCATTTATTGCAATCATAAAGTGGAGTTACTTTGGGATTTAAACGCATAGTGTTTCATTTTCTATGACACTTCATTAGCACAACAATTGTGACATATAGTTTTATACTTTCAAACTCAAGCATTATTAAATTTTATTTTCTTAAACAAGATTTGATAAAGTGAAAATGTACCATATACTATGATTCAAGCCCAGCTTATGAAAGTAAAATTTGCCCAAGCTCAGTTCATTCACTACCAAATGTTATTAAATTCTGAGCTACTGTACAAATTTTGTTTTTTAAATAAAATTCAATCCTGCAAAATATATCTTAACTACACACCTTTCATCTAAAAGGCATCTACTTATTAGTATTTATAAATTCGATCAAATACTGAGAAAAAATTACCCAAGCATAAAAGGAAAATGAAAAATGACTCAACCCCAGCCAACATCTAATGGCCAATGCCATCGTCATTTCAAATCTGGGTACAACTAAAACGCTTAGTAAATCTGTAGAAATAAATTTAGTTTCCCATAAAATTAGATGGGTACCACTAATTGGTATATGATGATTGTGTTTACAATTTTAAAAAAAGTTGAAAAATTTTGCATTTGGTTTTGCATTACCAAAAATATACGACTGCTTATAATTTTTTTCTTGAGGGTAATACTTTGGCATTCTTCTGACAATATGAATTATTTGCATTGTGTATAAAATTAACGTGTAGAATAACCAACTTAAAATTTTGATAGTCTACCACTCTGGCAAATGCCTACATTCATGCTTTCTGGATCCACTCTTGTGTTAAAACCCTTCAAATGTTAGCAACTTCATAAAATTCCAAATGGAAAAGTATGTCGAAGCAATAACCATGGAGTTCTGCTATTATACATGGAGGCGAAGCGGCATTTACTTCCTTCCCGAAGAAGGCCATTAAATTAATTTAATTGGCTGTCATCTTTCGTCGATCAGATTTTGTGCGGCACAAATTTTCTGCACGGAATACAATATAGCCTTCTCCGGAAAGCGCTTCGCCTCCATGTACAATAGCAGAACTCCATGCAATAACCCAACAGACTTTTGGGAAGTTTGCAAATCACACAGATTTTTAATAAATTTAAATGAAATTTTCTAATCTTGCTTTTTGTTAAATTTTTCGTGGTTATGGTTTCACTCACAACTGAAATAAGCTGTTGAAGAAATAACATTACAATTAAATCTCTTATAATATAAAAATATATATAAATTTTTTTAATCCGTTTGAAGAGTTAAAACATATTTACAGACAAATAGAATCACGACATCACATTAAATGTTCAAAGTTTATAGTTTCACCTAAATATTGCAAGCAAAAATTAGGCCTTATTGTCAATTTCAGTTCGGTGATATTAAATGTAAGTTTAATTGGACACTCCTATGTATAACACAATCATTAAATTTTGAGCAATTAGTCTGGACTTTATTTATGTATTGACATAATGAAATATCAAATGCATAAACTATTGTGTTTTTGAATTCATCCAATCAATTTCTAGCATTTCACATGAAGCTTCCCAAAGGTTCTTTGCGACAGCCATGTCTAGACCACGTGCTTTAAGCCTAACTTCTTTACAACTTTGGAAGTAAGCCCCATTGGTTAAGGGATCTTTGCTTAGGGCACAATAGAGTGTGGTGTAAGATCCTCTCTCTGCGGATTTCAACATGAATTTAAATGTAGTAACCAATGACTAAATATTTTTAATTTATAAAAATATAATTTCCTAACTTATCTGCTTGTTTTTTCAACAAATTATTATAAAGTAATTCTTGGAAAACTAAAAAATAGCACTTTGCTTACTTCTTATATCATTTTTTAAAATATTTTTTAATTAAATTAGATTTTCTGGCATAACAGTTTTTATTCAACTACTAGAAACATTGTGCAGTAGTGGTTTTATACTAAAATTTAAGTTAGTCAGGTTTCATGTTACTTAAACTAGTAGTCGTGAGGAATTTGGCGAAAGTAAAATTATATAAAGTACAATTTTTGCATTTCATTGAATGTACCAAAATCAGCATATAGGATTCAGTAAATTTACAAAAAGTACAATAACCGCATCAAGTTTATTTGAAATGTTCAAGAAATGCGTATTAACCTTTTAGGACAAACAGCTTCCCCATTTTGAACGCGTATGCATGTAACCTCTACAATTTGTAGTAAAGTTATGTGCCTGAATAGTTTGAAAAGATTACAAACATGTATGTTTCTCTGAAAAGTTTTCAATTCTCAATTCCTAATGCTCAGATAATCAGGAAATCTAAACTCCATTGGATCAACAAGTACTCTAAATGTTTTTTATGTAGAAAGACCTCTCAATCCCATTGCAGGGAGTCTTACGAAGAGTCAATCTCAAAGGAACAATAAGAAGGGAAACACACCTCAATTTTGTGGTGTTTTCAGATTTTGAATGTCTTCATTAGTTGAAGAGTTGTAAACGTTTATTTTTTTCAAGAAACCTTAAAGGGTTTATAAATTCCTTGGCAGCTTAAGTCAAAGTCATGAGATTATTCATAGCAACCCGTTAAGATAAGACTTACTCTGATAAATTTGAAATCTCTATTAATATCAGTATGCACGGCGCCAGGATGAAGCACATAAAATCGTATATTAGCATTTTCAGCGTAGTTTGCTACCAGTTGCTTTGTAAATAGAACATTAGCAAGTTTGCTGTGTGAATATGCTCTGAAAGCGCTATAATTACGTTTCTCTAAATTCAAATCGTCGCAAATGATTGTTCCCATTTTGTACGCTCTAAAACAATTGGTTTAGAATTTGTACATGCATCTTCAACATATATTCACATACTCTGAACTGACATTGATAACTCTGACGTCGTCACCTGAATTTTGAAGAATATCCATGAGTAAAAAAGTTAGATAAAAATGTCCTAAATGATTTACTGCAAAGGTCATCTCGAAGCCATCATCAGAAAGACATCTTTCGTTATTGATAAGACCTAAAATATTCAAAATCAATCTAGGAAAATATATTTCTACATCTACACAATGCTACATTTCAAATTTCATCAAATGGATCCTAGCTGCATACATCCTTTTAAAAATAAACGTGGACACCGTAGAGGATAATATTTTTATATTTTTACTAATCGAAATAAGATGTTGAATACATCCAAGGTGATTGGAACGTATTTCTAATATTAATATGACTGAACTCTACCAAAAATCAACTAAGTACCTAAAAAATAAGATTTTCAAGAGTGTTCATGACAAGTATTGTATTATTAAGTTTCTTGTTAATCAGGAAAGCTTCTGAATGGATCATAATAGAAGCTAGAGCTTTGTGGAATTCCCATCAGCTGGCTACTAAATGTTGAGGCATCAGCAGAAGACGATGCCAAGATAAAGAAAACTATTTTATCTTTATCTTTAAAATCCGACTGGATGCAATGCTGATGTATGCTGATTGTAGGATATTCAACAGTATAAGTGTTCATTCTTTTTACGTGCTTACGATATAAATCTTTTCAATGTAAGAGGAAATTCATGTATTTTATATGAAGATCAACTACTTAAAAATATGATTCGTAGGAAAACCTAACCTGCATTATTTATTAAAAGATGAATTTTATCCACACTTTGATGAATATCATCGGAAAATTGTTTGATACTTTGTTTCGATTTGAGTTCCAAGCATTTTACCACTAAAAGATCATCTGAAATACTGACATCGCTTTTTTCAATAATATCCTTCTTGATCTGTTCCGCTTTTTCTACGTTTCTGCATGCCATTATTACCTAGGAAACTCTCATCAATTTCATTGAAAGAATTGCTTAAAGCAAATTCAGTATAGTAAAGCAAGGCGAATTTGAAGAGTTTACATACATGTAACAACTTTGACGAAGCATTGCTCAGAGTTCAGGTGAGATAGAAAACTGACACAAATCACAAATAGAACAGTGACGCTATAGTTCATATTGACAGCATGTTAATTGGCCTAGTTTTCACATTTGATGCATTAAATCCAGTATTTAAGTTTGGAACTCAACCCAAATTATGCATAGTAGACAACAAATTGTTATTTCGCGTTGCCTTTTACATATACTGTCGCTGCTGTTTACCTTTTCATTTGCAGGTACCGGTAGGGGAAATTGACAGGGTTGCTTAGCCACTGCCTGATGCCCAACTGATCGAAGCAGAGAGCATGCATTAGGGGCGTGACTATTTTGTAACCTAATATTAGCAGGCGATTTTAGGACAAGTTTTTGCATATTATAAGCAAATATAATAATAAAATGAAGGAGTTTGAAAAAAGTCAAAACAGAAGAAGGGACATGCCATGCGAAAACAATTACATAGTGGAAACATGAAGCTTAAGCTTAATGATTTATTTTACATTGTAAGCATCAATTTTAAGATTATAATATACGGTTATTTTTACAAAATGCTTAACGTCCTGGAAAATTTTGATTGCTCATTTTGTATACCAGTTCGGTCGTTATGACAGGCTTGATTGCAAAGAAGATATAATTTACTTAAGCAAAAATACATTTCAAGAGTTGAATTTCAATAGCTTAACAAATTTAGTATAATTTCTAATTGACCTTGGATGTATATAAGGTTAATATAATTTGAATGCAGTTTTGACAACTAAAACTAGAATATAATTTGTTCTGCATGTTGACTGTAGTTTATTACTGCGGAACAGGACGCGTCAATAATCATTACATGCGAATGGACTAACAAATATAAAGCCTGGTTCACCCTTATTCGAAGAATCACAAAATGTCTAAGCCTTTCCTTCTTCAATTATTTGTTTTCTTTTCTCCACCGTTTTAAACGAGTGGAACAGAATTATTGCTGCACTACTGTAAAGACTATAAAATCGGCAAAATGTTAACACAAAACAAAAAATACAGGTACAATTTTTGACAAACCTCGACCAATTTTGTCCCACGAGTGGATATATATATATAAAGGGTGTTGAAGAAGTAGTCTAAGGGTTTTAATTGGCTCTCATTTTGAAACGGTGTTGATACTTTCCACAAAACTTTCATCAAAACATCTATTGAATATGCAATTTTGTTTGCAGTTTGAATTTTTGCAATCGATGAACGAATGCTGTCACTATGAACTCTCAATTTAAAGGTACGTTTTGGAACACTTTCTATTTATCAATTTTGTCTACTTGCTATTACACTTGCGCATTACCATAGCCCGTGCACTGTATTGATTTGACTTGACGGCGTCTGATTTTTGGCAATGGGGTCACTTGAAGTACCTCGTTTATTAGACACAACCGGAGAACATCCATGATCTCAAGGAGAAAATTCCCGCAGTCTTTCAAGCGATAACTGAGGAACAGCGTTTGAGTGCGATTGACATCGTGTTCGTCTTTGCCTCCAAAACCAAGAAAAACACATTGAATAGTGACTTGAACATTCTCATTTGCTATTTTCAGGTGTTTGTAATTTTGATAGTTTTTTTATTTTTTTCTATTTTTTTCATATTTAACCTACTTTTATGTTGAAAGGTATTAGTTCATCGAATTCAAAAATTCAAATTGCAAACAAAATGCAATATTTAATACATTATTTGAGGAAAGTTTTGTGGAAATTATCAACACCGTTCCAAAATGAGGGCCAATTAAAACCCTTACACTTCTTCTAGGACGCCCTGTATGTATGTATGTATGTATATATATATATATATATATATATATATAAATGTTAACACAAAACAAAAAATACAGGTACAATTTTTGACAAACCTCGACCAATTTTGTCCCACGAGTGGATATATATATATAAAGGGTGTTGAAGAAGTAGTCTAAGGGTTTTAATTGGCTCTCATTTTGAAACGGTGTTGATACTTTCCACAAAACTTTCATCAAAACATCTATTGAATATGCAATTTTGTTTGCAGTTTGAATTTTTGCAATCGATGAACGAATGCTGTCACTATGAACTCTCAATTTAAAGGTACGTTTTGGAACACTTTCTATTTATCAATTTTGTCTACTTGCTATTACACTTGCGCATTACCATAGCCCGTGCACTGTATTGATTTGACTTGACGGCGTCTGATTTTTGGCAATGGGGTCACTTGAAGTACCTCGTTTATTAGACACAACCGGAGAACATCCATGATCTCAAGGAGAAAATTCCCGCAGTCTTTCAAGCGATAACTGAGGAACAGCGTTTGAGTGCGATTGACATCGTGTTCGTACTTTCTACATACCTAATTAAAAAATACATAGAATATGAATTGAACAATATATTTGCTATTTTCATGTTTGTTATTTTGATAGTTTTTTTATTTTTTCTATTTTTTTCATATTTAACCTACTTTATGTAGAAAGTATTAGTTCATCGAATTCTAAAAGTTCAGTCTTGCAAACAAATCTCCAGCGTGGCATCTCAAATATACACTTGTAGAAAGGTGAGTGTACAGTTAACGGTGATTTTCTATTTGCAAACTAAATATTTTGTGCAGTGTATTTGAAACATTTCATACATGCATGCATATTTGTTGTTAATAATTACTTGTGAAATTCATTAATATTTTAAAATCATTACACAATTTAACAAATGTAAAGCAGGCATTTCCTATAAATATTAAAAATCTAAATCCTCGAACTCTTGAAAGTTACATTTAAATTTCTCTCGCTAATTACAAATAATTCTAAAAAATTAAGAATCATTTGCAAAATATATCAATAACAAAACTTCAATAATATGTTAGAGGAATAAGAACGTAATGACCCACCAGTTTATTTTTGGCCAGTGCTATGCCGGAGCTAGTGTATCATCCGAAAGCGTGGCGGGATCAACGACCTTCTTTTCGGTTTTCTAATATTGTTTTTTCCATTAAAAAAATATTCTGTAGAAAAACAGCACAAGTTAGTTCTTCATAAGTGTTAATTATTTGATTTGTAAAAAAACAAAAGAATTAAATAAATAATTATTATTATTAAAAAAAAGTTAATTTCCAAAATTGTAATATATATTTAAGGGTCTACATTTGAAGTATTTTAAGTTTCTGGAGGTCTTCGTCACGTTATTTGTCTCGCAACCTGCATGCAAATACAGCCAGCTTAATTCCCCATTGATTACTAGAGTATTCGGTATTTACAATTCCATAATGATCTACTAAAATAGTTTATTAGCATAAGTATTTTTTATTTATTTTCAAAAAACTATATATCGAATCAAAATATCAATCCATAATATATTCACACATTTCTAATCTATATATTCATTTTTTAAATTGTAATTGTGTTAATGTTTTGAGCAATTGTGTTTTTATAATCGAAATGGACGTTATTTGCCATTGTAGTGGGTCATACTGACATATAATTGACAAGTGATGTGCTGTCTAGAAATCTTTTGCTTACAGCTGTCGATGTAAATAAATATTTTTTTGGTAAAATTTTTGAAAAAAAGAGTAAAATTTAATACATTTATGTACTAATTCTTAGAATTATGCAATGAGAAAAAAATCAGGCTACATAGGTTAGATTTAGTGCGATCTTAGTAATATACACGATGTGGAGATTCCAACCAATATTTTTTTAATGGGATAGTATCCTGCACCTCGATGTTTTGCATTTCGAATCCGAGTCTTCAGGCACAACTCGAGTCCAGAGATCGATATGGGTTGTGCCTAGGTTGAAATTTAAAAAATCTGACATGATTATTTCACAACTATGCAAGCAAATCAGAGCAAATGCAGTAAATATATAATAGAACTTACAAACAACGTGTTGAAATATATAATGTACATTAGGTTTTTTGATTTCAGAGAGGAGAGCTTATTAGGAATTTTTTACCTAACCAAAATTGGCATAACAAGCCAAAAAAATGTTTTTGGTAAGGTTCATAAATATGGACTACAATGATATTTGTTTAAATGCAACACTTTTATGTTTTTAGGCCGGATTTGGGTCTACACGTTGGGCCTCTCTTAAGTTCATTACCATCCATTCTAAATCATGACTTCGCCGGAATTACAAAGCACTGTCATTATTTAGTCAATTTAGAAGCCTATTTTAAAAGTTTTTATAGAAGACATCCCAAATTGTAAGAATTGCCAGTGTTGCTCAGGGCTAAAACTATAACAAAAGATTCAATATTTAAATTTCAATTTTCAGAATTGGCTAACTTAAATAAACATTGGCGGTTCTTGAGGAATTGTAAAATTCTAATGCATATTTTTTTGGAGCGTTGAGGTATTCTGGTAGTTAAATTTTGCTGTTGGTTTAGTCATTTAGATATTAAAACTATTCAAATAAGTGGATTAAAGATTGAATATTAAATTAGAGTATTAACGGTAATCTTTAGGTTAAATTATAACATAGAAATTAGAATTACATTACAAAATTGTGCTAATATACAGAAACTTACTGATTCACAGTGTCAAAGTACTCCAAAAGAGGAGTGATTTTAATAGGCGTTTGTATTGAAAAGACATTGAGGAATTAAATTAACGTAACTGTCGCATTTTTACGGTGGACTTGAACGTAGTGAGATTAGTCGTTTAATCAGGTTTCGCCATAATCAGAAACCATGGAAAATTAGTTAAAATAGAGGTAATATATCGGTATATAGCTTCTTTTAACTTAAAATGCTTTATTTCTTCTCATTTAAGCAGACATTGACATAACAAAAAATTTTATTCATGTTTGCTAATAGTGTTTGAGCTGAATATTATACAGTTTCTAAAACTATTCTTAGTCAAAATGAGTTTTTATGCGTCTGTTGAATCAGCAATTCTAAATTTGATATCCGACCAAAAGATTTGCCAAATTTTGAATTATGCCTAATATTTTCACACTTATGGTTATATCGGATATATTAGAGCTCCTCGCCGTTCCTGTATTAGTTTGCGGCGTCATGTACTCCATTTTTGGCCGGCGTCGTCGTCATGAACCGGCGTAGGTGAAAAACACAATCTTTAATTTGTTGTTAATTATTTATTTAGAGATTATGTTGTTAGGGTTTTGGATGTAGATCTATCCCACTATTATCAGGTTACTGCAACTTCGTCCTAATTTAAAAATCTTTATCTCTAACTCCAAATCTAAGCGTATGGTTTAAATAATAATAAAATTGAATGACTAAATAACACAATTCAACCTGACGCAAAACATGAAATAAGCAATTAA
>CABFPE010000052.1:1058012-1070405 GCA_900660155.1 Hofstenia miamia | reverse complement strand
TATATATATATATATATATATATATAGTAAAATCTCTCTAAAACGTACTTGAAGGGACCAGCCAAAAAAGTACGCTATAGCGAAATTCGTTATAGCGAGTAGTAATATCTTTAATGCATTATTTGCAATTTTAATACAATAGTTAACCGGTACTTAGGTATTATGTGTTAATATTTACTGAACATTTTACATGTAATGTATATACAGTAAAACATAAAGACTTTTTTAATTGTATTAATCATAATAGGTATGTTGTAACAGACAATTAAATAGTACTAGACAACATGTAATTAAAATGATAGTTTTGGCTAATACGAAAGTGGTTGAAAAATCGAGTTAAAAAAATAGAACATGTACTTATATGAACTGACAAATTTGGATACAGTAACTAGGGAAGAGTGGGAGCACTGGGACATGGGGCACAGTGGGACAGTTGACTTTTTTTAAAGCTAATTGGCAACATCTTGTCAGTGACGTCATAAGAATGTTTTTATGCCTTATCTCGATAAACTGTGTTAGTTTCAAGAGAATTGCCTCAGCGGTTTGATGTACAATTCAAATTATCTGTTTCTTACTCTACTAGTAATTTATTAGAGCAAAGAGTTTTTCACCTAGCAATTTACTTTAAATAACAAACTTTTGAATTAATTATACATAAAATACTAACAGGTATGTTATTATTTACTATATTTTATACTATAAAATTTCCATAGTTAACCACGTGTAATTGGTTTTTCTAGAATATTGCTGTTGGAGCGCAGTGGGCTATCTTGATTGGGGAGCACTGGGACAGTGTCCCAATCCGCCCCAAATATTTTCTGGTAAAAATGGTTGTTTAAAATTCGTTAAATTTTATTTCTTTGTGTTCTATATGAATTATTAATAGTAATTAAGTCTTGATCACAGATACCCCGATAAAACAGCAACTAATAAATGATATTAACAACAGACAAAGAAACAAAAAAAACATCATTAAAGAGGCAGAGGCAAAAAGAACCAGAAATTGATACCAGTTCTGAAGAAGATTTAGCTGAAGTTCTCACAATTGATGAATCGGAAGTCAGATAAGAAGAATTTTCTACAAATGAAGATTTGACTGTAGAAGTAGGCAATTTCGTATTGGTTGCATACAAATCAAAAAGAGTTGGCAAACATTTTGCATGTGTCATTTTGGACCTAAATAAGGAAAGCAATAACTATGAAATCAAGTTTCTATCAAGACAGCCTACAAAAACAATGGAGTCCATGAAATTTTCCTTCCTAGAGAAGGATGACATTGATTATATTGAGCTCGAAGCCATTGTGCTGAAATTACCGATCCCGATATCGATAGGTGGAACTTTAACTAACCTCAACTCCCAGGTTTGACTGATAGTGCCCCATTATTCAATTTTAAATAACTAAAGAATTGAATTTGGTTGCTAATATTGCATAGCATACTTTGCACAGTCAAATTTTAAATAATCTAACTGCCAAAAGCAAAAAATGTTAATTGAGCATAAAATAAAGAACACCATTTCTTGCGGCTCGACGTAAGAAATATACTTCCTCACAATATTAATCTTTGTAATTATTTTATTATCTTTTACATTGTGATTAGATTTAAAATGGCGCTACAGATTTTGGACTTCTTTGCAATCTTTTGAAAAAGAACAGCTATATCCCTTAGTTTCACGTTGTAAAATTCCAGGATATGTAATTGCTGACATATATATGGATCTCAGCTTATTGGTTAAAATAGCTTCATTTCTTGTCAAAGATCTAAAAACAACAAAAAAAATATTTTAAAAAAAGTAGAACAAACTGCTTTTGTTTTAGCCATTTAGGAATGCTAGCTTCGAAATTTCCTCTTTGAAAGCCACGTATGATCTAAATTAAAGAAATATAGATACATAGTTATTTCCTGTTTTTATGAAAAATAAAAAATTGTAATGATAAACTCAAATTACTCAAAATACAATAAAATCATTGAATTACGTGCATTTTAGTTTTGAGAGTATCGGGAATTTTGTTTTAATAAAGATTTATTCTAATATAATTTAAAAAATTTAGTTAATTTCAACTGACCTAAATTCAGACTTTTGCACCTTTACGCAGTGTAATGATTTTGTAAACAATAAAATTGTTTCAAATTAAAAATATGAGCTAAGTTTTGTAATATTTTATAGCGATGCATAGTTATAACTTTTTCCAAGCTTTTATTATTATGTGAAATTTTGAAATTTCCATAGAAGCAGTCTAGAAAGTGAATTGATAAAATTTTAGAAAGAAAAATTCAAATTTACTCAGGATAATCCGTATCACAATTGGATGGGATTCTAAACAATAAAATGATTTCAAATTACAAAATATGTAATAATTTTCAAATTACATTGAACAAGTACAATTTCTTGCGAGTTTTTTTAGAAATAAAAAATGATATGATAAAATCAAAATTTGAAATTATAATAAAAGCACTGAACTATATGAATTTCAACTTTGAGAATATCATGAATTTTGTTTTAATACAGATGAATTCTCAAATGATTTAAAAAATTTAGGTAAATGAAATTGATTAAAATTCAGTATTGGAAGTGTTTTCGCTGGTTTGAAGCACAATGATTTGTCAAAATTGTTTTAAATTTTTTATATATACTAAGTTCATGGTGCTATTTTAAAAAAATGCAAAGTTGGAATTTTTCCATGTTTTTCAAAAAATATAAACTATACTAGAGAATAAAAATTTCGGAATATTTAGTAAAGTATTTGAATAAGTGAATTTAAATAATTAATGATTTGAAATTGAGCAATGTTCAAACTTGCTTAGCAGAATCACAAAGCGATCATGCTGGTGTGAATTTCTAAAGCATAATGTGATTAAGATTAGTGATTTTAAAATATATACTAGTCTCTTATTAGGTTTCTTAGCGATGAATAGTTAGAATTTTTTCCGTTTTTTTTATAGAAATTAAAAATTGTTATTATAAGATCAAATTTCTGCAATTATTACAAAAGCGTTGAATTAATTGAATTTTGCTTTAGAAAATAACGTCAATTTTGTCTTAATAAAGATGTATTTTCAGATAATTTCGATTGTTGATGTAAATGAAGTGAGAATTCAGAATTGGAATTGTTTTCCGTTTTTTGTAGCACAATGATTTTCTAAACAATAAAATTGTTTCAAGTGTTTAATATATACATGTAGTAAGTTCGAAAATTCTATTTTGGAAAAATACATAATTGGATTGTTTTCCGTGTTTATTTAAAAACAAAGAATTTTATTAGAAACAAAACATTGGACATATTTAGCAAGCCATTTTACTAAGTGATTTTATATTTATTTCATTGATGGACGCGGGTGAAATTTTTATAACCGCATTGCACCGCATCCACAGTGAGTGGGCCTGCAACCGCATCGCACCCGCATGTCTGTTAGAAAAATTCACCCACACACGCTATTTTCGAAATGGCGCCTGTCATTTCAAGTAATTAAGCCAAAAAATGTATGTCACCGAATTGACTTCCTATTAATTTTGTATTAGTTGAGTAAATTATATTCAATATATATTTTATATAAATTTTATAGTGTAATTAATATTGTATTAGTTTAGTGTTACACATGTAACAAAATATAAATATTCACCCGCTTGGCATTTGAAATTCAGTACCCGCACTGCACGACACCCGCGCGGGTAAACCCACTTTTTCTCCACATCTCTCGCTAGTTCATGGGGACCTGCCAATATGGCTTGCATAGGTCCAAGCAAGAAAAATATTTAAACTCGCTGGCTTCGTACAATAAATCCTCAATACAAGGCAGGGGGTAAGCATCCTTTATCATTATCGCGTTTAAAATCCTATAATCTATGCATAACCTAAATTTACTCCCCTTTGCACAAATACAGTGGGGGCCGCATACGGTCTTTTACTTGGCTGTATTATTTTATTATCCATTGGCTTTTGTAAGGTGTTTTCGCGATGGATTTTCTGACTCAGGGACTCTCCTGATCGGAAGTCTTATTGGTTTATCAGACAGCGTCTCTATACTGGGCATTTCCCTTTTGGTTTCCCTACACTCAAAGTTCCATAGTTGAAGATCTTTTTATTCTTATTTAATACGCTTCTCAATCCTTCTAACTCACATGGTTCCAGATTGTAATATATGGTTTCATCCAGGATTGGTGGTGTTCCCTCTAATTGCTTGGTGCTCTTATGATCAACCTCAGTCAATAAACAAATACTACAAATAGAACAATTC
Organism: Hofstenia miamia; assembly: GCA_900660155.1. Lineage (NCBI taxonomy): Eukaryota > Metazoa > Xenacoelomorpha > Acoela > Hofsteniidae > Hofstenia > Hofstenia miamia. The sequence continues at coordinate 1,066,168 of CABFPE010000052.1, read as the reverse complement.
CAACTGCTGGACATCGACAAAACCAGTGAGGTTAACAATTAAAGGAATGGATCTCCTGAACATGTCCTTCACGCATACAGGCCTTTTGCAACTGGAGTTAAATCTCCGAACGTCACATACCACCAGAAAAATGCTACCTGACAAGACAGAAAGCGCATGGTTGGCTTTCAGAGAGGGAGAAACACCTAGCCACCCCTAACTTAACATGCAAAACACACTGAACTCTCAGGGTCACTATGTAATATCTCCTGTTTATGCAGGTGATCCCTAGTTACTCATATTAACATATTTTTAAGGAACCTACTTTGTACAACAGATATCAATGATAGCATTCGAGCACTTAATTTAATTAATTCAACAACTATTACTGTTGTAATTTTGGTAACAATGATTTCAACACTTCTGTTTCTGACTCCATTTCAACAATACGCCTCTGGCCAATGCCAAATGATTACTTGATGTTAAGAGTTAACGTAATGTAAAAGCTTAATAAAGTTTTGATAGTGTTACTAGTTTATTTCTAAAGTCTCACCTCACCTTAACGGTTGTTAGTGCCTCACATCATGTATACATAACACCAATACAAAACCCTAGTTACCTGTTTAGCGTTTGTATTCTCAAACAGCTCTTTGCTTTGTACATGATGTAAAGGAATTGCATGACATCTCAACAATAAATTTCTAACTATCCGTATCCGTATTCACATTTAGAGTGAGGCCCAGCAAGACGAGCTCGCAGGTATAGGATATATACTTGCTACAATTGTAAACTTCTTAGTTAAAGTTAAAAAAGCGTTTTACCAATTGCTGGAGAATTTCAATTAGTCCACTATATTTAAAAATTCAAGCAATACTAGTGTTTATGAAACATAGTAATCACGATCACTGAAACAGCACAATTGGCATATATTCCCTGGTAGTGAATTGGATATTTATTTCACAGTTTTCCTAAATAATTGAGGAATTTATCATCTAATGTCTTACCCGAAATAAANTAACTGTTACAGGTTCAATAGGCACTATGCCCTCTTTGAGGGACGTCACATGATTTATTAACGATGGTCTTTTTGATTATTTCTGGCAACTGCTCTCCTAATTTGTCTTGAGCTTGCTTCAGAGCCTTATCTAAATCGTCCTTGGTAACTACTTTATCTATTTTCTTTGACCAGTTTCTTCATTGCTACCTTTGTTGTATCTGCTCTCAATACTCACAGTTACCTGTCACACTTCCCTGGAAGGTGAGTCAAAATTAAAAAAACGACCCCTTAGTGGAGTTCATTTTTAGTAACTACAAGGTCTCTAGTCATATGTAAGATATATCTGCAAAATCCTGATTGAGCTGTTTTCGAGAAAATCATAGATATCAGAATTGTACACAAAACGCATATTTTTTCGTGACCAAAAAATGCATAAATCATATTTTTAATGCATTCCAGGATGTTTAACAGCATTATATGACAGCTAAGTTGCCTTTTTGTTGTCATTTATCATTCTATGCAGCTGATACAAGGGAAAAAACTAAATTACAAAGGACATAGACATCATAAAGGGCTAGATACGTAATTTACATACTATTTATAAAATAATATTCAACATATTATTCAATATCGACGAATAAATGTGTTCAAAATCAAATCAAATGAATAAATTAGAGGATGGTTATGATATCACTACCATGAAGATTTCAATAATCATTAAATCAATATCATATCCAATTACATGTATAACCAATGATGACAGTGCTCCATTTTAAGATATCACTCTTCACTCAAAAATACAGAGAAAACTACTTGTTCCACTTACTTTTTATTGATTGCATCAATGGAATAAATCGACACTANTACAATCCAGCAATTTTCTAGGAAAGTCGTTGTGAGACTCGCTCATTTTGCCGTGAAGATTCACATTTCACTGAAGTCTGAATGAACAGCTCCTGATGCCTGTTCATTAAATGAACCAAGACTTGTTTTTTTCAATTTACAAAATTGCTTGAGATGTATAAACACAATGTGTGCAGCTGTGGTCACACTTAGACCGATCTTCATGTACGCTGCTTGGAATCATTTGATGGAAATTTCGAAATTATCATCCAGCTGTTTCCCAAAAGCTTGATCCACCACAAAGTTGAACTCATGAAGAGCTGATACGAACAATGAAATCTCTTCCTCTCTTTGATGTCTTTCTGGAATCACAGATAAGCTGTCAAGGCTTTCCATTACTTATATTCAGTAAATCAGAGCGAAATTTAGCACAGATTCCATTGGATAAGCACTGATCCGTTTTGTCGTAATTCGCGATAAAATATGAATAGATGCGATCAATGATTACATCGGTTAATGGATATTTGGCTTTTCCAAAACAAATGAGGCACACTTTATTCCGGTTTTCATCATGATTGCGAGAACGTTCGGCATGGCAGGATGACATGATCTAGAATGACATATGCTTCTGTGTTAGATTATCAGGCAACACTAGCTTCTTGATGATTATGAGCTGCCTGCCTCAAGTACTGAATTTAATAATCTTGGCGTGGCCTTAATTTCAGTGAGATTTGTAATTGAGGCTTTCATCAGCTTGATCTTCTCGTGTAGCTCTTGTTCACACCTGGCAAAACTCTTGGTTAATGTAGCAATCCCTGCTGATACTAACTCAGTGTCTACTCAGTGAAAAACTTGGGATGCAACTGAAGGACCTGTATGGGACTGGCGTTTTGTTCTTTCTTGGAAGCAGTTATTCTTATAGGGCGGAATATTCAAAGTTTCAGCATCAAATTCTACTTCACTTGCTGAAGCCACTTCAAGGGTACTCAGTATACTTGGGTTCACCATGGTTCTGCAATTGTACCAGGTTCAGGGGGAAATGAAGACTACGCGAACTTGCATGCAGGCTCACTCCAATAAAATAAGGATACGGACTCCTCGACAATGATAATAAATATAATTGTTATGACAATAACACATTATAAACAGGCTAAAAGGGTTGAAAGGTTTGAATACTACCTTACGCAAAAACAATGGTAGACATGGACTAACAAAGGACAAGCTAAAACGACAAAACAACACAAAAAGTACTCTCTTAAAAATAGAACAATTCCAACTGCTGGACATCGACAAAACCAGTGAGGTTAACAATTAAAGGAATGGATCTCCTGAACATGTCCTTCACGCATACAGGCCTTTTGCAACTGGAGTTAAATCTCCGAACGTCACATACCACCAGAAAAATGCTACCTGACAAGACAGAAAGCGCATGGTTGGCTTTCAGAGAGGGAGAAACACCTAGCCACCCCTAACTTAACATGCAAAACACACTGAACTCTCAGGGTCACTATGTAATATCTCCTGTTTATGCAGGTGATCCCTAGTTACTCATATTAACATATTTTTAAGGAACCTACTTTGTACAACAGATATCAATGATAGCATTCGAGCACTTAATTTAATTAATTCAACAACTATTACTGTTGTAATTTTGGTAACAATGATTTCAACACTTCTGTTTCTGACTCCATTTCAACAATACGCCTCTGGCCAATGCCAAATGATTACTTGATGTTAAGAGTTAACGTAATGTAAAAGCTTAATAAAGTTTTGATAGTGTTACTAGTTTATTTCTAAAGTCTCACCTCACCTTAACGGTTGTTAGTGCCTCACATCATGTATACATAACACCAATACAAAACCCTAGTTACCTGTTNCACCCCTAACTTAACATGCAAAACACACTGAACTCTCAGGGTCACTATGTAATATCTCCTGTTTATGCAGGTGATCCCTAGTTACTCATATTAACATATTTTTAAGGAACCTACTTTGTACAACAGATATCAATGATAGCATTCGAGCACTTAATTTAATTAATTCAACAACTATTACTGTTGTAATTTTGGTAACAATGATTTCAACACTTCTGTTTCTGACTCCATTTCAACAATACGCCTCTGGCCAATGCCAAATGATTACTTGATGTTAAGAGTTAACGTAATGTAAAAGCTTAATAAAGTTTTGATAGTGTTACTAGTTTATTTCTAAAGTCTCACCTCACCTTAACGGTTGTTAGTGCCTCACATCATGTATACATAACACCAATACAAAACCCTAGTTACCTGTTTAGCGTTTGTATTCTCAAACAGCTCTTTGCTTTGTACATGATGTAAAGGAATTGCATGACATCTCAACAATAAATTTCTAACTATCCGTATCCGTATTCACATTTAGAGTGAGGCCCAGCAAGACGAGCTCGCAGGTATAGGATATATACTTGCTACAATTGTAAACTTCTTAGTTAAAGTTAAAAAAGCGTTTTACCAATTGCTGGAGAATTTCAATTAGTCCACTATATTTAAAAATTCAAGCAATACTAGTGTTTATGAAACATAGTAATCACGATCACTGAAACAGCACAATTGGCATATATTCCCTGGTAGTGAATTGGATATTTATTTCACAGTTTTCCTAAATAATTGAGGAATTTATCATCTAATGTCTTACCCGAAATAAATCATTTTGGGCTTAAGGTCCTACTTGTACACCAATCTATAGAATTGTAGGCAAAATGTTGAGATGCTAAACCCTGATCAATTGTAAAACAATTGATTCAGGTAACAGAAAAAGAAAGCATCCAACGCCTGGGCAGTTTTACAACAATAGACGCAAATTTGATAACGGAGAATTATATTAATACCATGACACTAATTTCATAACTTGTTGTAAATCAGTTATTGCTTCAAATGCCAAACACATGAAAAGTGTTTTATAATTAATAAACTCATATACAGAGGTATCTTCAACAAATGAGAGTTAAGCAAATCAAAGTATGTGTAGGCGTAGATTAATAGTTAACTGATATGATGCTTTGTGACTTTACACTATTAATCTATTTAATCATCAAATCTATTATATCATCCAATCAATTTCCAACATTTCACAAGATACTGCCCAAAGTTTCTGAGCGACATCCATGTCTAAGCCCTTTGCTGTAAGACTTACTTCTTTGCACTCCTTGAAATAAGCTCCATTAGTTAAAGAATCCTTACTTAGAGCACAGTAGAGGGTAGTGTAGGAGCCTTGTTTTGCAGACTTCAACATGAATTGAAAAGTATTGAACAAAATCTAAAATAAATGTTTTATTTAGATTAACAATAAGTTCGTTATGAGTAAATCATGAGGTATTTAAAATCATACTCTTATATATTTCAAATCCTTATTTATGTTAGTATGAACAACTCCAGGGTGAACAACATAAAATTTAGTGCTGGAAATTCCTGCATATTTTCTCACCAATTGCTTAGTAAACAGAATAATAGCAAGTTTGCTTTGAGAATAGGCTTTAAGAGCCCCATAACCTCGTTTTTCTAAATTCAAATCCTCGCAGTTTATGGCTCCCATTCTGTAAGCTCTAATATAACCAGTAACAATAATAAATAAATTTCTAGGGATATAACATACTCTGAACTGACATTAATAACCCTGACGTCATCACCAGAACATCGAAGAATATCCATGAGCAAGAATGTCAAGTAAAAATGTCCCAAATGATTCACTGCAAAGGTTCTCTCAAATCCATCATCAGAAACACGTTTATCATTAGAGATAACTCCTAAATGTATTAAAACTCATTCTATAAACAATGCATGAAAAATTGACTTGATACATAAGGATATTGTAAGTAGTATTTTTTCTGCTTTTTATATTTTGAAAGGGTATAATGCTTGAAATATTTTAATAAACTCAATTTTTGCCATTCTGCAACAGATAATCAAAACAACGTACAGAAAAACCTTATTTAGTTTCACCTAACTCAACTAAATTTCACTATTTCAATTTTAATCTATTTAATAAATTTAGTAAATGTAGTAATATTATTCAAAATGATCTATTCACAATGCATATATAATACTTAAAGGCTAATATTGAACAATAAAAACACTGTGAGGCCTACAAAATTCAGTTTACTTTGGCGAAAGAAATATTTGCAAGACGTGCCTACAATTACTATGTCAGGATATCTAGCCTCTGCCCCTCCTACTGAATTTCAAAATTGTGACTATAGTTGTGTAGATTGTTGTTGGATTCCCGCCATGATACATGTTTGGTGAACAGTCATACAAATTTAATTATTGTAATCTATGTGTACTAGTATATACTTATGATAGTAAAACTGATAAACATTATTTGTTGCAGCAACGTAGAATTTCGGTTGAATTTGCAACCAAAATTCAACCAAATTTAATTAGTAGTATTTAGAAATATATTTGGCGCTAAAACCTAGAAATTATATTTTTTAGTGCCCTCTGTCAGAAAAGTAAGTATTTCTACTTGTCATTGATTTTGTAAAGGCAAATATTCAAATAATATAAGAATAATTTTGCAAAATGTCAACCCAAATTTCGAATAGTTAAAGAACTTGTAAACCACCTTTTATTATATTCTTTATGTTGCATCGAAACAATTATTTTTAATCCTATCAAAGTATTAATACTAAATTTAAATTTCTAATACGCAAAATTATTACCAAAATGTTAAAAAATATATACAAGGACATTTAAAAACAATTCAAGTTACTTGATAGTTGTGAAATGGAATGTCTGTGCATTGCCTTGCTTGTATTCATTTGCTGTATGTAATCATTGTACAAAGCAGTTATGTCTGCTGCATATAAAATATTGCAAAATAATTGATATAGGCTTGTGCTAGCATTATTTATTGTGTTATAGCTTTTATAAATTCCTATGAAACGAATTAACATTTTTTTTATTTTGAAGTAACAAAACACGTTGCCAATACAGTGGTGTTAGGGTCATTAACACCTGCAGTAATTTTGAATTTTGATCAAATAAGGCGTAGCAGGGATGTTGCGGGATGTTGAATAATAGAGGAACTGGTTGCATTTAGGAGTAACAACCGCTACAGCAATGTTGAATTTCTTGAAATATTGCTGCAACCAAAAATGATTACTTGAAAATAATTAACTGTATTGCACATTTTAATATGATTTTTGGTAGTTTTTTTACTAATACTGTAGAACTAAGGTTTCTATGATGCATTTAAACTAATTCTATTCTCAGAAAACAGATGGTGGAATACCTGTTAATTCTTAACATTTCCTGGTGCAAATATCAAAAAATAAAAGAGAAAGCTATCATGGAAATAAGGGGTAGTTTGGCAAAAATCACCATCCACTAGACTGTTATTGAGTTACAAATATTATAAAAATGCTCCTTTAATATGGGTACTGAAATTAATTTCGGCTATATATAGTAGAAATCCATGATACTGATATTGCTACTGATATTCCTTTTACACTTTAAATATAGCAATTGTTTAATTTCCTTTTTAGAGGTAAAAGAAAATTCGTATTCTATTGTTTTCCCGAAAGAAAAGAACCCAGAAATGGTCAGAATTACCTATGAAAAGTTTTTTTATGAAAATTAAAACATAGTACTGGTAATGTCTCTATATAATGATGTATTTTTGTGTACCCATATTTAACAGTCGAAATATAAAAATTTACTAACATGTATTACTCTAAAGTTTTTTAGTCAATGATATAGAATTATTATTTTCAAAAAAGATATTTGAAAAAAAATATTTATATAGCTAAGTAGATTTCAAACTAAAATGTTACGTGAAAGGTGTCATAAAGAATAAACATAAAAATTGTGTGAAAATCTTAAGTCTTTGAAAGCATTCCTCCTCTGCAAGATATGGCTCTAATTTAAAAGCTTGCAACTGCCTTATATTACACAAATAATATAAGAGCTCAAAAAAAGAGAATCAAACATTGAGAATTCGCATGATTTTTGTATAGCATGCATGGAATGAATTATTTACCTGCATTATTTATCAGAAGATGAATGCAGTCAACACTTTGATGCACATCCTCTGAAAAGTGTTTGATGCATTCTTTTGATTTGAGATCCAAACGTTTTACAAGTAAAAGATTTTCTGAAATACTACCACCACTTTTATCAATGATCTCGCTCTTAATTTGATCAGCTAATTCAAAATCTACGCATCCCAGGATGACCTAAAGACTTAAACATTAATTTCAAGAAGAGCAACAAGTACAAATTTTAAATCAACTTCAATACAATGTAATGTCAAGTTATCTTTTAGATTCATCTGCACATATGGCTGAAAACTAAAAAAAGAAATA
>CABFPE010000052.1:999290-1023324 GCA_900660155.1 Hofstenia miamia | reverse complement strand
ATTTTATTAAATAATTTTAATTTAGGTTGATATCTTATATCATTGTCTAAGGCATTCCAAAATTTGATTATATTTAAGCTAAAGGAAATGTCCCAGAATTTAGTTTAATTGTTTCATTATGTAATTTACTGATTCATATTTTGGGATACTATACATAGTACAAATCGCCCAATTGATTGTTTCAGTCAGTTTCTTTTTGTGTTGGGTAGATAGACTGATGAATAGAAATGAACAATAGTTCAAGTGTGACAGTACAAAGGCATGCAAAACTTCAACATGTACAGATAGATGCCTCATCGCGTACAAGTAGCGGATTCCCTTGCGCATTTTACTAATTTTGTTCTGAAAAAATTTGGTGAAAACTAATTTATTATCAATATCCACACCTAGGTAATTTATGTTGGTTTGACTATCCACAGTTTCCTGTAAAATATTAATTTGAGCTTGTGGTTCAATTATATCATTGAAGAAAACTCCGAACTGCGTTTTGTTTGTGTTTATTTTAAGACAATTATTAGTGAGATATTCCATTACTCTATCAAGATCTCTCTGCAATTTTGCTTTAGCATTAGCAAGTGTGTTGCTGGAAGAAATAATACAAACGTCATCAGCATACAAATTTCTTTCAGATTTATTCACAACTGATTGTATGTCATCGATATACAAAGTAAATAACAGCGGACCTAAAACAGTCCCTTGGGGCACTCCTCGCAAGGTAGTTTCATAATTCGAAAAAGTATTATTTAACTTAATTCTTTGTAATCTATTCTGAACGAAATCCTCAAGCAATTTTACAGCATCAGCGCTAAAATTCTTGTGTAATAACTTTTCCATTAACAACATGTGGTCGATGCTATCAAAGGCTTTGCTCAGGTCAAGGAGGACAATACATGAACAAAGGTTAGAGTTTAAGTTTGATCTTATGGTCTCCATTAATCTCAACACACAATGAGAACTTGAAGATGACTTCTTATAAGCAAATTGATTGTCTGAAATTAAATTATTGTCTTCTATATACTCAACTATTTGTTCACAAAGTAGCTTTTCAAAACATTTCGCGAAGGGATTGGTGATGGCAATAGGGTGGTAGTTTGATGGCAATTGTTTGTCTCCACTTTTGTATATGGGAATAATGTCTGACTTTTTTAAAGGAGTTGGAAAAACGGAGCTGCTAATGGCATCATTTACAATGGACTGGAAGTGTCTGAGGATACAGTCATCGAGTTTTTTAATAATGTGAATTGGAACGCCATATGAACCAGTCTGATTTTGTATAGTGAAACGCAGGAGAAATGGAAAGGCTTACCGTCACACCATCTATGAGAACGAGTCAGTGTGGTATATCTATGAAGACCAAAATTTCCCATGTTTATGAAAGCCTTATTCAAAAATTCAACAATTTGTTTTTTGTTTGTTATTATCTGATTACCATTTCTAATTGATTGTATGTTACTGGATTTGATGGTATTTTTTGCTAAGTGTTTAATGTATTTCCATTTAGCATCAGAATCTCTGCATTCAGCATATGCCTGCTTCTCTTTGTCAGCCATGAAACTCCTTAAACTGCATTCATAATCGTTTTCAGGCGAAGATAATTTGCCTCGGCAGCATTAGACCTTTCAATACACAGCCTCTTAAATGCTTCACATCGTTTCAGATTTAGCCTTCTGATAGATGGTGGATAGAATTCGTTAGAGATTTTTGAATTGTTACTAACCTTTTTAAAGATCAGTGGGGCATGTTTATCAAAACAATTTTTAATAGAATTTAGAAAGAATGCTGATTTTATTGAAATATTATGGCAAAAGTAGATGTAGTCCCAGTTAATCTCTCCAGATCATTAGAAAAGCTGGATAGTTTGAAGTTAGAAAAGTTTCTAACAGCGACTTTCACATATTCCAAAACTGTGGCATGCCAGTTTTTGTTTATTGCAACAATTAAATTGTGATCTGAAAAACTGCTAAAAACTGCATACTTAAAATCCATATAATTTTCCTTATCATGTATAATGTAGTCAATCATTGTCTTGGACCAAGTTGGTATATCATAATTGACTACACCTAGGTTTAAATCATTGATAAGGGCACTTACAAGATTCCTTTCACGACAATTGAAATAATCTAAGTTAAAGTCGCCCATTAGATAAATTGGTTTACCCTTAATGTGGTCGGGGTTACTCTACCAGTCGACAGACTGAAGAGTGTGTGTCAACAGATCAATATCCAGAACTGCCCCTAGAAGTGTACCACTAAGGCCGGTTTAATCATGCTTGACCTCTGGCGACCCCTGGCACGCAGAGTGCTGATCTGTGTTGAGTCTGATCAGCAGAGAGTGAAGCCAAAGGCTGAGCTTCATGAGAGGGTTGCGCCTCTCCAGCTTTCGCCAACCAAGGCTACTAACTGGGTAACTCGTGAGCATGTTGTCTGCACTAAAACCCATGACAGAGCAACGCTCCCTCATAGGAAGGCACAGCAAATGCTGGCCAAGGCCTATCTAGATGCCAGAGACAGAGGAATTCTCTGTATTACTGCCCTCATAGACGCACTCTATGACTCTGGGCACCAGCAGCAATTTAATGCTAGATGGTGGATAGAATTCGTTCCACAAGACAAACAGACAGTCTCACATCTTTATTGCCACAATTAAATTCTCATCGCAAAAATTGCTAAAAAACTGCATACTTAAAATCCGTATAATTTTCCTTATCATGTATAATGTAGTCTATCATTGTTTCGGACCGAGTTGGTATATCATAATTGACTACACCTAGGTTGAAATCATTGATAAGGGCGCTTACAAGATTCCTTTCACAAAAATTGAAATAATCTAAGTTAAAGTCACCCATTAAATGTATTGGTTTACCTTCAATGTAAGCTTTCTCCAACTCAATAGTTTTGATATCAAAAAATCTGGCTTGTAAGTTCTTATTGGGGTTATAAGTTAGGTTTATGAGAGTGTTACTAGCTGCTGACACACTTCTAATTTCAATCCATATGCTTTCTATCACGTCATCATTCATTTCAAGATCATAACGTCTGGTAGAACAAAATACTTTGGGGAGCAACAATAATAACCCACCACCTCGACTTGCACGATTGTGGACATAGACATCGAGTACCCTGGGCAACGGATTAAATGCATTTGGATCATGTGCATCCGTAAGCCAAGTCTCTACACATCCAAATATGCAGTTTACACCAATGACGTGAATAATTTGAAAAAATGCATGTTTGTGACATTGTAGACTGCGTACATTCAAAAAACATATTTTTATATCGTTTTCATGGTACTTGCAGAAATTTCCCAAGTTCATTACATCTGATACCGGAGCTGGATTAAGTTCAATGTCACCGCATAACAATAAACAATATATTAACACAACTGAACATTTAGCGAAAAAAATACGATGTACATATATTTTGTGTGAGGAGTGCTTACGACTTGTGCATGCGAAAAAGTTTATACTACGAGTTATACTTACTATTCTGATGTTTTCTGTTTCAATGTGGATTTTACTACTACGATGTAAATGTATATACATAAATATAGCAATGCAAGTGATCTTAGCAAATACAATTAGGCCTATGCTATGCATTCTGATAATAAACATTTAATATCATAAAGCACTTTCCGTAAATCCTTGAGTTGAAGACTTTTCTTTGCTTCTCCATATACGAGAGCTTCTTTGTAATTACGATAACGGTTTTGATTTGGAACTTTGGCATAATGCCCAAAATACGTCTTAATTTGTTTTAGAATGAGAGATAGACCTATTCTAAAAAGATGCATTCCATCCTAGCAATTAGTTTTGGATTTATGACTTTTTCTTGCTCTATAAATAAATTGAAAACATTAATAACACCCAAGTTATGTGATTCACATATAGAAGAGATAACTTTATTGAATTTAACAATTACTTTGTTGATGTGCATTTTGTCATGTTTTGTAATTGGTGTAATTTCCATTAAGTGTATCTTCTGAGGTTTAAATCTTGACTTAACTAGATTAACAAGATCAATGAGGTCTTTGTGGAAAATATTAATATTTGTGGCTGAAGTGTTATAAACGTCATATTTTGGGATAGTTTCATTAAAATTAAGAAAAAATCTTGAAAATTAATACTGGATTGTGATTGCTTTAAATCATTTGAACTAAAACATATATATTCATTAAATTTCAATTAATATAATTACTGGCCTAACCCCCAAGTAGCTTAATTGCTAGCTAACTGTTGACCCGACCCGACCCACTGGTCGACGCTTTTCTCGGACTGGCCATGTATGCTGGCAACTGAAAAAATACTAAGGTAACTATATACATTATTATTTCTTGGATTTTGCAAGGGCACACGTGCTGCAAAACTGTGCCATGCGTATTCAGACAAAATAAATGGGGGCTGACAATCTAATTGCTTCAGTTAAAGCTACTATCATTAAAAGTCAAAGTTGTTGAATGTTTGACAAATTTGAAATTCCACAAAATGTAGTTATTACTCCGACTCTTGATCCTGGAAATGATACCTGTGAAATAATCGCCTATATCAAGTTACGATTAGAAAATACCGGTTTTACTGCTATAGTCGAAGAAAAAGGGGATGGACATTTAATCGGAATTGTATACTATGTTATGAAAATATCAAGCAACATCGGCTGCAGTTGAGACATGTTTCTCTATGTTGAGAAAACTCTTGGCTGTTGACAGAAATCTTAACGACAATAATATATGGACATTTATGTGCTGTTATTATAATTTAGTGAAGCAAAGTTGCTTTATAAAAATTACTTATTACTATGTGAGAGTTTTTTATATCTTGGGTCTCAGTAATAGAAAAGTTTTCTATATTGATTAAATAGATCATTTTAAAAATAGATGGTCATATTTTAAGGCATATTTAACTAAATTCCTTCATATTTTGTCTAAAAAATAAGGTCATATTTTGTTTTTTTTAAAGTCATATTTCTGGTTGCCCAATTAATAATTGAACAATGTATTATCCGGTATCCGGCAGTCAAAGCATCCAAAATTATCCGATATCCGGTATATGCAATTCACTATCCGGATCCCATCCCTAATTATAACTAACCGCGGTGTTCTTCAGGGCGCCGTTCTCGGCCTCATCCTACTTGGAATCTACGTGAATGGCATAAATCAAGCAAAAAAACAGTAAAATTTAAGAATAGGTACGGATAAATGCATTTTATGCAACAAAATCCTCCAAAAAGACATCGAAAATTTAACAAAGTGTTTTTCAAATAATCGATTGAAAGTAAATATTAAAAAAACACAATTTATAATTTTCTCGCCTAAAACATTTAAAAATCTCACAAAAAACATAGAACTCAATATAAATCATGTACCAATAAAATATAGCGAATCTATCAACTATTTAGGTGTTGAAATTGGTAATTTTTAAATTTTTAATGATTCTTACTAGCTAAAATTAAGAAAATGGCTTCTGGGCTTAGGTACCTTACCATCTTCGAAATATTCTAAATACATATCACAAATAATTACTAAATGCACTCTGCTTATCACACTTTCAATACTGCTAATTTCTCTTCAAAAACAATTTTGAAGTAACGATTTCTTCTCTATGAAAATTTTAAACTGGTCATTTAAAACACTCAATTTCGCGCAAAAACATGATAGGGGCCTAATAGATATGACTATCGATTAAAACACAAAATATTATGTAATTATTACCAAATTCAAAATTGCATATGTTATCAATACTATTTAAATTCTAATTTGGATAACCCTCAATTTCATTTCTAAGACCATGTTAAATTAAATGAACGTTCTCAAAAGTTTTCATGCTTATAGATAAAAACTAATAATTTTCATCACACAGAAACTAACATGAAAAAACCTGAAATTAAATTCGATATAAATTACAAGAAATTCTCGAAAAAAGTTCCTCTGTAATACACACTTAGCGACAATTACACACTACACTCGAAAATTTTGCAAGCGCACTAACACGCATATTTATATTATATATACTAAGATAGGGCCCGTACCCGGCCCTACAAAAATAGGACCGTTGGTTTGTCCGTGCCTGCACGACAAGCCCCATATTCCCGTACCCAGTGCCGTATTAACGTATGGGCCAATTAGACTATGGCCCAAGCCTAGGTCCCCGCAGTTTAAGGGGACTTGCACGTAAATGACAAATTAGCTTACAAACAATGTTTGCAGTTGTTAGAATTTATATATAACAACTTTATACTAAAACAAACACTAAAACTATTCATTGAGAATTATTAGTAAACCAATGTTTATTTTAATGTTTTATTCCAAAATTAGCGGCAAATTTCAAATAAAAAATCTTTTAGAATATTACCATTTATGAAGGTTAAAACATATGACTTGGTTTTTTGTGAACCAGTTATAAAAAATGTTGAAGTCTATTTAAATATTTTTGTAATGATAGGACAACACAAAGTTGGTGACTTTGCTTCTCCCATTCTTATGTTACGTCATTTATGGTGTACAAATGGAGGTAGTTGGTGACTAGTTTTCCTAATACTGCCATAGCATTCGAATGTCCGTAAAGTTACCTTTTGCAAATCCTGAAGCGAACGAGTTTTTCTATTAAAAAAGAATAATAGAATTGTTAAATTGCTGAAATTTTTCGTTACTGGCCATTCACTTTAATGAAGCAATAGATACTTTTTAAAGTACCAAGCTGGGAAAAAGTGTTCTAAAAAGAATATCTTACTTTCAATTAATAAATAGAGCACAGTTGTTGCGTTCTTTATTGGTAATTTACTAGAAATTAATGATATATGAAATTAACTTATCTAATGGCATGCCTATATATCAACTAGTGATGTGCGAATACGGGTATTACCTGCGTGTACCTGGTTTTAACCGCCCGTACCCGCGAGTACAGGCTGTTGCGCATAATTATTATCGAATACGGGTACATTTTTCTTTCCAAATAATGAGTATATTAACCATAAATAGCCCATGCATTTTAATCAATTTGTGATTGTCATTATGAATACTTAACGGTTAAACAAAGTTTGAGGTAATTTTGTTAAACCAAGAACAACTAGAATAGGAATTTGAGCTCAAATAAAATAAAAAGAACCTGATATTTTGTGACTTTTCTACATTTTTAAGTACTTTGCTTAGCAAGATTAAACAAAAACATCAATAGTCTAAGTTTGTGATAATTTTGTTACCCCAAAAGAAATCAGCATAAAACTCTTGCCTTAAGATGATTGCTAGTTTGTTATCGTACTTGAAGAACCCTAATGCTATAATTTCATGAAAATTTTATTAATATTTATGTAGTTTGTACCCAAAAAACATCTATGTTGTGAAATTCTTTTTAGTTTTTGTATGCTATGATTTTTTGCATATTTTAGTTGCTATGTGAAGAAGACAATCTACGAAAAAGCTATATAGAGCTTAAGACTCCAAGAATTTGAATTTAATATATATGCAAAAAATCATAGCATACAAAAACTAAAATAGTGAGATTTTTCCCAATTTAGATGTTTTTTGGTTATAAGCTAAATGAATATTAATAAACTTTTTATGAAATCATAGCACTAGGGTTTTTAAGGCATGTTAATACTATAACAAACTAGCAATCTTCCTAAAGCAAAAGTTTTAAGCTAATTTCTTTCTGGGTAACAAAGCTACCCTGAAATTAGACTATTGATATTCTTGTTGAATCTTGGTACGCAAAGTTAAGATTATTCCCATATTATACAGACAAAAAGTACTTAAAAAATGTGGAAAAGTCACAAAATATCAGGTTCTTCCAATTTGATTTGAGCTCAAAATGCTATTCTAGTTGTTCTTGGCGTAACAAAATTACATCACACTTCGTTTAACCGTTAAACGCTAAGAACTGACTAAAAATATCTAAATTTTGAAAAAATCAACTCGATAAAGAATTGTCTTCTCTTTCATTTTCAATCTTAAATTACACCTAATCATGGGTCCCCCAGGCACTCTTGGACGTGAATGAGGCGATCTATTGACAGAAAACAAGATAGTTGAAGCCAGTTGTTTCTGAAACGGGTTCTAGATTGCTTTAGTGTCAGAACACTGGATACGAGAATAATTTGAATACATTTGCAAAAATTGAATTTTCCGGTGAAAAGAATTTTTTTAAGTACAGGAATAATTTTTATCACAAATGTTTACCACAACAGTTTAAGGTTAAATATGATTTTTTAAAAACCTAAATTTTTGAGAAAGTTTTGAAAAAATTAACTAGAAATAAATGTCAATTGTGCTCGAAAAGTTGTTGAAAATTTGTAATTGTTTAATAGCAGCAGAGAAAATTATATCTCCGGTACGGCTAGGTAAAACGTGTGGCTACGGTTAATAAAGCATTTTTGATCAGACGGCTGCGGCAAAAAAAGCAACTCCACTTCACTAATATAAATATTCTTTAAATATGTGAATAGAGATAATCATAGCATAATAATTTTGAAAAATCATTATTATATTTAATTTATTAAGGAGGGCCCCTCAATTTTAAATGGCTCAGGGCCCCGCAAAGCTTTAATCCGGCTCTTCCCGTAGCTAAATGTTATTTAGCTAAAATTGCTTAATGCAATAAGAAAACCTTCAACTGCGCTATTAAGAAAACATACTTAAACTGTCATTGCCATCAATAAAAAAATTCAGTTTTTTGTTTAAATCACAAAGAAGTTTAATTTACAACTACTGTATAAAATCATTATTACTAAGATTGATCAAGAACATTTGTAAATGATTGAGAAAGCAAGCTTCAAACATTATAACCATAATTAGTTCTAGGATATATATGCTTAAAGAGTAAAGCAGATTTTTACGTACATTTTGTTACAGGTTTCCTTAACGTATATATCGATGATAGCTCGCATATTCAATCGTATTTCACACGCGAATATCCTAAATGCCAAACATTTCACTGCATTTTATCAGTTCCTTCAACACCTCGAAACTCAAGCCTCGCAAATATTGGCAATTTTACAACTTATTTACTTGCTGAACGACAACGTCATGCAGGAATTGTGTTTCATTACGTATCTATCAGCAATAATGTAACTGCAAGGGCGGTTATTTCTTTGCAGTCAAGTTGAGATACTCGATATTGTCATAGAAATAACACATGGGGAGAAGTACTAAGAAAAGCTTTATGCTTTACAGGAAATCTCGATTTACGATCCATGAGAATATTTGCTCAAGTCATCAAGGAAAAACCCATGCAATTGATTGTAATCCTTTAAACGTTACTATGTAAAGAAATGTTCATCTAGTCTAGGGGGTCACATTCAAGCACCACAACGAATGTTCATGACTGTTGATCACTTGAAGCAACATTTATGTGCCTATTGGTATAAAAGTGTATACCTTGGTAATTGAATATTTTTCTTTGAATGTAGTTTTATGCATATTTTAAATAATATGTTCGAAATTTGGGCGCATTGTTTGCTAGCGCATATTTCGGGATATTTTTAAGCATATAAATGTGGCCCTGACCGTAATTGACAAAACATCAATATGTATAAAAATAATTAAATAGAAAATACACTGCACAGCGTGTATGACATTGCAAAATTAGTAAATTACAATAATTCGTTCTTCTGAAGTTATATAAGCCACGCTTCTTACTTTACAATACAATGTACACACATTATTATAAAGCAATATCAGAAGAGGACAGTGAAATGCAATTTCTTAAAATTGATGAGGGCAATTATTTTTACGTGTAATATGTTATGTACAGAGTTGTAATTTGTACTATACATCTACATGGTCAGTGTTAGACGAAATGCATATACATAGATATATAGAATAGATCTAATGTACATCAAAAAATGATTTTAAGATTTTAGATCCTCGAACAACAACAAATATTCATACAAAGCATGTATGCCCGGCCTGTAGCATATAAGACCTTGCTCGTTACAGGCCCTTCCCAAGATTATTATTATTATTTTGTAAATACATGTAGCTGGTAGCTTGTAGTTATGTATTTGTTCATACAGCAATAAATTTGCTTTGACTATTATAAAAACAATTGAAACAGTAAAAATGTTCGTTAGTGAAATACAAATGAATGACAAAATCGATACAATATATATTTTTGACATTTAGATATCCTTCTCAACAAGTTTTCCCATTACAGTTGTAGTTAAATGAGTTTGTCAATTTTTTGATAATATGAATTAAAAGTAACCCATAATATATGAATTTAGCACGCTTCACATAAAAGAATACAAGAATAAATTTAATACCAAAATACAGATATTCTAAAATGTACCAGTGATATTTAACATCGAAGTAACTTCATTCATACAAATCGGTTGAAAAATTTCACTGCCAATAGGCACTGGATGGACATCGTAAATAACATCATAAATAGTTTTATTCTGTATATAGCTTAATTTGAACGGAAGACAACTTTCTTGGTCCACCATCAGAATGCGTTCAACATTGTTATGATCGGATCTGTATTCTTCAAACTCGGCACCGTTGTTTTCAAAAACTTTAGTTAGTTTCATGTTGGTGATATCATAGATCATCTTCAGTCGGGAGTTTTCGCTTAACGTGCAAGTACAAGACGTTAAGTTTAAGAGATTACAAATAAATAATCTGTCATTAATCCAGTATGTGTAGTTTTCGCCAACTGTCGTTTGTACAGCTTTCATTTTCCCATCGTACATAAATTGTATTTTGCCTAGATCACTCAAAGCTGCACTTCCTTTAACTGATTTGGTAGTGATGTTACAAGGTTCTTGCTCAGCATCCGTAAATATTAGATAAAACATCACGAAGCTGAAACTAACCAGTACAAATATCACTGAGAACAAAAGTACTAAGCTAGAGATATACTCCAATATCCGCCACATGAATACTGACTGAAGTTAACTGAACTTTAAGATGTGTTTAAGTAAACATATTTATTGAAGCTACCAAATCGATGTTGTTTATTTCAAGCAGAAATTAAATAATTTCGAAGACAAACCTGCTTTGCTAGAATTGTGCAAAATACGTTATTGTAAAAAAATTGAACCGCCAAAATGTGTTACATTTTTCTTAAATTAACTGTTTAAAGACTTATCAACAAATTGGGTAACTTTTGTGCAATCATTTATTACCTCTTTTTAATCATCTAAACTTATTTTGATCTTCAAGTAGGTGTATCTTTAAAGTTTTTAAGTTTTGTTATTTTAGGAACACATTTTATTCTATGTAGTTGGTGTAAATGCGTTTTCCAATCACTAAATTTAACTTCTACATTGTTGATTCATAAACATGAGCGTTCATTGTAAAACACAAAATAACTTAAGAATTTGCTTCCATAGCTCAAGGTGCTTATATATTTAAACCTTTTTTACTAAACTGGCGTATTTGGATGTAAAGATTTAGATTTTTTTATTATTCAAACCTAAGAAACGCAGTGCTAACAGACTTTTGAATGCTTGTAGGCATATATTTGAGGTTGGCCGAAATTGATGTCATAGCTCGAACATAAAACACAGAAAAACACTATCAAAAACTTCTTAAGAAACATGTTTTAGTTACTATATGGGTTTGACTATTGCCAGAATAAATCTTGCATGGTAGCATATATATTTCATTACCAATATGTCTCAAAGTTTTAAATAATAGTTGCTCTTAATATATTTTTCTTAATTTGACTTTTTGATATTTATTGGATATAGGCTAGTGACTTTAAACATAGTGGATTGAATGATATTTATGATCAATATCAGGATTTTGTCAACCTTGATAATTTGATAGTTGAAAGTTCATTGAGTTGATGGTAAAATTTATATCCTTCAATTGGACAAAGTGGATGGACATATATTCAACACGTGGTATCTTGATGGTGGTTTGCTCTGTGAAACTAGAAAAACTTTTGGTGATCATACATATTGCAATGAAGTTATCATAAGGAAAATTAATGAGCTGTGAAACTTCTTAAGGAAACACCTCTTCTTGATGACCCTCGGGTAGCTATATCTTTGTTACGAAAATGTGGTGATTTCTGCAGGCTTTCACACATTATTCGTTGCTGTCCAACTGAACAAGTTCACAATGCTCTAAGTGCTTTTGATGAGCTCGTTATGAAATGCCTTGAGGAATGCACTATAACAGAACTCACAGAATGTGCAAGAAAACAAGCTCGTTTAAGCCTGGCATTCGGTGGAATGGGTTTGCGTTCACTCATTCAACATCTCCAGCTACACACATAGTGTCAGTAACGTCATTTAGAGAAGGTGTTTGTTTAGAAGACTCTTTCCAAACTTAACAGTCACGTTGAGATGCTTGATCATTGCGATAGTTCAGATGTAAGATGCGAGAATCAGTCTATATCATCTGCAGCTATTGATAAAAGAAGTTTTAATGATTTACTTGATAGCTCTTCCATTACAGCTGATTCAACGAGACTTCTTGCAGTTTGTTCTACCCACTTCTCTGATTGGACATCTGCAGTGCCATCACCTGGTTCAGGATATCGACTGGAGGCAAATGAGGTGCAAGTGCTTGTTTAACTTAGGCTGGGCCTTACTCTTGCTCCGGATGGAGTAACGTGCATATAATGTCCAGATAAAGCACTTGACCCCTTAGGTCATCATGCTTTAACTTGTCGGAAGGGTGGTGATATCATTTTTAAACATAATTAACTAAGGAACACCATCTTCAACTCTTGCAGGCAAGCACATCTTCTAGAACAAGGAGCTAATCTTTCTGACACACTTTCACATTAAGCAGATATTCTTATTCCTATTTAGTCACTTGGGAAGTCAGGAGCAACAAATGTGACAATTGCACACTCTCTCAGTAATCACTCTTAACTGGAGCGTGTGCAATGTGAAGCAATGTTTTAGACATAGCAGAGAAAAGAAAGCATAACAGCAATGATGATAAATGCTCAGAACTTGGTTGGGACTGTCTTCCAATTGTTGTAACACCCTATGTTTCATGAAGTATTGAATCAATTAAAACACTTACAACGACTGCGAGCAGATTAGCTATTCAATTGAAACCAACAACAAGTATTGCAAGGAAGGATTCATTGACTCGTTTGGTGATTGTTTTAGCTCTTTGCACTTCTTGCGCAATTATTGCAAGAACTCCGCCACAGTGATCTTGGTCATTACAATTCCTGCTACTCACCTATCCCCTCTCTTCCCCCTCTATCTACCTGATTTGTTTATATTTGTTTGATTATAAATAACTTAAGACCAATGCAATTTTGTATCTGTAAACCTAAGACTAATAAAATGATTTCTAAATCTAAGAATGATGTAAATGTTGATTTGTAAGTTTAACTACCAATAAATTCTTTATTTTTGATGATTGAAATCCAATATCTATAAATATATATATATATATATATATATATATATATATTGAGACAAGAATTATGAATTTAAATGCTATTTTACACACGAAACCATACCTTTTTAGTAATTTGCATGTTACATTTAAGAAAGACTTCCTTTGTTGAGTTATTGTCTACGAATATATGCAGCAATTTAAACCTTCCCTGCTATTCATTTCTAGCAATAACTCAACAAAATAGGGGACGAATTTTATTGACATGCTTTCATACTCCTTGCATACTACATAACAACTATGTATTGTGCTTATGAAAATATTATTCATGCTTTCTCTGAAAATATCATGGTTTTAATAAATGCAAGACATTTGTGAATTCTTTCTCTTGCTTTTGGGAATGTTGTATTCTTAAAAATCAACCCTTTGTAAATGTAGTGGTGATGCAAAAACAATATTCTGAAGCATATGAAGCATTTTTAGGAATATAGCATTTATCAGGATATTGGATCTAGACACTCAAGCAATGTATTCTATTTAAAGATCAACAGTCCTTGCCATTTGCTATTCTCATCTTTGGCCTGAATTGAAATACAACAATAGTGCCAGTTGTTTTTATCTAAGAATAAGGGGTTTTCTCATATACACTGCAATCAATACAGCACTTGAATCTGCAATTCATCACCTCCAATACATCAATGTCCTGATATAAAAGTATGCATGTTTAATCTACAAAAATCTTCAAGGAACAAGTGAGCGAATCTGATAGTGATTATTTCTATCATAAATACTCAGGATCTCCATTATCCTTCCAATAGCTACAAGGCTAAATTATAGCATGAAACAAAACAGAATTTGTTTGTTAGATTGAACAGAGGAAATTTTGACAAGAATGTATACTAAACTTCATTTTTTTAAGTATGGATATGCCTAGAACATATTGAAATCTGCAGAAAATAAATATTTTGGGAGCATAATTTAGCCTATACAACTCTTGTAGGTTCAGATCAATGAAAACAATCTCTTATTTACTCAGTAAAGAAAAGTTTGTTGAAAAGCTAATAGTCTTAATAATATCTCAATTAAAGGAATTTGAAAATAGTAAAATTTAAACTATATTTTGGCCTCATGGCTTATATTAAAATCAAAATGCAATAAGATGTTTGTGTACAATTATAAAGGTTATTGGAGGATTTTTGGTATTTCCATCCTAATACAATTTCAGATTCCTAAATTCAATCAATTATTTAGGCAATAAATTCAATTTCATGATAACTCCTAAAGTATGTTTTCTACTATGAAGATGACCTCAAATTCGTCTTAGCAACATCAAATTGACCAGAAACACTGAAAGAAAGTACTCAAATCAGAAAAAAAATTTTTGTCACACAGTGTAATTAATACTGTTTTTGTCTCTTTTTTTGCTTCCTATTTAAATATCGATATTGCATGTCTATCTAGTGTAAAAAAATGGTGATAACCATTTGAAAGAATAAAAATAGCAGCAAGAGTTGGTATATCGAAAACAACTGTCCTTCAGATTTTGCAAGGTTTGTTCCAAATCCAGAAGAGTATAGGTAAGAATATTTTCTAGAGTTTCTGGTTGCCTGTAAAATCAATAAAAACGCATTTATCCAATCAATTAAAACTGGAGATGAAACAATGTTACTCCTTCATTTAAAAAGTAATCAATGTAGTGGTGTTGTCCAGGAGAGGCCCCTTCAACAAAAAAGATCATGACAACGATCTTTTGGAACTGCAAGAGAAACTCAAAGATTGATTTCAAAGAATGAAGCAGCGATAAGTGGTGAATATTAATATTCTTTACTACAAAATTAAAGGAATCTATCAAAAAAAACGAACCGGGAAGCTCAGTGAATGAGTTCCTTTTTTCCAAAGTTTAATTGCAAAAAGGGCTTTCTGGATTGCGGTTTGCCCAACTTATTGTAGAAACCTGGCCCCCTAGTTATTATTATATATTCTCCAAACTCAAAACGACCTGAGAGGGAAAAAATTCAAATGATGACGAAGTCAAGTCAGCAGTTTTGAGCATTGGCAATGCAAAAGAGAAGACTATTTTTACTGAATACTTATTGAAATACTTATTTCAAGTACATTAACCTTCTAGAGGACTATATTGAAGGAATAAATAGTTTTTGCCTTTTTTTCTAAAGTACTTAGACCGAGATCTTCTGGCCCACCCCTCGTATGTGTTTAGCACAACATTGATTTACATGGCTTTATAAGTTTGCCGAATGGGCGGGTTTGCTCTGGGCTTAAGTATGATAGGCCGTACTTGGGCCTAAATTTTTGTCTCTTGTCATTCTTGGTCTTGAGATTTTATAAGAGCAGAAAAGCTTCCCTTAAAATAATTTTCCGATCGGAAAAACTAGATAGACAACGGTGTATAATAAGCATACATATGTACTATAATTAAAAAATTGCATATATCAATGAATGGTAGTTCTAGAAGGCCAGAGTTTAAATATATTTTCCATTAGTGAATAAGCAGAATTTTGCTTTAATTATATCTAACCTGGGATGTTCAAGCCTATCAATAGATTCAATTTTAAACTTCTTAATAATAATAGGACATATAATATTTGCAACGGAATCTTTCCGAATCATTTCATGTGAATATTCGAAGGATACTCGTCTGCTTTCAATAATCAATAACGAAAGTGCTAATGAAGATTACAGAAAATATTTGCTTAAAGTATTTCGTATTCTTGATATGTCATGTTTGTCTTAGGTTAAAGAAATCAGTGGAAATATGTTTTCATCATAAAGGCACAAGGGACCCATTGCTGAAAAATATTATGAATGAGAAACTTGAAATTCATAAGGATATTATGCAAAAGGAAAATGCAGTAAAATACCTCGGAGTCAACATGGATCAATCAGTGAACTGGAATGAGCATGTAAGTAAATTCAATAATTGTCAACGTGAACTATGTGATTTAGTGTTCAGTACCATCCCAAACGTATCTGAATGAAAGCAATAAATGGTTGAAATTTCTATGTTAGTGAGGTATGGGTTGTGCGACTTCAAGTTGAGCAGAAGAAACGTCTTAGAAGCATCGATAAAAATAATGTAATCTCATCACTCAATGCTGTTTTCCACAAACGGTTCATCAAAACTGTATTCGGATTAAAAATGATAACATTCATCCATTGAATGCAAAACTCACGTGAGAATCAGCATTTAATAGAGGGCTACGCACAGGACGCATCCTATTCCCACAAAGACAACTTCGTCGTCAATCATTTATGCCTGCTGCTCCGAAATATTTGGCTAATATTGATGTTCCAAATTTTCTGTGCCTCATAATTTTTTGCTTCCTTTTCAGTCTTATCACTACAGAAAATAAAAGGCATTAATAATTAAATTTCTCGATTCAAAGAGCTTGACCAAAATAGTGTGAGGCAGATTTGCCGTCTTACGATGGTTATAGAGGACGTTTGCAAGCTCAAAAAGTCTCTGCCGTTAGTATCCTTGATTGTCGAAAGCGGGAAAGGCGGAACCAGCTCAACTAAAGCCCGTTCTTCGACTTCACTCTGCTGATTAGGGGTCGCAAGAGGAATTATAGACTAAGTCGGCCTTCATTGTACAGTTCTAGGGACTAACATCCAGTCCAAGATCATGGCTTACCCACTGTTCAATTGACAGTAAATCTGACTTTCAACACATGCAGGAACCCAACATCAACGCAAGGGTCTCCATGAAAAAATTGCTCGTGAGATGAACATCAAAGACAGATCTGTTTAGAGAATAGCAAAAAATGAGCTTTATCTTAAGCCCTACAAGTTAAAAAAGGTTCTGCTTCGCACCGATAAAAACAAATGTGCTGGCCTTCAAAGATTTAGCCTTTTCAATCGTCAGATGGCTGGTCAGCAGTGGGAACGAAATCTATTCTTAGATTACAATCTCTTCACAGTTGAACATGCACACAATCAACTTCTTAGCAAGCTCCAGATAAATCTGCCACACAGAACATTGCCAAAGTCACAATCAGTAATGGCTTGGTGCAAAGCTGGACATGGGTCACATGATGCAATCCATGACCAAAGTAAGCCATCTGTATCATAACTAATGATTCATTTGGCCCATCCTTCCCCATCATTGACTAACGTCAAGCTCCATAATTGATATTATTTATGCACTTAAACATAACCAGTACCGGGCAGGGGCAAAAGTGTACAGGCACGGGCTTCTATACTACGGGCACGGGGCGGACTTACAGGCTTTAAACTAAGAATGATTATTTGTTTATATTGTTATTGTTAGAAGACCTCAATTCTTTAAATAAAACTATCTCTTTAAAGTCTATAATTGATTTATAAGAAATTTCTATAAATCTATATATATTTATTTCATGTACAACTAATCTTCATGTAGGGCCATAGCGGAAATTACAACATAAAATATTTCACTGAGCAACATAAAATTCATGATTTTATCAATTTTAAAGAGTTTCATTTCATTGATATCCCAACCCTAGCCCTAACCCTATATTAAATACTCATGTATATGTCAATGGTGCATGATATTTTTTGATATTGAACTGATAAAATTATAATGCTCATGTACATGTACATAATGCACTATATTGTAAGCGTTGTTAACTTCATCAGACGTTAAATATAGTACCAATTGAATTCATGTAATTTACTTATTTTACAAGCAGTGTAGTGTATTGTCCATGTAAAGATGTTTTATACAGTTTGATGTATTGTCCATTATAGATATAAGGTTTAATGCACCATTTGTCAATGAATTAACAAAACTTGTTGATAAATACACTTGACTCGGAACTTTTTTATGATTTCATAGGTGTAAAATTCACCTCTTAGTGATGTCAACAAAAGTTCTATATTTGGTTTTTGACTAAGCTTCTTTGATGTTTGTCATAACCGTTTAAGTATATTCATGTATAATATCACAGGTGAAGATTTTCTTGTTGTGTCCATTTATTTTAGTTAAAGAACAGCTTGCTACTGGCACAACGGGCTTAGGATGCGGAACGAGCAAACCAACGGACGTCTTTTTATAGGTACGGGCTACGGGCACTGGCCTTACCTTAAGCGATCCATATATAATGTCTTTCAGACGAACACTCAGCGCTCAAGTTTATCCAATAATATGCGACTAGATTAGACATCAGATAGCTCTTTTAGAGGAATAACTGTAAAAAAAAAGAAATCAAAAGTAATTAATATGCATTGGAATCCAGCCAAATGTCAATGGACTAACTTGAGGTCTGACTTTTAAACAGGATGCTCTTGTTACTTTGTATATGATCGCTTTTGGTCTATTTTTCAGCCGCAATACCTCTCCAGATGTTATTATTTTCGGAGCAGTCGTGGTTTGAGCCGGGGCCAGTGCACCCCTAAAAAGCCGTTGAACGGCGGAAGGTTGGCATTGCTCCTCAACTACAAGTGAATTTTACAAGAAATTTGTTTTGCTCACTATATTTTAATATACAAATTTCTCGTTTTAATAAGCCTCTTTGTGCTTACGGGTTCTAAATCTGTAAACTCAAATTTATTAAACTTTGTAAGTTTCCTATTAAAACTTTGTAAATGCTATAATATTCCAAATATCTAATTAAACATTGCAAATACGCAATAAAAGTAGTATTTGGCCTTGAAATTAGAAAATATATTACTTAACTTTGCAAACACTTAAAAAATATTTAATAGGTTTAGCAAGTAGATAAAGGTTATTTCCTTTACAATGCAATTATATCTGTTTTTTTTTGGATTTTAGATATTAATACGAATAACTCGTTGTTTAAAGTTTCCAGATTAGAATAGAATTTTTAATAAAATTTCATTTGGTTTTCCATTATTTCAAAGGGAAACTTCTCAACCAATGAAGCCATCTCACGATCTGGAATAAGATCAGCAAAAATATACAAGGCAAGTAACCAGAAACATTAATTTTAAATAGAATTTTAAACTAGCCTTTATAAAGCCAATTTCATTAAAGCTCAAATTTATATTTAGGTCATTTCAAAAAAATCGAAGAAATTAATAGTTTCCTGAAGTAGTTAAAAAAAGCAGGTTATGAAACTCTCAAGTAAAAAAGGAGAAATATGAAGCACTTGCATCTTTTAAAAAACATGTCCAGGAGTCTTTGATAAAGCACGTGTCATAATTTAGAATTATAATCTGCTTAGAGTTTAATCTCTTCTCAAAAATTGTCAAATATTTCTGAATTGCTTCACACCCTCAAGAAAGTTTAATGGTTTGCAATCAAATTTGTTATTCCGTCTTAAATATTATTGTTAAAATCCTTTGTACTTTCCTATTTCTGTTGGGAGATGAGCGAGGTTTATTTGAAAACTTTGATTTGGTCACGACTGAATGGCTGTCGACTGGTGTTGCTCTGATGTATGTTCACAGCGACTTTGATCTGTACATTAACCCTAAGCAACTCACGCATTTTTACGTTTGATATGGCTTTGATAACAAAATTTAAATCATTTATAATTCAGTAAGTTATAATATATCTCAAATCTGAATCACCACTGGACATACAATCGTCTCCTTTTGACTTCATCCTTGATTCGCCTACAACGCGAAGATTTCTGACTTCACATACTGCGTGTCCGGAAAGGACTTGGAGGTTCTATTGACCAAAAATAGAGTATATGAGTTTAGTTATTGCTGCCGTTGACATTAGACTACTAGGTATAGGAAGAATTTGAATTAATTTTTGTAAAAATCGAATTTTTCATTGCAAAAGTTAATATTTTGATGTACTTTAAATACATGAATAATATTTATGGCGAAGAACAGTTAGACATAGATATGTCCAAATCTCAGGATTCCCAAATTTCCTGAAGAAAATTGTATGATATGAACAAAACGGTTTTTGACTTCAAAGGCATGTAGCTTATTTGGGGTTAGGGTAAACTCAGTTACAAATAGATTCACTACCTTCGCGAATTTAAAAATAGATTTAAAATGTTGATTGTATTTTGATGAATATTAATCTTACTTTATGATATTATTCATTATTATACTTTGATCATATAGACTATCAAAATTTTATCCAGAAATTTTTGAGGGGACATCTCAATTTCATTAAGTTTAGTGTTCAATTACTTGAAAGCTCCCTCCAAAAAACTGCCAAAATGTTAAAAAATGGTGAGTAAAGTGCATTTTACCACATTAGTTCGTATTATTTTTTCATTTTTCATGAAATGGCTTATTTTTAAACCAAAAAATCAATGTTGAAAGGCTGAAGGGGAGGGTGGAATTGCCTCATTTTCTCACATACACCACATTAAACAAATTCTACTATAATTCAGATTTATACATAATGTAAGCAAATGGCATGTATTTTTACATTAAATATACATTTCATAAACATGTAAAAATCTAAGTGCAATTTCTTCGAAAAGTATTTACAAATTTAATTTGAACTCTACATATTTGAACCTTAACAATCATTTCAAAATTATATTAGATGAAGCGCATATCCTTTTAAAATTTTGCGCCTGGATAAAATGAATTATGCTTACCACAAGGTTGCCACAAATTGCAAAAATACAATACAAAATTAAATACAATTTTTTTCCCAACCTAGTGTATATAAAGCGTAAGAGCATTAAAAATCCTTCCAAGAGCCCACCACCACGTTAATTTACAATATATTCAAATAATAAACATAATTTATTATACAAAATCAAACGTTGGAAATATTATGTACCTAGGACGCATCATAATTCATATACAGATTGGTTTTACTTGTAAAGTTAAGTTGTTCATGAAAACTAAAGTTGTATAGGAATTCGACTTTCTAACAAAATAAAATATAATATAGATCATTTTGATTGACATTTTGAACAAATACCTGCACTTAAATTGCATAAACCTACATAAAAAATGACATTAATTACTTATCCTTGAATGAAATATAATGAATTTTTTATCATTTTGTTTATTATTTCATTTAATCTGCAACTCTCGGCAGGGAAGAGTTCTCAGCCCAGGTAATGTGGGGGTTGAGGGCATTAAACATCAGCTCCAAGCGTTCAGCCCCCGTCAATTTATCAGTGTAAGAGATTTTTTGGCATGCTGTCTTTGAAATTACTTCTGTTACAATTAATAACAGTATTCGGTAATGTTGCAACAAATTAGCGTTGAATTACTGCGCCCTGCATTTTGACTTTGAAATTATATGTATTTACGTCTACTATATGTACATTTTAAATTTTTTATTAAAACCATAGAAAATGATTAATACAAAACTACCATGAATTACAAAGCAATATGCAACAGCATAAAATCACATCACCATACTAATAAGCTAAATTACTATCAATTCTGGGGGAGCGGGGTGCTTAGATAATAGTTTGGAAACTACTTCTCCAATTTTGATGCCACATTAGACTTTTTTTCTACATTGTGCACGAGCTTGCAATTTTCTAATATTGAAATATTATTTAGCGCCATATATATATTATATATATATATATGTATATATATAATATATATGTATATATGAATATATATATATATATATATATATATATTAAAAGAGTAAAAGCAAAAACTATTCTATTAAAGTTTATTGTTTACATTATTACCAATCAATGCCCATCATTTCACAAGAAGTTGCCCAAAGTTTTCCAGCAACTTCCATGTTCTTCCCACGATCCTTGAGACTTGCTTCCTTGCAATCAACGAAATACCCACCATTTGTTAATGAATCATTGCTTAGCGCACAGTATAGGGTCGTATATGCTCCCGATTCCGATGACTTCATTGTAAACTTGAAAATCTTGGTCATGAACTAAATACTGAAACTTTGGTTTTTAATAATAGATGACACAGGACTTTTAACATTACTAAATATTGAAATATTTTTGGAGTTTCCTAGAAAGCAAGTTTTTTTCAAATTCTTTCTTAATATAGACAAGCTTGTCCCAAAGCTTAAGGGAAATTCCGCAGCATTATCAGGATATAGAAACTAATGAAACTATATTAGCACTGCACATTTATATATGTACATTTTAAAAAGCAAACTGATATTTTTAGAAATTAAATTTCATTGTGCTTCTTTGAAGAAATTTTTAATTAAAATAGTTGAAAGCTGAAATTCTCATAATCGGATTAATATTCAAATTTGATAATGATATTCACAAAAATGAAGTATTTTAACTAAGCGGAATATATTTATTTTTTTATCATACAATGATAGAATTGTTTACTTGTAGCGGTATTTTCTGGAAATATAAACCAAAATGAAGTGTTCATGATAACTAAAATTTGTAAAAATTCAAACTTCAAATTTTTTTAAATAGTCTACAGAGAAGTTTCAGTCTGACCTTGACATAGATGGTTTGTACAAATTTTAATATCTATAAAATGTCATTACTGGCACATTGTGAAATTGAAATTCAAGTACTTTTAAACCTTATTTTGTCAATCAATCTCAGTCTTCAAGGGTTAAAGTTTTCATCCACATTGTGCATGAGTGGACATCTACTTAAATGAACATGTGAGAGATAAGGTTTTTTTAAATGTATCAATGGTTAGGCATTGGCGCAATTTCAGAAAACCCTTAATGGGGGCAAAATTATTACTTAATATGTACTGTAATAAACATCACACAAATTTAATCCAGCAACTTTGTTGCTTTAGTGCAAACTGAATTACAAATACTTCTACTAGCTTATAGGCATATAACCAACTTGCTTTTGATTAAAAACAATAAAATGATTAATACAAAACAAAATATCAAAACACTAAGTGAGTGGATATTGTCGAGACTTCTATTGGGAAAACATATTGAAAGAAATATCTAAGTTTATGTGATTCAACTTTCATTATTTGTAAGTTCAACAGTCTTTCATTGGACATTGTTGAACATAAAAATCATTTAACTTGTCTTAGAATTGAAAAATATCTCGCATTGGTAGCTAGGGACTAGAGAAAAAACGATCTTAAACAATTTCATCACCTCAGAATAAACCTACTTCAATTTCTGATAAATTCCAATAAACTTCCATGATATCCAAATTATTGTGCATTGGAGAATTTTTTGAATTATCTGCTTTGGGCTTCAAATGCAATATCAGGGCTGCGTGTTGTGCATCAGATACAGTATGAGGTAGACTGGTTTACTGCTGCTACCAGCTTCAACCGCTAAAATAGCATACAACTATACCCACTCCCAATTGTCTTATATAAATGTAATAAAAAAACTATTGAAGGCAAAGAAAAGGGTTATATTGATTTAGATTTCGGTAGGAAAATAGAGGCTATTAATGTGAGAGGATATTGTCGAACTTTTTTGGGCAAACATATTGATAGAAATATCTAAATTTATGTGATTCAACTTTCATCATTTGTAAGTTCAACAGACTTTCATTGGATAATGTTAAAAATAAATAACATTTAACTTAACTTAGAACTGAAAAACACCTCTCATTGAAACCAGCGGCTATGCGAAAAACATTCTTCAACAATTTCATTACTTCATACTTATTTTAATGCATGTGTATATATAGGTGTCTGTACATTTTGTTAATATGTATTATATACTTTTTTGCACATATGCTGTTATAACAAACGAAAATAAAATTTGTTAAATTCAATTTTGCATGTAATTGCAGCAAGTCATGCATGGTATTATTCTCTTTATTTTTAGATTTTTTATATTTTTAATTTTATTTCTAGATTTAGATGGGGCATCGCCTCCTCTTACCCCCCCCCC
>CABFPE010000052.1:896539-909846 GCA_900660155.1 Hofstenia miamia | reverse complement strand
ATATATATATATATATATATATATACTTTTTTCTCAATAAAGTATATATATATATATATATATATAATTAGACGGAATTTCAAAGCAAATTGTAGCCAAATTATCATGCTGGAGCCATGTTAAAATTACCGAGCAAATCTTAGTGTCGATTAGCTTTCTACAAAAATATGATTTCCCTATATAACTAATTAACTATATGCAGCTTCTTTGTTGTCTTAATGGAGTCATTAAAATTATTTATCCTCAAAGAAAAAATTATGTTTTAAAATTTTAATTAATCAAATCGAAAAAAATCAATACGAGGAGAATGACGTAAAGTGATATTCTCCAAAATAAGAAATATTTCAAGATTCCTTTATGTTAAGTTTCTGTATGATTTTAAGTAGAATTAGATTAATTGTTTTTTCAAATATGTAATTTTTGAACAGTTGGAAACCATTAAATTTTAATTCTTATTAATTATGATGCTAAAATTTGAAAATTTTATTTGTTTTCGAAAACATTGATGGAAGACTTCGTTCATAATTTAAAAACTACACCTGATCGAATTGACTATTACCGAAATACATACAGAAAAAACCATCAGTCTCTTTCAAAAATTCATTCTGGGATTAATAATAGAATTACTTAGTAATTCTCTTAATTCATTTATAAAAATGCCTCCCTGCATAGAAACAATTTTTGAAATACTTTGACAGTTTCCTAAACTGTGCTTTATAACAATAAGTGCTGAGAATTTTTTAGGCAAATATCGCATTTATATTTTTTACACAATTCTGCTATGTGAGTTATATTTTAGAGTCCTAGCCACCAAATTGCTTATGTCTAGTTGGCCTTTTAAGTGAAGATCAAACTTTTTATGGTCAATTAATCAATTACAATATAAACTCTTTAATGCAGCAGCTCGAAGCAATATCCTACCATTAAATAAATCCAAATGAAATTGCGCACTCCTTCTGGCGACTTGCACCCTTTAACCAAGATTGTAATCAGAAAATGCCAAAGCGACTTAAATATAGGCCTTGCACAGTGAGAGAGATATATTATTGACGGCTGGTTCTTTAAATATGTCCATAATGTGACAATGATGAGTAATGCAATATACACTGGCATTTGTAGGCAATTTTCTTGAGTGAACTTCAATTTTCAGCCTTCAGTAATTTTATCTTTGTCGCTGTACACAGCCTATTATTTAGGTCGCCTTGGATAATACCTATTATAATGGAAGTCTTTGAACGTGATTGTAAATCATAATAGTAAAAATATAAATAATTTGATAAAAATTTCGTACGGTTCGAATATTTTGTTCAGAAATAACTTCTTCTAGCAATATAAAAACAAAATTTCCACAGCTTTAGGCACTAACGATATCATGTTAATAGGAGAGTGGAACATTAATTAACTATAAACAAAAAAAACAACGATAATCATCGCTTTTCAACATTTAACATTTCTGTAATAAATCAAGCTATTCCTTCTATTTCATTTTCATCTCAAATTTGCATTCATGAATTAGTATTTCACATTTATACGCACTGATTTCACATTAATGTAAATAAATTTTGTACTTGTGAAATTCAATTTTGTAATTTTGCAATTCAATATAGCATTCGTAAAATCCAATTTCACCTTATTTATCTGTACCAGAACTTCAATTTTTTGCAAGTGTTTCCTGACAAAAATACAATACCATATGTAGAATTAATTCTGTTCAGTTATTAATTGTGTTTATTGCTGTAATAAAGCAGAAATAAATTCAATTTACTACAAGCAATTTCATATAAATTATTAGTAAAATTTCATTTTTTTAGGACCATTTATGAAATTCTTTTCCTTAAATATTCTGATTTTTAGTATTTTTGTAAGTACAAACAGCTCAAAGTTTAAAAAAATTCTTGAAGCATTTATATATATTCTTATATCTAGAAGCACCAGGTGAGTCAATGGGCGCAAACTTTCCTGAACAATTTAAATTGTCAGGGAATTCATTTATTTATTGCTTAAAAAACATTTCTTATTGAAATTTAATGTAAAATTAATAAGGTTTATGTTTTGAAGTAAGAAATGACAACTTTTTCACTTAGAAAAAATGAATTCAAAGCATATGTAGACAACTATATCTATATAGAGTAACAAACAATAACCTATATGTAGTTTATCTATGTAACGGTTGCTGTTCACTTGTTGGCTTACTCAACGTCAGGTAATGGTCTAAATTTGCTGTGACCATAGCTTCTTAAACTTGGTACTACATATACATCTTGCAGGTTTTTACTGCTTTTTAGGTGTGTTTGTTGATGCTATCAGCTGTATGTGTTTCCTTCCAAAGATAGCTCTAATAAAAAAATTAAGGCCCGACAAATAACAGTTAGCAGTTTTAATGTAATTTCCATGTATTCATAAAACTGGCATCACGCAAATTGGGAAAACTTCAAATCATTTTATATACTTATTCTTTGCACTAATTATGAATTCATGAGTGCGAGGAATTTCTGCTCTAGTTACAAGTTTTTTTTGAATGGTTAGTTCTTGTAAAATTTCAACATTATATTGACTTGTTAGTCATTAATTGATATTTTATAAATTTCCCTCCTAAAATTGTAGGGTGGATCAATTGACCCACTCTGGCCTTTCTAGTAGTACAATTTCTTCCACTTGGAGTGTTAAAAAACTATATAGATCAATACATCAATAAAGCCAATACAATCAAACTTGTAAGCTGTTCGCCAACAGATACTTTGATGTCATAATGAACAAATTGTATTTGAAAGAGAAGAACCGTTAAAAGAGAGCAAATTGTTAGAATTTCCAATGACGTGAGTGTTGAAACTTTAGAGTAATAGGTGGAGATAATTTGGTTGAAATTTAAATTTCAAAAATATTTGCTAACCGCGGTTACCTATATTTCGACAATATATATATATATATATATATATATATATATATATCAAAATATATCTGGGCCGGAAGTAGATAAATTACAGGCGTTCAGCGGGAGTGAGGATCAAAGTACCACAAATTACATTTGTTGTGGTGTGGGGTGAAATTTTGGCTTGTGAGGATTTGTGGGATAAGAATTTTTGTAACTAGTATCAATAATGGCTGCATAGGAATAGGTTAAATATACTCAATATGTGTTTTAATTAAAATGCTGCTTTGCTCAATTGAAATATATTTGAAAAGGAAATAATTTGATTTCATTTTAACAGTCATATTGTAGTCCAAATTTGGGATATAATTTTTCCACAAACTCGAATTTTTGAAAATGTATTGACTATTTTCGCAACTGATTTTTGCAAATATTTTGAAATTTCCACGCATCATATACATTTTTCTTAGCAAGGTATTTGGTAGACTGATTGACTGAGTTTACACTAATGGTTATGCATTCAACAATTAATTATTGTTAACTATTTAAGAGAAATAGCAGAAATAGTTTTTTTCAGTACATGCATATCTTGATTACCTGCAGATGCTGTGCCATGCAGATGGTAAACACCACGCGTAGGTTCTTTACAGATGCCAATAAAAATTTTGAGTGAACCAAAACAAGGTAACAATGTTAAAGCGCGAGAAACAATATCACACTGAAGCATTAAATTTCAATTAATTAGTAAATTCTTCTGTGTATGCAAAGTTATTTATTATTTTGAGAAATACGATTTTTGCGAATTTAATTTCGCCAAATTACTTATTAGCAAACGAAATTAATAAGTAATTACATTAAGTATTGTTTACTTTAGCACTCAATATGGTTTCAAAAAACATGTCTATAACGATTCCTTAGTATGTGCTACTGAAAAATGGCCGAAAAGTATTGACAATAATTAATGTACTTATACAACCATTGCTTGACTAGACTTTTCCAACGAGATTCGCTCAAAGAATTATGGCATTTTACTTACAAAACTTAAAAAATTATAATTTTCTTATAGCAACATTTCATCCAATTATCCACAATGAATTAAACTTCATAAAGTTTTCAAATTGGATTGAAACTAAAAACTGTGAGCCACAATTTAAATATATATAAATAACTAACGATTTGAGCAATATACTTATGGTATCTTGTTGAAATAAATCTAGTGAAAATCTAATTTGAATATCTGTTCAATTGGCGCCTCACTCCTATTTGTTTAATTCAAATTCAAAAATTCTATTTGGATTATCAAGTCAAAAATTTATATAAAATCGTTCTGAACATGAATTTTAATAACGTCCAAATAGAACAAGTGGGTACTTTTAAGTACTTTGGAATTAAGCTTGAGTCATTATTTACATTTTAAAAGCATTTTAATATTATCATTTAAAAATTGGCGATTTCCATTAAAGTACTTAGACAAATGTCTCGGCAACTACCTACCAACTCCAAACTTCCATTATTTATGCTATAGTTTCAAGTTATTTTTGTTAAGAAAATGTACTCTACATGGATGTAAATGAAAATTTTCTTAAAAAGTCATACGCAATTGAATTGCTCAGAGAAACTAGCAACAAACAATGATAATATATTGAATTTAAAAATTTAAAAATTTATTTCTTAAATCATCACAGTCTCATTCATGTAAATATATTAAAACATTGTATGGAATCATACACAATGTTTGCTAAAATATGATAGCATGTTCACTCAATATATTAAATCTGTTCTTTGTAAAAAACCAATCTTGAAAATTTTTTTCATTAATGCTTCTAATGAATTTTCCTAGAAAAGCTAAGCAACTTCATAAAAGTAGTTAAAAATAGTAAAAAACAATGTCAAATGACATTTCGAAAATTCAAGATAAGAAATAATTGAATTTAAATTGAGGCGTTTCAAATTTTACAATTAAGATTATTCACTAATATAAATCAAAACCCCTGAGCCCAAT
Source organism: Hofstenia miamia (assembly GCA_900660155.1). NCBI lineage: Eukaryota > Metazoa > Xenacoelomorpha > Acoela > Hofsteniidae > Hofstenia > Hofstenia miamia. Next base: position 904,975 of record CABFPE010000052.1, on the reverse strand, counting down.
ACGTTTTTGTAATACTTTTTGAACAGCTTATCAAGGATGTCAGAGTTGTCAACAATTAATTTTTGAACAACTATTTTTTCTTCTTAATTATAGATAAAAATATTTAAGAATCAAATCGTTTTCTTGTTTGAAGAATTTGGCCTTGTTCTTTAAATATGAACATACAATTTTGTTCACCTTCAGTAACTAAAAATATAAAAAAGGAAAAAACTAAAGAACAAAGTAGTTAATTTGAATAGTTTGGATAATGTCAACGATGGATTAACATAGTGTAGCAAATGTAGTGGTTGATTTTGTAGAATGTAGATCAAATTTAAAAAATATCAAATTATTTCAAAATTATTATCTGTAAAGCAAATCGATCTCCTACTGGCTCTGCACTTGGTTCATCAAAAAATCAAAAGTTTTTTGGAATCTTACCTTACAGAATGCGCCATAAATTGTTTCTAGTTTGCAAAAAATAATATGAATGTACTGTACATACTGAATCATGCTTAATTAAATTAGGTCAGAGAAGAGAGGCTATTAATCGGTCAACCGATAAATTGTAAAATTAGTGGTTTTCGACAATTTCATTTTTCTTGACCATTTTCAGAAATATTTCAGCAGAATAATTCATTTCTTGGTATACCTATGTTTAATAGTGCGATATCTTCATTTCTTATACAATGTAATTGAAAAAGCCGAAGATGGGTTATAGAAAGATATCTAAATGCAACATTGAAAATAATGCTTTATTCTGATGGAGGGAGCAATAATTTCTCTATATCCTACAATACAATCACCTCACATAAGCCAGATATAATGGAAGTGTCAAACTTCATCTAAATAAGAACCGGGATTATCATGCAGAACAAGACCAGGTGGTCAAAATCTATTACCTTAGAGATTGTTCTTGCTCAAGTATGCATTTATCAAGAAAATACGTATTTATCTCAGTTATATTAATGCCAAATTGAAATTTGCAAATTTTAGTTTGTCAATATGCATTATAGGCTTTGTTTTTGTCATATGTCTTGTTTTAAAGGCATATCTGAAGATTAGATTTTGTGATTTATAATGGTGATAAATTTATCGCTTAATCAGATTAATAGGACCCGATAAATAGAGGTGACTAATGAAAATTGAAATCTTAGCTTTAGACAAATTTATTTGTTCCTAATATATAAATTATAGAGAATTAAGAAATATGATTGATTCAATTTTAGCTATGAAACCACATCTTAGCGAAGCTTCCAAAAATCTTCTTGATGAGTTCGCGAATGATTTTTTGATTGAACCTCGGGGCGAAATTGAAGTGAAGGTATGCCTTTATTAATTAGACGTTAATCTTGAAATTTTTTATAAGAATTTGGATTTTAATAACATCTCATTATAAATTGTGATTCTACAACCATTAAACAAGGCACTTATTTGAAACTTTATTATTGTAGTTGCAAAGTTATATGTGCAATATCGTTGAAACAATCTGTGAACAATTTAAGAAATTTAACAAGAAATGAATCAAATAGGTGGATATTACAAAAAGGCATGCACGTATGTTCAAAACAATAAATATCATTTCAAATATTTGTGATGTTATTAGAAGTTATGCAGGTACATTCTATAATCTCATATCATCCAATCCTGCTTTTCTAAGTTCCGTGTTCAATTTAACTGTAAAGCATCAGTGTTTCATCTAGTGTGATGTTATTAGAAGTTATGCAGGTACATTCTATAATCTCATATCATCCAATTCTGCTTTTCTAAGTTCCGTGTTCAATTTAACTGTAAAGCATCAGTGTTTCATCTAGTGTGATGTTATTAGAAGTTATGCAGGTACATTCTATAATCTCATATCATCCAATTCTGCTTTTCTAAGTTCCGTGTTCAATTTAACTGTAAAGCATCAGTGTTTCATCTAGTGTGATGTTATTTACCGAAATGCGCAGTGGATATCGACATTTAACTGACTATTCTTACGAATTTTTAGTCTATAAAAATATGAATCTGCATTTTCTTTATGCTTAAGAACTAGAAGTCGAATGTATTATTATTCATCCTATGAGACCAGGATTCTTGTATAACATTTGAAAGAAAGCTAAGGCAAAATCAAATTTACTTTAAAACCTAAAAGAAAGTTACTTTTTACTTAGTCTTTTTTAAAGATGAAGTTGATAGCTAAAGTTAAATAATATGAACACAGTGAATTGTTTCGCTGAAATTTGCTCTATTCTAAAAACACACTATTTGATATCAAGGACATTCATATAGAAAACTCAACTCCTGCAGCTGTATTAAATTAATTGGGTGATTGCATAAATTATTTTTCAAAAATTATGCTTAGAAATTTATCAATTATTTTTTTGAAATGAATTTGAACATTTCAATTTTCATTATTGACAAAAATCATATGTTTGAAGATTTTTGCTTTAAAAAGACATCTTACAATTGCATTAATGGATTTTTAAATTGATCTTTAGGATTTTATAAGTGCCATCATTGTATGTGTATATTAATTGCAAATAGAGAAGGCATACATTTAATCTATTGATTTTTCTTGAGTTGTGAATTCTGTACATTGTCCTTGGAAATATATGAATGTCTACTTTCACTGAATACATGCTTCCTTAATAATTTATTTTTGTGAAATATACCTTTACTATAGTTTCAGAGCTTTAAGAAATTTATTGAAGTTAAAATATAAATATATAAATGGTAAGTGATCTAGTTCAAAATAGGGCAATTATATTAGCAGATTTTAGCCTCTTTTAATTATTTTCCATTTTAGGGGAAAGGACGAATGAAAACCTTTTTTGTGAAAGCAGTGGAAAAGAAATCTGAAAATTCCATTGAAAACAGATTTTGATTTTGAATTTGCAATTTTAATGATATATGTAGAAATAAATATTTTGTTTAAAAAATAAATATCTTAAATATCAAATTGTAAAAAATTGCAATTACTTAGTCAACATCTATGATATTTTAATAGTAATACAGAAAATTACTAACCATCGAAATACATCGAAATACATTTGATTACGAAGTTGAAAGCATTAGAAATACCAAATCAAAATACTGCAAAATAAATGAATTCCGATGCATTAATTAATTTTATATGTAAATGCTAATAATTATGCAAGCTTTATTTTAAATTTAACAAATATATAATACTATATTTTTATGATGTCCTCAGGAAATTATTTTGCATTGATGTTCATATTTGTTTCAGCTTCAGTTAATAAACTTAGCACTTATTTAAAGTTTCAGATAATTTTCTGTTTATACTTCCACATGCACTATCAAATGATCGCAATGGAAATTCTAGTTTGTGAATGTTTGCTAAACCCTATAATTGTACCCTCCGAAAGAGATTTTGTATTTTAATTAAATGTTTTGGATGTTTTTTCCGTGAATCATTCTTAACAATTTCGCTTTAAATCAACATTTAAAACAAATTGCAGAGGAATTCATTGCATTTTACCGTTAGAAATATAGAGTATAATTTAGATGGAAATGCTTAAGAGCTGCTGATATTTAGGTGATTAAAACACATGTTTTCTTATCACCTAAATTAGTTCTACGACAATAAAATGTCATTAAATACGTTTATTGAATGTCAATTTTACTCGTTATTAAGAATAAACTATAAAATCCAGTTACTGTAGACTATGACTATCAATAATCCCTCACGAAGTATTCAGTTAACTAATGTTTTAAAATTCATCGACAATTTTCTAAAATACATTGTAAAAATTTATAAGCATTGACAAAGTTCGAGTTGTCTATGATGTGATATTTGGTTTTTGATAATTACAGTTACAGTAAATACTCTTTCTTCTCTTGATGAATTTTTTTATTTGGCCTCTATGTCCTCTCTACAGTCAATCGATTGCGCTCTCCCCTCCGCACTTAAAAACGTCACTGACTCAAACATCAATAAAGACGACGAACACTGCAAACTTGTAGCACCATTTTTGGCCCTCAGTCGAGATGAATTATTTTCATTGCATTCATTTCTTAAGGATCACACGCATACGTCCCTTACACCTAACTCGCGCGAACAAGAAGTCACGCTTTTTTGCATTCATTCAACTCAAGAAAGAAACAANTGTGTTAAGTATAAGAAAAAAGTTTTGAAGAAATCTTTCATTAATGTCGCAATTCGAACCTGGAATTCGCTACCTAAAGAAATTAAAAGCATTGAAAAATTGAAACCTTTTAAAAAACGTTTAAAAATCTTCCTTAAGCAAAAATATATTTTAGGTACATCATGGTTAGGATTTAAATTTTACAACAATGACTATACGATAACTCGTCATTAAAATAGCAATATAAAGTAATTCATCCATAGCCTGTAAGAATTGTCACTTTTTGTAATGTATGTTGATTTGTAGATTGGTTACTTTTTTGTAATTTATGACGCTATTCAGATAAATTATCAGTTATTGAATTGTAAACATTTATCTGAATATAGAATCTCTTATCTTATCTTATCTTATCTTATCTTTGTAATCGTTCATCTAGTTATTTTAGTTGCTGTGCACCATACAAACAACGTTATTTAGACGCGATTCTGTGTAATACAATGTGGTATTTAAAATATTTATTTATTAGTTGCAAAGAAAATTTATCTTGTCATAGAGAATTTTTAAGAGCCCTTTTGGCCTTCTATTAGATATTTGTGAATTCAGCCTAAAATCCCTAATGATAATACAAAGCTGCTTTCTATCTCTGATTAAATAATATTAAGGTGATTCAATTGTTCCCTTCCGATTGTTAAATAGTTAGAATTTCAAAATAGCGTTACAGGAACATACTTCAAGTTGCAATTTGAAATCGATTTTGTGTAACTCGGTTATTCAAATACTCTCTGCTGTGACTCAAACTTAAACAGCCAGGAGTCCACTTAAGCGAACAAACTGTTCTTTCCCATTTATAAAAAAATTATCTCCAAGTTCATTAGAAAATTTTAAAAAACGTGAGTCATGGTCACATCCATTGGTTAACGTACTTAAATGTAATGCTGAACATTTGTATTTTCATTGACATTCCGATTTAAAACAAATGTATATTTCTCCTAATTTAATTTTCAGGTAAATATAAGGTATAAGAGCCACGGGATCAACAACTAAGTTTGACTGTTTCTGGATATGTTGATAGCCCTCCCGAACCATTGAGGTGTGCTATGCTCAGTCAGATTTTGAGACGCTGTGACCTGAAGCTTCGCAAGCGGCATGCCTCTGAAAAAATTCTCGGTCACGATTTGAGAAGAAAGTGAAAGATAAGATAGTCTTTATTAGAAGTAAATTAAATATAACTGATGGCTTTTCAAAATAATAAAAAAATCATTTTGCAAACCTAAAAATTAGCAAACAGGTGGACTTCTCAGATATCTTTGTCATTGATTTTAATTCTAGATTTTGACAAAGATTTCGCTTTGTATAAACAAATCTTACATTTTCTTTTATATAATTTATTCTTCGTATTTGATTAATCATATCTGTTGTGTTCTTCCCTCTATGTTCAATTTTAAAAATGTGTTGAAAATTATTCAAATATTTTCTTGTCTTGTTCAATGTTTCACCCATTGTTTTTTTAATAAATTTGTTAATAAAATTACTTGGATATTCGTTTTTCTTCAGATTCGACTTTAGTTTGATTATTTCTTGGTTTATGATTTCATAAGAACTTGAGACATCAAATATTCTATGTATTGCTCCTTTAATTAGTGCTATTTTGTATGCTACAGGTGAATTTAAATTGAAATTTAAAACTAAACCTATATCAGTTGGCTTTCAATAAATTCCTGTAACTAAGCCGTTTGCTGTTCTGCTAATGTTCAGGTTTAGAAAATGGAAATTATTGTTAAGCTCTTTTTCCTTTGTATAGTTTATGTTTTCATCTATTATATTTAGTTTTGTTAGCATCAATTCTGCATCTTCATTATTTATTATAGCAAATATATCGTCAATATATTTTCATAAAAATAAAATCTGATGCTATTTGATGCATAATGTTTCTCAATAAAGTTTAAATTTTTGTAAATTGACGATGCTCAAGTTGAGCGAAATATATCTTTTTAGTCTGTTTTTATTAACATTACACTATGTGACAAAAAAAATATTTTTTTCTTAGTTTAGTACATTTTTTCAGTGTTTCTGGTTAATTTGATGTTGCTAAAAACGAATTTGATGTCGTTTTTACAGTAGAAACAATAATTTAGGAAATATCATGAAATTAAGTTTATGGCCAAAAAAAGATGATTGAATATAGAAATCGGAAATTGTATTATAATTGAAATTCCAAAAATCCTCAAATGAATTTTAACATAGCATGTGGACATCTTTTTTTATTTTGATTTTAATGTCAGCAGGAAATAGGAACCAATGACGCCTTATTGACATTCGTTGGAGAAATTAGATTTCATCTTAACAAAAATATTAATAGCTGCGTAGTCTTATTAGATGTAAGTAAAGCATAAGACAGCATAGACCATTCACTGCTAGAAATTAAACTAAAAAACTATGGTTTTGAATTCAAGTCAAGTTCTTTGCTAAAAAGTTTTTAACCAACAGAAAACAAAGTAAGAATCGAAATGTATTCAAAATACATAAGAACAAAAAGAGGTATCCCACAGGAAAGCGGTTTGAGTCCAACTCTGTTTAATTTATACATAAATGACATAAGGCACCATTTAACCGAATGTGAAATACTCCAATTTGCAGATGATATATGTTTGATCAGTAGAGGCAGAGATCCATGCAAGGCAACACAAAGTCTAGAAAGAGACGTGCTACAAATATCTCCAACAGAATAAACTTAACGTTAACAGCAGTAAAAAACAATTTATCCTTTTTCAGAATAAGACACAAAATTAACATCGAACCAAGCAGCAAAATAAAGTATCTGAGTGTAGAAATAGATGACAAGCTGACGTTTCGTGGTTTTCTTCAAAGCAAGAAACAGAGAATGGCCGCAGGTATCCAATATCTAAAACTGATAAGAAAGGTAAACCAGAGGAAGGAGATATTACATGCATTAGTTATTAGTCATTATATATGTATATGCATGCACACTATCAGTGACGTAAGCAGGAAGGACATGGTGGAATGTCCCCCGTCAGGTTTCCAAATTTGATTTTGACTGGATAAATAAAAAAAAATTTGTAAAAAAATGAAAAATTTAAAATCTAGGATTGTGAAATGCATTTTTTAGGGTCTATTTTATCAATATTTTCAAAAAATTTTCGCGGGGCTTCGCACCGCATTAGGTAATGACGACGATGTCCCCCCCCCGTAAGAAAATCCTGCGTACGCCCCTGCACACTATTAAGCAACATAAGCATCGCCGATCAGCAAAGAATAAATAGAGTATTTAACTGGTCAATCTGTGTCATGTATAACGTTAATAAACAGCAAACTGGTAGACAGCTACAACGCTTGTCCATTCTAGCACCATCTTATCCTACGAAATACATGTGTCTTGAAAATATTTACAAAATTATAAATAAATTGAAAAGAAGCAGTATATGTAAATTTTTCAATGTAAACAAAAGAACAGAATTTTAAAATAAACAACAGTTACTGGAAAGGTGCATTCACAACAACAACGGCGAAAATCTGGAGCAATCTACAACAAAATGTACGTAAATATCATCATTACACAAGTTTATGAAATTTTTAAAAGAAAACCTGCTTGGTAATCAATTTAAATACGGATATTCAAATAAATTTAATTTAAATTTTTGTTTTAATTTTATTGTATTGTAATTTTATTTGTATATTTTTTGTAGGTAGCTTTGTGTGCATTTTTATTGTATATCTGTATGTATGTAATTTGTAAATAATGTATATATATATATGTAAATTTTTCATTTAGTGAAAATAAGCAAGCAGAATATAAAGTTATTAAAAAAAAGATGTTTTCTGTTCATACAAAATCCATGAAGCCAAAATATAGTCTAAATTGGACTATTTTCTAATTGCTGTAAGTGATTAAATAACTAATAAATAGATTGATTTCATTGATCGGAATCTATAGAAACTATATAAGGCCAAATTATACTCCCAAATGTTCAGATTTCAACATGTTTTAGATAAAACCATTCATATAGAAAGTCTTTTGAGCAGTTGGTGTAATTTTGCATTTTTTATTACTAAACAACCAAAATTTTTAAGAAAAACATTCAATTGATATTTCAGAAAATGAAGTTTAGTAGACATCATCACAAGGGAGGGGGTACTTCTTCTAGTACCGAGATCATTTCTCCAAAGCAACGGAATGATATAGTAAGCTCAGAAAAATTCGAAAGCCTTTGGATTGAAATTGATAACCTTATCAAAAATTCACCTTTTAAAAAGCAATTAATTAATGTTTCATACTGCCCAAATAAATGTTAAATTAATGAATTTTTTGAACAACTTGAGAGTGAAATTTCACTGGCCTACTCAGAAA
>CABFPE010000052.1:858478-887157 GCA_900660155.1 Hofstenia miamia | reverse complement strand
TCTTTAGTAAAATACGCAGATGATGCTACAATCCTACTGGGTGGAACGCGTGGTCAAGACAGGGCCCAAGAAGTGCTTTGCGCTGTGAAAGACTGGTGTAATAACAACAACCTATCGATGAACAAAGAAAAAACGGTTGAAATGATTTTTTCTAAGGGTAGCTCTCCTTTGACTACTACACAATATCCATCTGGCAAACTCTTTCGAGCCATTAAAATCCTTGGAGTGTACATTGATAATGCCTTGTCATTTGAAGAACATGTTTCAAGGCTTCTACGAAAATGCAGAAGCAAAATGTTCCTTCTAAATAAGTTAAAGGCACAAGGTTACTCCTTACGCGAGCTCAAGATACTTTACACTGCGTTGATATTGCCAAACATAACCTATTCGGTTTCAGTATGGGGAGGATGCAGGAAGTCATTACAGCAACTTATAGACAAACTACAGAGGAAGGCAATGCGACTGGGATATACGGATAAATTTGAATCTATTGAAACAATTGTGAGAAAGTCAGATGAAAAACTGTTGAATAGAATGTACTATGAGGACCATTTACTATCAGATCTAGTACCTGGAAGAAGTGACTATGCCTCTACAAATCTTCGGGAACGTTTACCAGCCCCTGAAAGAGATATTGATAGGAGATTTACATTTATTTTTCCAAACAGATTCTTCAAGAAATACTAGCATTCTCGCTGTAACCTCCACTGTCTACCATATTCACACGTTACGAAATCATCAATCTAGAAATTTTCTCCGCTTCCTATTTGCATTATCTACTTCCCAAGTCTCCAACCCTTACCAACAACACCGACACGAAAGGAATACAACACCAGAGCTATCACGTCCGTGAAATGCCGCAAATATCTCTTCAAGTGAAGTGAATTTTATTGTAAATTTAGTCAGTTTGATGTGTTTCATTCTGAAATAAAGATAATTTCTAATTTCTAATAATATACTGATAGCAGCTATGAAAGAGTCAAAACTATACAAAAATATGTCTACATGCCCTCCATATAAATTTGTAAATATTTGTATCTATGGAAATAGAAAAAAACTTGAAGACATTTCAGGCGTTATTTCAAATGTGGATTAGAAGAAAAATTCTATCATCAATGAATTTATACATATACCGAATTTTCATTTTTTCATTTGAGTAACTGCTAAAAATTTGAAAAATATTGAATTGTAGATTATAACACGTTATAGGAATTGAAATCTTTATTGCGGTCAATTGAGTTACAGTGATTTCGTAATACATTTCCTTTAAATTTTTCTATGATATTATATGTGATAGAAAAAAACCTCCATGGAATAGGATTGTAGAAGATATTGTAAATCAATTAGAATTCGAGGCAACCCAACTTTGGTAAAATCAGTCAATAACTTTGAACATTTTTAATAAAATAATTCAATAATTGCCAAACTTTGCAAGCTAAATTCAAATTCTGTCCAATTGTTAAATGAACCCCCACAGGCAAGAGAGAAATTTGAATTAACAATGAATAACATTTATCTATTGCTAACAATTGTATATACTTGATGTCGAAATATTTTGCCATTTTACTTATGATTGCGAAGTTTAGTATATTAAAGTAAAACTAACGGATTATTAGCTTCTACGAAAGTAATCCCTATTCCATTTTGACATCAAATTCAGGTTATTAAAACCATTATTTAAATAAAACCCTTTTCTAAAATTTAATAAAAGACAGTTCAATATTTTTTAAATTAATGCTTGTATGTAGATGTAGGTAATGGAATTCATAAATATATCTTTTTAATATTTACATGGCAACTGATATACAGCTGATAAAAAAACGTGCATGGGCAATGATAACTACATGTGAAAATAACAGTCCGTTTTAGGCTGTTCTTAATATAACTCAATTGCAAAAAACTCTTAACATGGATATTTAAAATATCCAATATGAATTTTAAAAATTATAATTAGCTTTTGAAATTTAGAAAATAAAATCTTCAATGAATTAACAGTAGACGACAATGAAAAATGTATTTTGGAAATTGGTCTTACAAATATATAAACAAAATGGATAATATCAATTTTCGCCATTTAAAGAAAACATTCTAGAAAATATCTACAAATTTAAAGAGATTTCAAACCAAACACATAAGTAACAAATAAAATTCGATTGCTTTGGCGCTGCGACAATGTGATATTTCGTGATGAGGTTTCATCTTTGTCTCCTTTGATACGTTCTGCGAATATATAGTCCGACTAAAAGTGTTAAAATTCCTATTAAAATCGACAAGGCCACTATATCCCAGTAAGGCCCAAGCCAATAGTCCATGCTAAGATATTCCAAGAACAATGCCTTCTTCTAAAATACAAGTTAACTAAAATAATGTACTTGTGATTATGGAAATAAGCGAGGTAATAACCGGTTTGCATTACGAAGTGACTACATGCAGCGATAAACTTTGGAGGACAAAACTGATCAGTGGCAAACGGGTCACATATTTTGACCAACAACCCAAACCGACCCGCAGACAATTGACCCATGACCCGACCCGACCCGACCCATGGGTCAGCCAGTCAGCTTTTGACGCGAGTTGTATTTGCAAATTTTTGACAAAACTAACATGAAACAATGTCATTAACATTAATTTAAGAGTAGGTTTTAGATAGCATAGTAGATTGTATACTAAATGGAAATGTATGACTAGTTTTCCACTATAATTTCAAGGAAATCCTTCAAACAATACATTTTTCTCACCCGGCAATTTTCAAAATTTTGCCCCATGACTCGACACGACCCGAGCAAGTCTGACCAACAACGCGACCCGACCCAACTTTTCCTTAACCCAATCAGCAGGTCGGGTTCTGTTGTGTCAACCCGTTTGCCACCCTGCAACTCATTATAAATCCTATAAAATCGAATGTTGGTACAATCATTACACTTGCATTTCTAGAAATTAATTAATTGAAATTTTTTAAGAAAAGTAGTGCTCGATTTATTTTTAGAAACTTATAAGCGACGATTAATGTGATGCTAAGTTTTAGAAAACAACTTCGGGATTACAGTGCGAATAAAACACACCATATAACTGATATCATTTTCAAAAGACGATAACAAAAACTACAAACATGTAGTTTTGGAAAATAAAATACAATCGCTGTATTCTATGGACATGTAAAATGTGGACATCTATTCTGCGTACTCTGCATTGATTGCTGAACAACATTGTAAGTTTAATTCTAAGACAGTTTGAAAAAACAAACAAAACAACTATCATAATGACCTAGAACTACTCGTAATTTCTATTTGGGTGCAGTAGAGTTTATCGACTGTCTCGATGACCTGGTACATTTTGAAATATCTTGACCCGGTGACCCGGCTAGCAATTATTTTTTCAATGTGAGCTTGAAGTAAATATTAAAGATCTAGATCAGTCGAATTGATCTAAGCATGTTAAACTTGGGATTTTACATTCAGTTTTGACTCTGGGTTCTGATCTACATTTCATAAAATCCAGAAAATTAAAAAGATGGTGATATTGTGCAAAACGCTTTCCCTATTAAAACTTTTAAATATTTACATCCATCCGACAAAATAGTTCGAATGATTAAATGAATTGTCTTTTCAATTACGTTAAAAATATAGGTTTTCTCTACCATATTCTGCCATCCAAAAATAAAATATGCTGCACCTGAATAGATAGAATGCAAAAATTTTTTGTAAAACCCACTCCATAATCAAGCTTAAAAAACTCTTGTAGAGTACGAATCAGTTACTGACAACATCGAAGCCTATTAATTATGATAAAAATGATAATATATCCATGAATGTACTTCAGAAAATGTTAATGCATATAACCTCTTTACTGGAAAATGGCTCGAAACCATAAACGATCAGCATTTTCGCCAATGCTAGCATCACAGGAATTTGTGCATCAGCGCTAGTTTCTGCTGCCAGATCATAGAATCTTTTGGCAAGATGGATGTCCTAAATTTAAATAGTTTATGTACAATATTATAAAGTAAGGAGAATAATATTTAAAAAACATTTTTAACAAAGTAAATATGAAACTGTGAAATCAGGGCAAAAGTGAACGAAAAAAACACATTTGTACTGTATATTTACTGTTCGACTCTAGGAACTGTATTTATGTAATAATGAAGAGCATATATCGGTAAACATTTGTAGTATATAGGGAAAAAAGTAAAAAAATAGTCATATATGAAGACATTTCGATGAACTTTTGAAAAGAAAATAAAGGAAGATCTTACAGACCACGGTAAAAATACTAATGTATCGATGCTTGCAAAATAATCAGAAAATTACTAAACAACAAATTATTAAAAGTAACCAAATAGTACTGGAAATAACTAAAAAAAGGGCACATGCCTCTGAATATTGGCAAGCTCAAATTTGTTCTTCATGATTCTTAGGAAATATTTGATGAAATCAAGCAGGAGTCTGAAAAATAGGGTTATAAAGAGCAAACGGGGGAAAAATCTCATATGAAAAAATTACTCAAGCACGCGTGAAGCGCGCATCAAAAAAATGTTATTAGAAATAGTATACAACACCTTGTTATAATTTTTTAATTTGGCATCTAACAAGTCTCAAGTCACTCTTTAGGATCACTTAATTAATCTTTACCTGATTTTAGTCATTGGCAGGTTCCTAATACAGAAGAAACGCTCGACACTTCTTTCACAAAATTAATCAACTAAGGAGACTGATGTCACGGTCAAAATAATGGCCAAATGTTGGAATACGTAGTATATATGTCTCATGAGAAAAATAAACATGATAATTGGTTTCTGTATGCAAATAAGGAATGCTTTATTGCAAAGCTTCACGTTAGAAACCTGAAACCGTGTTAGGCCATAATGGACTGTTTTTCTGGAAAACTGCTTTGTTAAGAAACTAACAAATTCATATTTAGCATAAACAATTGATTAATGAAATATATTTGTCAGCAGGCAAAGATTCCTCTAAAATGTAATGATAATTTAGCGAACAGAAGACAGCGGATCATGCAGAGTATATCGTTCAAGTCACATTCGATGTAAAAAATGGCTAAATACATTTTAGAATGCACATTAATTGATACTCATTGTATGAGACAAATGACACGCATGTAAATTTAACTCCTTTCTTTGATAGTTTGTGTCTTTAGGTATTCCGGTAACTCGCTCATGTGTCAGAGTTTTTCATCAAAAATATTTCACCTTCCATAACTCCCGAAACAACTTTGTAAACTGTAAATTGAGCGTGTTGTGTGATGGACAAATTTACTTTTCATACTAGAAACTCAAATTAATGATTGTCATACTTGCAACTTCCCCTACCATGACAATTGAGAACTCAATGTGTTCATCAACATGCCTATAATCTAGCTGATTTGGCAATGATTCAAAAATCTGTGATAATGGGATGTTATACCTCCTTAAACAACGTGCTTTTTATGTTAGAAATTACAACCCGGTCAGAACATTTATTAAAGAAAAACTTGAAGACGAGTCAGATGCAATAGTGGTAACCAAAACCACATCATCTGGAATGTAATGCCAGATTGCCAGCTGTATTAAAATGTGTGCAAACTTGCAATGCCTGGTTAACTCTATAACAAAATCAGAAGAGCGTCAGTCGGTCACAATGGCATTTAATATTTTGGTAGAAGTAAACGAGAATTTCACTACTTTGCCGAGCACGTGGTAAAAATCCGAGACGTAAGATACGCAAATTTGCGAGAATTGTGTAAGGTGAAAACTACCGTAGGGGACGAAACTTCGATCTAAATAATACCCTTTAAGTTTGCTCAACTACTGAGCGTGGAGATGAAGCGGTATTCTCGCTATAGATAAATAGTGAAAACTAAGAGGTAACGTTTGACCGTCGACAATATAAAAAACCACACACATGGTTTTAACACATTTGGTGATTTAGTCAACTGAAAATAATAAAAAAATTATATGAAATATTGTTTTTATACATATACTAACTCATTTAGTTTATCGGTTAAACATATACAGGGTGCCCGAAATGTCGCTGTGCACAGAATACAGTGGGTTTAAAGTATTTTCTTTTAAAAATTGATAAAAGCGGAAATGCAAGTTTAAAATATTTATTTTGACTGAAAGATGATGGTGATAATGGTTGAACAGCGCGTGTTTTCAAAATAATGATAAGCACACAAAGAAGTGCAAGAACTTTATGCTCAGAAGTTTCCTGCGAAGAAATCCCGCAATGTAGCCCACAGCCTTATAGCAAAGGTCCCAGAAATTTGAGGTATATGTAAACACTGCAAGCACTGGAATACCATCGGCTGACAAGAGTGTACACGATGTGAAATGTATGATTACAAACAGTTCTCGTATTTCCGTAAAAGGCTTAGCACTGCAAGCTGACATTCCAAAAGGCACGACTTATGACATCCATATTAAGTGACAGTTCCTCATCAACCAAGAAAAGCGGATTATAAAGAAGGCTGTCATTTCTGTAGATGGTTTCTGCAGTTCTTATTAAGAAACGGTGAGAACATAATGGACCACAAATATTTTTACATACAACGCGTAATTTCACCTCTCGGGTGGCTATTATGCAATTTCTTCAGAGGTGCTTAGAAAACATAGTTCTCCCTCGCGGGCTGCGGCCTGCTAGATCACATGAAATAACCCCAGCAGATTTTTTCAAATGGGGCAGCCTGAAAGAAAATTTTTTCTCCAAGAATCTGAACACCGTTCTTGAACTTCACACAACGATAACCACTGACATTGTACATAAAATAATTCACAAACTTTAAAAAATGTCATCTACATGCAAAACGCTTGAAGTCAATGGTGGACATTCTCAGCCTCGTTTGTTATGAAAACTTCAGTCATTCTACTGTACAGCGACTTTTCTGACACCCAGAATAAATGCATATTTTAATAGTGTTATTTGCATATAAATCCTATCCCTATCAATTACTAACCAAGAGTAAAAGTTCTTAAAATAGTAACCATTTTACAACCCTAAATTAATCAAGAAAATGTTTCGCAATTTAATTCTGAAAAATACAATTCTACTTATAACCTCACACCTATAATGCATGATTAGCTATAATAAATAAAACAAACTACCAACAAAATAAATTGAAGCTCTTAACTAAGTGCTCAGCGAATGGCCAACTCATAGGAACTACATATCGAAAAATTTATAAAATACAAACAAAGATTGCTATAGATTATATCAAAAATGAGATACTTGATTCATTCCAAGTCCAACTTCGTGCATATATCCAAGGTTGAACATAGCTTGAGCACTGCGATGTTGATCAGAGGCTTGTCGATAATTACTTACTGCTTCTTCGTAATCAACTGTGGTTCCGCGGCCATAATAGTGGTAGTCTCCAACCTTAACGCGGGCTGCAGTATAACCTAAAATAACAAGTTATAATTTTGCAAAGAAAATTTGAGTGAGATAGTTTATACATGATCAGTAGTCTTTATTAAATTTTCTGAGAATATACAATATTCGTTTTTTTGCAAATATTCAAATTATATATATATATATATATATATATATATATATACACGGTGTTTGAGCGAATTTTACAACTACTTTCATGACAGAAACAAACTAGCAATGGATTAATGCATTGTTGTCAAAGTTATATTTTCTAAAACTTTATTCTCTAGGCTATAAAATTGGACAGTTTCATTTCAATCAAAGCTAAAATGACAAAGTTGCTCCAAGAGAGATCTGTGCTGTAGTTGGCGTCTCNTGGCTATAAAATTGGACATTTTCATTTCAATCAAAGCTAAATGACTCCACAGTAGAGAAGACGGGAAAGGGTGGCAGACCTCCTGCGTGCCAAAGTTGCTCCAAGAGAGATCTGTGCTGTAGTTGGCGTCTCTTTGAAGACTGTGTACAATGTAAGGCTGTGGCTAGTGGAAAGGGAACCATTAGGAAGTCTGGCAGTGGAGGAAAAAACAAAAAGAGGACTCCAACCTTTTTGGATGCTCTTCCGACCAAGATCACAGAGGAGCCTACGAAGGCTCTGAGAAAAATGGCGAAAGAGATGAATGTGCAGCCCAGCACAGTTCAATTGGCTGCACAAAAGGATCTGGGTTACAAATCATTTGTTAGGACTCAAAGGCACCTACTGATTGAGTCTTTGAAGTCAAAGAGACTGGTAAGGTGCAAAAAAATTCATGAATTTATATCAAGACTCGAGGTGGCACTGTCAAATTATTTTCTGATGAGAAAATCTTCACCATAGATGCTGTTGTCAACATTCGAAATGACTGGTTCCTCGCAAAGTCAATAGAAGAAGTTGTTGGCACATTCCACACAAAGAANTGTGCTGTAGTTGGCGTCTCTTTGAAGATGGTGTACAACGTAAGGAACACTGTGGCTAGTGGAAAAGGAACCATTAGGAAGTCTGACAGTGGAGGAAAGAACAAAAAGAGGATTCCAAACTTTTTGGATGCTCTTCAGACCAAGATCACAGAGGACCCTACGAAGTCTCTGAGAAAAATGGCGAAAGAGATGAATGTGCAGCCCGGCACAGTTCAATTGGCTGCACAAAAGGATCTGGGTTACAAATCATTTGTTAGGACGCAAAGGCACCTACTGACTGAGTCTTTGAAGTCAAAGAGACTGGTAAGGTTCAAAAAAGTCATGAAATATCTCAGGACTTGAGGTGGCACTGTCAAAGTATTTTCTGATGAGAAAATCTTCACNTTGTTGGCACATTCCACACAAAGAATGCAGCTCAGATCATGGTCCTGGGTGTCGAAGCCTCTGACGGCAAGAAGATGCCCCCTACTTTTTTCAACCTGGAGAAAGTGTGGGGGCTGATGCATACTACAAAGTGCTGAGGTATCATGTATTGCCATGGATGAAGACCCACTATCCAGCGGGCAACTACCTATGTATGGACCCAGGATGGTGTATCATGCCACACAGTAAAGAAGCTGCAGAAGTTCTGCAAAAAACAATTTCGCTGATTTCTGGGGAGCTGACTTTTTGCCGCCCTCCAGCCCCGACTTGAACCCGCTAGATTTCGTTGTGTGCGGCGTCTTGGAGAAGGCGACTAACAAGACTCCTCATCCCAACTTAGAGTCTCTGAAGACTGCCATTAAGAATGAGTGGACCAATATGTCAGACATTTTCCTCATTGATGCATGCAAATCTTTCCAACGCCGTATTGAAGCCGTAATTAATAATAATGGAGGACACATTAAATAATAATGTCTCTATGTGTGTTATATATTTGTCATTAAAACCATTTTGGATTATATGGTTTTGACAAATGTTGTAATGCAATTCAATAAATGATGACCAATTTTGTAAAATTTGCTCAAACACCCTGTATATATATATATATATATATAATTTATCCAATGTGTAAGGCGGACCCTGTAGTCATTGTAAGGCGGTCCCTCAATTTTTTATTAGAAATAGTGATATATTTTTCATCTATTTTTGTTTACTATAAATTACATATTTAAATCAATAGAGAACGCAAAAAATTTAAACAAAAGCTCATTTTAAGCGAAAAATTTTCATAAATTATATTTATACAGGGCCCGTGTTACACTTGAAATGTACATATTCAACTTTGTATAATTATTTTAGTTCCCGTTTTGAGTTTTTGATAGCAAATACTTAATTTCATATGGTTTTAGTCATGGCGAAGTTAACCAGCGATGATGAAGAATTTGAATCACAGATAATTGCGTTAACCCTTAATGAATTGCAAGAAACTCCACGTTTAAAAGATTCTAGAAAAACTAAAAATTTTCTGATAAAATATGTTTACTATGCTGAAAATGTGTGAAAAGACTTGGAAATCATGTTGCAATATGTCATAAGAATATAGATAAAATATCGAAAAAATACTTATTCTCATTTTATCGAACGCTAAATTCAAAAAAATGTTATAAATGCAAAGATTGTTTTATTAGACTTTCCAAATCACGTGCTCACCATAAAAATCATTGTGTAACAAAAGTAACAAACCACAAGATCCTATATTCTCTTCCTAAGCAATTTCAACCTGAATCAACAAAACTTCGCGATTCTGATCAGTTGACACTATTTGCTGAGTTGACTATTGAGGAATTTTGCAAGTACCGAAAAAATATTCGAAAGATTTCCGGTACAACCAAGTCAACTATTCAAAGTACAAATATTAATTCTAGAAATACAATTCTTAAAGAAATCTTTGTGAAAACTAAAAGGCTTACAAAACCTCAGCTTTTATCTCAATTACTAAGAAATTACAAAGATTCAAAAAAAATTACAACCTTGTACAATTCTAGGAATATTGTGTTATATTAAAAGGTACATTTTGTACTTAAATCAACTAAAAAAAAATTGAAAATTGATAAGAACGCTTGGGAGTTTTCTATTCCAGATTGTAGAGAATGTTTTCAAAAACAGGCAAACGAGAAACACTTCCATCTAAGTCTGCACGCTTTAACCGAGGTCCAAATGTAGAATCAGTGGAAAAACTTACAATTTAATGATACATCAACTGAAGAGCAGATTTGAAACATTGTCACTAAAAGAATTAAAAGTCTACAATTTTGTTGTTTTATGTTCAAGACTTAATGTCAGACCAACTCCACTGTTACTTCTAAAACCATGTGATTTAGAAAAATTGGAAAGATCTACTATAAAAACAAATACACATAAGACAGTGCTAATTAAAGTAGAAGAGGACCAATTGCTGTGGCTAAAGAAATTTATTGCTAAGAAAACAGCTGATTTAGGGTACCAACCTCAATACATTTCTGCTAATAATAAAAATGAGGTAGAAACTGCTATGCCGAAATTTATTAAGGAGATTGTAAGCAAAACCTTCGGGCTATTCTGAATTAACGGAAGAGCGTGAATACGGTACTGGAAAAAAGAATTCGGCCACACATGATTTGTCATAAATATTACCAAGAATGTCATAGGTCCTCTTCTCATGTGCGAGCATCAAGTTTCATACATGTATGCAACATTAAGCGATATTATAACATGTACATTTTGCTATTACTCCGACCAATTTGTTCGATTCACAGTAAAAAAGTAGCATTTTTTTATTTTTTCAGAACGTGAATACTATGCATTACACTAAAAAGAGTCAAAACTATGCTCAGTATCACATGTCCTCCTAAAAATCAATATAAAACAAAATGAATCCTGAAGATACCCGAAAACAGGCGCGGGTTTAGGGGGGGGCACCCGGGGGCCAGTGCCCCCCCTTTTTGTAAGTTTTTTCCTCAAATATTTTTTATGTTGATGTTTGCAAGTTTCATCCGACAATTTAAGGTGACCAATGCATTAATTTCGATATTTAGAGGTTACATTTTACAATGAAATTTTCTCTTGGTGTTATTTTTGTTTAAATTTCCATTTTAGTTTAAGTTTTCTTGAAACAAAATTGGATGGTGCCCCCCTGTTTTAAAAATCTTAAAACCGCGCCTGCCCGAAAGTGATCATCAACTACTACTAAGTATCAACAAGTAGTATGTAATGCTTCAATTGCGGTGTACCAAGTTGAAATATTGATAAATGCAAACTATATTTAAGAAGGTTAACTGCACGCATGAAAATGACATTTTTAATTGGTGTAACTAAAGATTGTGAGGAAAAATGTTTTTGCACCTCCTTACTATGCATTGAAATGCACAGTATATGTCACCGCAAAAAAACAGGTTTGCGAAATGTAATGATTAAAATCACTACAAACCTTGTGATGCGGCACGTTCCCAATAAATCAACGACTTCTCTGAAAGAACACTTGAATTAAAGAGTGAAACCTCACCTAAATACATCAGTACATTACTACTGATCAATATAGGCATCACTTGAATTTGATAATAATCAAAACAAAAATTAAACATTAACTCTAAACGCACTGAGGGGGAGCGAATCATGTCGTTTTTGTCCATAACTTTGTTTGAAATTAATTTGTTTAGCTGATTTTTTCTGATTCTTTCCAAAAACTATCTTGGAGCAAAAAATTCAATTTTTTTGATGCAATAATATGCATTTAACATAGTCAATATTTTGATAGATGTTGATATATTTATACCATTTATTTGACTGAGTCATCGTTGTTAAGGGTAAGGGTTGTAAAAAATGTTATGACACTTAAAAGCTTTAGTATTACACTGGGCCCAACGTAGCAATAAAATATTGACAACAAAATAGGACATCTTACAAAAAAATGTTTTAGGAAGCTTGTGGTGAAAATTATTGTCATAGATTTATCAGGGGAAGATCCAGGGAATCAAATTTAAAATAAGAAAAATATGAAATTTACTTTGGTGCTATATTTTGAATACAGTATGACACTAATGACTAAATATGATTACATACCATAGAAAAAGTGACCTAAATTACTAGAGGCATTGATACTGAAAAATGGCAGCCGCTTTGGTTAGGGCAAAGGGATTGCCCGTAGGGAAATTTTTATTATTTTTTTAACTTTTTTGGACGTTGACCTTGAAATTGACCTTAATATACAGTAGCCGACAAAATTTTTTATTATCAGAAAAATCTTAAATTTTATTGTTCCTAAGACTATTATGAGCATATATAAACACATTATCTCAAGCTTCTATCTTGTCCTTGATAGGTTCTCTGTAGGTTATTATGGAGTTCGAAAAATCGAAAAATATGTTTGACTTTTAGTTATTATCTTCGTAAATAATTTGTAGTAAAAATACAGCGGCAGCAAAATGAAATTTTTTATAGTACATATTTTGTAACACAGAGGACGCTTTATACTCATTACAAATTACAAAAATAATGTTCACTGCGCAGATTACAGAGAGTAGATGTATCACGAAAATCTTCAGTACTTTGTTGGATATCCTTAGTTTTGTATTACTGATTCTACCCTTCGAGGTATTGAATTCACTAGTCTTTCACATTCTTCTTTCATAGCATGTCGACATCAGACATTTCTGATTGTTTTCTTTAGGTCCTCCAATATGGTTGGTCATAATTTCTCCATCCTTAGTTTGACCATTCTCCACAAGTTTTCAATTGGATTGAGGTCTGGCCAGTCCAGAAGCTCAATACCTTCGCGACGAAACCAGTCTTTAACTTTGTTTTTCGTAAGTTTTAACAGCTGCCTGAACTTACCCATGTCGTTGAACAAATATTGCTGAGTTACAGTGTATGGGGAATTTGCTACGACGTGTGAAATTTTAAACCAATCAGATCTACCAAAAAATGAACCCATTGACTAATATTTTATGTTATTTATACGTGCATATAGTAAATTCATAAGTGCACGCAGTGATGTGAACAGTTGAATATAAAACCAAATGTCAGAAAAGTGTATCTATGAATACCTTATCAGAGTAAAAGTTGGATACCATAAAATATAACAGCTTTAATTGAGCTCAGTATTTATTTACAAACTAATTGCCAATAGAAGGTAAAAAATGACATTATTATAAACTTTTGTCGGCTACTGTATATTATTGTGTTACGAATTTGATTTTTGAAACATAATTATTCATTGACTTTATTTCTAATTTATTCATTCATTTTTTAGAATTGTCAGTTTATTCAAAATTATGAAAATGGCCCACGTTATTACGTAATACTGGCTGACTTTGACCGTATTTTTTCCTGTTAGGCCCGCGCAAACGCTACAACTTTTGTTGCTAAACCAATTATAGAGCGCATTGTGATAGGATAATTTTCAAATAATTTGAATTCCTCCAATGTGGTTTCTTATCATAATTGGTTTCGCAACAAAAGTTGTATCGTTTGCGCCCTACCTTAGAGTAAGTCCTTGACAATAACTAGAAGTAATATGAGCTAAATAAACTGTTTCCTTCTATTTTTAATGCTCAATTCATTTACATTCTTTGCACCTAAATTTTTCCAAAAATTGATGACGTCAACTTCATTTGCAAATAAAATCGCAACCAATGAATACATTTTTTGAAAATTGGCGAAGATGTAGTTCAAAGGTGTATTTTTCACTGAATCAAAGCTCATTACGTTATTTTTAATAGTTTTGAAATAAGAGAAGATGCGACCCCCCCCCTAAGTGAGTTATTGACATTTTATACTTCAGTGCGTTTAGACACAAGAAAATTTTTAAGTGGAAAAACTGAATGTACACACCGTTTTCTAACATGAATGCTACGTTGCTTTGAGCAACTTCATAACCCATTTCAGCAAGTGTGGCATAGATAATGAACGCATGATCATAATATCCAGCCTTGTAAGCAACGTAGGCTTCCATGAAAGATTCCGACCAGCGACCACGCTCAGCTACATTTTTATAAAGCTCCACAGCTAACGGACAGGAGCGCGTTACACCCAAACCAGTGGCCTGCATCTGCGCGATGTAATAAAATGCTAATACATGACCATTCTAAATATAAGTAATGTCCGAAATCAAATATCCTTTTATTTGAACATATTAATAGTTAATTCAAAATGAATGTGAATTAGTATCCCAAATATTCCTTTTTGCACAATATCACCAACACACAATGACCTCAACACATTAATTCATTTCGAAACATATTAGACGTAAACAACAATAAAAACAAGGAAAATTTAACTGTATCGATACACTCAACAATGAATTTTAATGTTAGATTGAGATTACTGCATTATAATTTTACTACTACATGCTTTATTAACTTCCCAATAAATTATGCAGCTTCACTACTTGTAAAACAATTCTTTGGTATATTTGTTTCATATTTCAACATTGTTTTACCATAATAATAATAATAAAAACAATAATAATAATTATTATTATTTGCAAAGTGATATTGAAAATCTTTCTAGGTATTTCTCATCCAATCAATTAAAAATTAATATTGAAAAAACGCAATTCATTATATTTTCCCCCAATTCTGTAAAAGAAATAACAAACAAGATCGAATTAATTGTTAACAGTGTTCCAATAAAACAATCTGATCATGTTACATATTTAGGTGTTAATATTGACAAATATTTAAAATTTGATAAATTGCTCCTAAAAAAGTTACAAAAAATGGCTTCTGGCGTTAGATACTTACATTATTTTTCATTTTTATTTATAAATTTTAATACAAAAAGCCGCTATTTATTATCAAAAACTTTTAATTGGTCATTAAAAACATTAAATTTTGCACGTAAGCATGATCATGTTATTATCCATGCAGCTTCAATTTTATTTAAGTATAAATATGACCGACAATCAATTTTTTTCTTGATAATTACTTAAAAGAAATTATCGATCACATAAGTTTATTTGTAGCAGTATTTCCTATCCTAGTTTTCACCGAGAGGCCTCTAATATTTGGAATGATTTAGAAAATGAGATAAGAATAGAAAAAAATTACAAAAAATTTTGAAACAAATTAAAAATCGTACTTTTACATCGACAAAATACAATCGGAGACACAAACATGCTAAAGACATTTACTGATTTTTTACACTGAGCTCACCACACNACAATCTGATCATGTTACATATTTAGGTGTTAATATTGACAAATATTTAAAATTTGATAAATTGCTCCTAAAAAAGTTACAAAAAATGGCTTCTGGCGTTAGATACTTACATTATTTTTCATTTTTATTTATAAATTTTAATACAAAAAGCCGCTATTTATTATCAAAAACTTTTAATTGGTCATTAAAAACATTAAATTTTGCACGTAAGCATGATCATGTTATTATCCATGCAGCTTCAATTTTATTTAAGTATAAATATGACCGACAATCAATTTTTTTCTTGATAATTACTTAAAAGAAATTATCGATCACATAAGTTTATTTGTAGCAGTATTTCCTATCCTAGTTTTCACCGAGAGGCCTCTAATATTTGGAATGATTTAGAAAATGAGATAAGAATAGAAAAAAATTACAAAAAATTTTGAAACAAATTAAAAATCGTACTTTTACATCGACAAAATACAATCGGAGACACAAACATGCTAAAGACATTTACTGATTTTTTACACTGAGCTCACCACACACATAGACACACACATTTATTCTATATATATTTTATTATTATTTTGTAAATACATGTATTTGTAGTTTGTAGTTTTTTCCT
This sequence comes from Hofstenia miamia, assembly GCA_900660155.1. Classification (NCBI taxonomy): domain Eukaryota; kingdom Metazoa; phylum Xenacoelomorpha; order Acoela; family Hofsteniidae; genus Hofstenia; species Hofstenia miamia. The sequence goes on along the minus strand of CABFPE010000052.1, from coordinate 871,114 downwards.
GTTATTTATTTACAGCAATAATTCTGATTTGACTCTTATTATTATTATTATTATTATTATTATTATTATTATTATTATTATTATTATTTTGTCCGCTATGTACGGTTTTGTAATTATTCGGTCCGCTTTGTTCAATTTTGTGTAATTATTGGTTCCGCTCTGTACTTTTCTCATACTAATTTTAAAGGCAAATTTCATTTCGTAATAAATCTTGCAAAAATTAATGGAATATCTTGAAACTTTGGTATATGGCAGATATTGGTCCGCTTATTAACATAATTGAGTTTCGGCCTCATCTTGTAAATATTCATGGAGAAAAAGGGGGGTGTCCGCTCTGTACTATGGTAAATTATTCCAAGTGTCCGCTCTGTACACCAAATTCGAATTTACCATAGTACAGAGCGGACCGAATTAGTATCATTATTATTATTATTATAATGAATACAATTTCGTGAATTATTATAATGGCGCTAAATACAAAAAATATTATAATGGCGCTTAATATTATTACTATTATTAAGCAAAGATTTTTTGAAAACGACTGTTTTTTTGGTACGTGTGAAGTAGATTAAGCAGTCAGTTACATCCATACTAAAAAAACATTTTAGGGGACGCCTCCTTTCGAAAACTTAGATTGCTTACCGAATAATGTTCGGATTGCTTTCAAACCAGATTTATTCACTCTACATTAAATTTTACATATAGAAAATCAACTTTTTATTAAGGGTCATTCCCTTGAAAATTTTTTTATTAGGTCTATGACATTGCGAAAATGCCGATTGCGCTGCAAATAATGATTGACTTCGGACTGCTTTTATTCTCTTTTAAGGTTTATTTTACATCTAGAAAGTGCTTTTCAAGTTACTTTTAGCAAACCCAAGAGCTAATACTGCTAAGGAAATTATTACTTCAAAAACAAATCTAAGTATGGGAAAAACTGTTCAAATGTGTAGATTGTTGCATATAATCATCTACTTTATCATTCAACAGTTAGATATACTAATATTCTATAAAGAATTACAATAAAATATTAAGCGCCCTTATAATAGTCCCTTAGTTATATTTAGCGCCATTATAATAGTTCAATTTAGCTTGTATTCAGCGCCCTTATAATAGTTCATTTTGGCAAAATTTGGAAGCCCCTACCTCTTAAACTAATGTTCCTATTTTGCCCAAAATTAATGCACATATGAAGCAATGCATAACGAAGCTACACACCAAGTTTCATATAAATTGGATTAAAACTGAGGGCACTAAAGGCGGAGGGCACTGAATACAAAAAAAATTTCGAAAATCAGCTATTCAGCGCCATTATAATAATAATAAAATTTTTTATAGTCACCAATGGAGAGAAAATGAACAGAATATATATATATATATATATATATAAGATACGCTGAGTACACTTTTTTTATACATAGATTCGTTATGTATTTTTTCAAAAATTTATAGATTTGCTTTGTACAAAAAATATATTTATATATACGCTTTGTACCTGTTTTTTTAAAAAAAGTTTTTTTTAATTTTTAATCTAGTACACTTAATATTACTTGAAAATGCGTATAATTTTTATATTCCTCATCGGTATATACTGTTAGATGTTGGCGCATGCTAACAATATTTTTATTACAAACATAAGAAAATCTTTTTTTAGATGGCTTGTGGCGATCAGTGACTTTTCTTTGGCTCATTTCCACAACATCTAGTTCAATATTAAGATCAACAGAACTTATATCACAAAATTTATCATTCTCAGTCATTCTAAAAAAATATAGAATAATAGTACAAAACGAATATATAAATATATTTTTTGAAAAAATTCCTAAAATTTGACCTATTTATTAGAAGTTGCTCAAATTCTTGTATCTAGACCTTTATGCAGATCTGATAGCACACTAATACTAAAAAAATAATTCGATCAATTTTTTAAAAAATGCGGAGCAGGATTCGCTCTGTACTATGGGAAAAACTGGGCCAGATACGCTTTGTACGCAAAAATCTCGATTCCCATAGTACAGAAAGTATCTTATGAATATATATATATATATATATATATATATATATATATATGTAAGAGTGAATAGAAAGAGATGGGGAAAATATTACACGTGGAATCGACAAGTTATTTACAAACCTGTGAAGCGAGATTGAAATATTTTGTAGCTTTGCGATAATCTCTCACAGTTCCTAATCCCATAAAGTACATTAAACCCAAATTCAACTGTCCATCTACATTTCCTTGATCAGCTGCCATTCTAAAATAGTCAAAAGCCTTTCTATAATCCTTTGCAATTCCCTGACCCTTCAAATACAATGAGCCTAAACACTGTTGAATTAGAAAGGTATTCTTAGAAATGACATCTACCCAATCCTGCTTGACCCATGGCGTTCCCTTTTGTAGCACTTTCACTGAAATATTTGAAAGCGGTCTTATTGTTTTGGGGGATTGTTTCACTACCATCTGCATAAATCTTCCCAAGATAAGCTTGTGCACTAGCATCACCTTTATCAGCAGCATGTTGAAAGTATTGCAAAGCTCGCCCATGATCAGCAGAGACACCACGCGCACCCTAAAAGATAAGTATGGATACAAAAATTTAATTTAGAAAAATATATCAAACATTTCAATCTACAAAATTACGCTTTTTATAGAAAAAAATATTACCGGCAGTCATTGCATATTTCAGAAAATTATAAAGGAAATATTTGATAGGTAGTCAAAGCGATGTAATATAAACATCATTTTGAGGAGTTGCAAACAAAATCAATTTGCAATATGAAATTTCTTACTTAAAATTAGGAAATAGGCAAAATTGATGAATCTATATCATTAAGATGCTAAATTCTCATAAATACACATTTTCAGATTAAACAAAAATAGCAACAAAATTCTTGCCTGATAATGTAATTGCCCCAAGCCCAATTGAGCGCGCGTGTCACCTTTTTCTGCGATTAGTTGGAAAAACTGTAAAAGATCATCATCCAACATTCCAGCAAGGATGGCAGGATTTTCCTGTTCATCCAAAAGTCGAACTCTATGAACAACAGTACCACCCGAAAGTTCAGCTTCAGATGCAACAACATCAGCCACCTAAGAATGATGCGTCAAATAGAGAAAAAAATAGCCTGTCTCGCATTAACAAAAAATTTAGAAACTTCTATCAGAAGCGAAAATATTTTATCTAGTCAGATCAATGGATTTTGTATAAAGAGATTGGCCGATATTGGATTTTTCAAAAGTTCAATGCAAACCTTTATAGGAAAATAACAAATTCTAAATACATTTCAAGCTCCCACATGAGAAAAATTTTATGCAATGTTCGTTGGAGACAGATTGTACTACTAGGTCGTAATCGGAAAAAAATTTTTCGGCGCAATCAGCAGAGCCGAAAATATATTAAAATGTGCTTCAAATACAGATTGTGCAAAAAATGCACTTAAATGATGTATATGCATTTCTAAATTTTGCGGATTTCCTTGAATTTTCGCAGAAATTGTTATTTTCAAAGAAATCAGATTTCAAAGAGAAAACACCCAAAATAGCAGAATTGGGAACAAAATATGATAAATAAATTTTCAAGTTAATTTTTTTTGCAGATAATACGTCACCTCAGGGATGGTTGAGAGACTTTTTTCGATGCTCCATTATTTTTGCAGCATCAACTTCACATATTGAGCGAAACAGCAAATCAACTGGTTTTTATTAAATTCAATTGATTTTACAATTCATTTGTGATACATCATTTAGTTTTATTATTCACGTTGTCTGTACCTGTACCTTTACTATTACAACAGCGCATTTGCCGGAATTTTTAATATTTTTACCGAAAACGGAAGTTTGCGCCTAAAACGGCGCCGAAAAAAGCTTTTTTGCCCACCGAATTTTTTTGCTGGTCATAATGTGGCTAGTGTCTGCACACAATGTTTTGTAATTAGTATCTACTACTAAGATAGGTAAAAAGTGCTCGTAGCTATTCAGGGCACTTGATTAGCTATATATTGAAAATTGGATAAAACCAAATCAAATATAAAAATAAAATTAATGTCTCATCCACCAATCATTTCAATGCACTGAAATACTGCTTGTCTTTTTTAGAAAATTAGACAACACAGAATCTAACAAAATGATTCCTCGGTTAGTCAAACAAATGTAAAAATGAAAAACGAAATGAAGAATGATGCTATAGTCAAGAAAAACAATAATACAAATGAAAGATTCATGTATTACCTTTGTATAATACATTAGGGCAGACTCGCAGCTTTGAATAACGCCAATGCCTCTCCAATGCCTATAAGCCAATGCCATTGAGGAAAGAGTATTTCCACCCAGAGCTCCAAATGTGTAATAAATGAGAGATTTTGCATAGTCAACTTTGTGATTCAGCAAGCCTAGAGAATGAATCAAGCCTAGGCCACCTTGACAGCGAGGTTCTCCAGTAAGAGAGCCCTGTTCAAACATTTTTTTAGCGAGAGGAAGATTTTGGGGTAAATATAATCCAGTCAAATATCCAAACGCCACTAGTCCAAAAGATTCAGAATGATTTAGGTTAGCTGCCTCAAGTAGCAAAGAATAAGCTGCCATCATTGCTTTTTTGTTATCCTTGTATTTCATCATTGAAATAGCTTTACGAAATAATGTTTGCGCTTCATCAGTCTCGTCATCATTGCTTTTCGTAATTTCTTCTTCGGATTCATCATGAGATTCAACGTTATCCGCTTTCTCTGAATGAGTTTGTTTTAAATCCTCATCTTTATAATGTACAATTCTACTATCCATAAATGCTAGATCCACATCTTCATCATTTGATTGCGATTTTTCAGCATTCTTATTCTTTACTTCTACTTCTAAATTAGAGAAAAACTCTGAAAGTTCCTCTTCATTTTCATCGTCGACCTCTTCATCATCTGAAGCCTCATCTTCGATTAAACTAGTACGGGAATCTTTCAAATTTTTATTAATTTCTTCTGCTTCTTCTGTTCCCGGTAATTTTGCCTAAGCAATTAAAATTCTGATTACATACAAACAATAGCATAATTACATGTCTAAAGTTTCTATTGAACAGTTAACAAAAAACAATAACATAAAAGCTTACTTGGACTAAATCGGAAAAGCAAAATTGCATATATAAAATACCGAATTATATTTTCTGCATGTTGAATAAATTCATTTATATTATGCCATATAAAGTATCACTTAATAACCGATGCATGTGAAAACATTAATTAAAAAATTCTTGGAATTTTCCTACTGTCTTTCATACATTCTAATAGATTTCACATGATTAAAAACTTTCCATAATTTCTTGTATCATTGTTTGTATGTTGTTTGTATTACACGTCTCAAACAACAAAATTACAAAACGACAATTTTTATATTATTTCAATTTATAAATATTTCGATCGCTTCGATTTTGAAAATTTTAATGCTACTAATCGAGCTTCTCAAATTTCGTGTAAATAATTATTTTTTATTAATATTTTAAATGTTTTTCATAAAACTAAATTGACAGATTAATTCAAAATCGAAATTCTCTTCACAACAGAGTTTGAGAAATGAACACTTGAGATGGCAAAGAAACTGAGCGACAATTCAAATTCATTTCGAATACAAAATATAAAATGAAGGTAAAGATAAATAGAGATATGACGAACACCATGATCATAGTAAATGACTTTGTAAAGTAAAGACTTAACAGAAAGCGGCTTTATTTAATGTGTTCAAAGTAGCGATTTTATAACAGCTGCCTTCTGCCGATAATCAATTATTTTTGTTCACATTTACCGATTTTATCAGCTGATAAACTAACAGAAGAGGAAAATCAACAATCTGAACACATCTATCCTATGAAAAACTTTTTGTTAAAAAAATGTGTAGCATTCAATAAGAAAAGGCACTGCTAGATGAGATATTTTTTAACAAATCAATAGGAATATAACTTGATATCATATTCCAACCCGGAATTTTGAGCATAGCATATTTTAGTGAATAATTTTGAGCGCAATTTCAAAGTTTCGTCTTGCAAAGAAAAAAGTGAAGAGAAAAAACAAATCCTTATATAGAAATGACTTTAACAATACTATAGTGATACCAACAGCAAATCTAAAAACGTCCAAAAACTATAGAAACAAACAAATATATTGTGTATCGTAGATCTTTAATTTCTATTAGTTGAAAGTTACTGATTTTAAAACATAAATTTCATTAACAATTTCTTAGAATTATCGAAATATCTTTTTCACTTCGCATTAAATATTTTTTACTATGGAATTCATATATTTCTCTCCATGATTCCACATGTTTTGAAGTTAATATACTAAGCGCTCGAAAATTCCGCGCTCAATATTCCTAGCACTAAATGATATACACGTATATATATTTATTATATGCTCACCTTGGCATGAACTTTTCTAATTTCACATCTACCTAAACAAAACTATAAGAATCGCGACAAATCTCAAATTATTATGAAGCACATAATATACATATGGTGACATGCGACAATATATAGAAGGCTAAACAAGTACTCATGGCGGAGAGGCATTTTAATCTTTATCGAATTGAGAAACCGAAATGAGATTAAGTCCTGAGTACCACACTTTTGAATAAATAAACTTTTCGAACGAATCTCCTGAAGTTAGTTGGAATTTTTTAAAAATAAAATTTAAAAACCCGACAGGTAGCATAACATTGGCTCCTCCCGCGTACACTACAGGCAAAAGTGATGCATTACATTGAAAAACCTCACCGCAAAGTACCCTACAATTTCTAAGGTTTGGTCTATAGCATAATCCTAGAACACACACACTACTTTAGAGTACAATTGTAGTAACTGCAAAAATACCGCTGAATAACAAATATCAAAAACAGATTTGGGCTATTATAGATTTGAAATGCTTATGAAGGAAATGTTTATATGATCATGTACATGCTCTAATCCTTAAAAAGTTAGGACACACAAATATATAAATTTTATTCAGTATTTAATTTGAAATTACTCAAGTTTATATTAGACCACAGTGCAGTGAAATATAATATTAACACAGCAATTCAAAGCAAAATGTTTTAAAAAAGTCACGAAAATAAGTGAATACATTTCGCTCAATAAATGGGCCCGTATGCAACAGAGCACAGGAAAATACACATCAGCCTGCGTCATTTTGTCAAAATATTGAGAAATTAATTTCAATTACAGGTAAGTTAATATTAAAATTAATAGTTACAGGCAAATAACTGCAACAGCTAATAAAATTAAATTACAACGGCAAAGGACTAAATTGATACCATCTTGCTAAGATCCTCTGGTTAAATTACGACATAAAACGGCTCCAAAGAGGACTTGAAAACCACATTTTCTAGTTCTGAAATTGGGAGGGTGTTTCTAAACCATATGGGTAGAAACGGATTTATGAGAAACATTTTTGCGCTTATACTCAAAGCTCAACATGATTACTTATAAATTCTTTAAATTTAGGAAATTGACATTTGGTGATTTTTATAAAAATGAATTTCACAGAACCAAAAATGTGTATTTCAAAGAAAAAATAACTTTTTAAATTTCGTTGTTAATAAAAAGTCCAAAGCCTTTAATTAATCAATTGTGGGTTATAATATTTATCACCGCTCCGCAAATGAAAATTTCCCATTGCCACCGCTGTCAACAGTGATGATAATGCACAGCATCGTGCACAAGTCTAGTTATTATAGAGAACTGAAATGTGATAGAACAATTTTAACGTACTACAGAATCTGATTGAATATCATCGTACTACAATATCGTACTAGATTTATAATTATATAAAGTAATTAATCGTATTTCTTAGTCTGATTATCGATATTGAAATGTTTCTGACTCCTTATTCAAATGTGTTTTACATTCAAAACATACATTAAAAAAAGGAAAATTTTAAGGGCCCTTGAACAGGAGCATGTTAGAAATATTATGTTTATAATAAAAACAATGGAAATTTACATAAAAATTAGTGCATGGTACAAAATCCGACAGCATATCTTTAATCTCGGCAGAAATATCTTATATATAATGTTTCAATACTTTTGCACAGCACTGTATGTATATAAATGCTCACTAGCCAAAAGGAAAGAAGCTTCCGCACTTTAATTTCAATTAAAGAAATGTGAAATTGATTCAATGATATACAGCTTGCTCAAAACTATACCAAAATTAAGCAGCATAAAAATTTAACTATCATTCGCAAACTCCTATATTACAAATACCAGTTTACTATTCAAGTTCAAGCCCGCAAGCCTTAAGAACTAATATTTAAACCACAATAAAAACAGAAATAAATAAATACATTAAATAAATGAAATAATAAAATATAAATAATGACACACATTATTCCTCACTTATATCTAAAGATTTCCTAATAAACGAAACACAAGCATCAAAAATCCTCCTTACTTAAATCAAATTAAATAATTAGTGAATAAAACTTGTGAAAAAGCAATCTCACGATGGAGTGATTTTTATATTTTAAATTATCACAGCTTGGTTTGCAGTTGGAATCTAGGTGCGGACGAGCAATGAGCTGAACTAAGAAACTGACAAATTTCATTTTTTTCTGCTTTTCAGTGTTAAGAATTCCTTCGTTACTAGTGTTTCTTTGAAAATGTAACACCTAGTTAGGTATGTATAATGTAAGGAGATGTAACGTCTTGTGCTTAAATTTTGCGATATAAAATAATGTTTCTAGAATGTGTCTAAAATGGAAACTGTCAAATTTGTATGACCCATATTTAGAGAAAATATTTGCTGAATATTTGACAATATATCAACACCAATAAACATATTATCAAGAGAAGAAAATTAGATATTCTTCAAACAAGCGAATTATTTAACAATAACACCCTGAAAATTTATGTAATTATTTAAAACAGCATCGAGATGTTCCCTTGATTTATTGCGTATTAGCATTGATGTATATTTACTTTAGTTAAAGTGCTAAATCATATTTCCTTTATACACAGTACAACGATCAATAAATTTCATATATATTAAATTCTTTATCTTATCTCAATTTTGGCTTTTACAGTTCTACGCACAAAAAAAATTAATAATTCATTAACAAACGAAACATGTATCACTCAAATGCATGTACACACATCGTTTATTAAAAATGGTGTAAAAATGTTGTCTTTCCGGGTCAATATCAGATGTTTCGCCTTTGTCTGTTTGTTTGAAGAATTAATTGCTGGCTTGATCAGTGCTGTGATTGTGCATCACCTATTAGGATTACATATTGGCAAAGCTTCAACATTCGGGCCCATTTCCAACTCTAGCAAGTAGGCTGCAAAATAAAATTGATAAAAGCAGGAGATTTGAGAAAGCGTTAAGTACAAAATTGTTAAAAAATCAAAGTGCAACTTGCTATTTCTATATTAATAATAATAAATAATAATAATGAATGACTTTATTTAGCCGCTTAAGGCATACACAACAAAAAAATAAAAACAATAAAATTTTACGGCAGCAAGGACAGTCACAGGAGGTGAAATAGGAGCAAAAGGAAGAGTAGGCGAAGTTGGAGAAGGGCTCAGCAAAGAGGAAAGCCATCAAAGATTTCTTGAAGCTCGGTGGCGGATAGAAGAAATCAATCGCTGTTGGAGGATTGAGAGTCAAGATGTAATTAGCACGACTGAAAAACGAGAGAATGGATCGATCCTTACGAGAAAGAACTTTAAGAGTAGAGTTGGGAAAAACAACACTGTCAGCAACGGCAGGATCAAGCCCAGGTTTCAGTGACGAAAATAAAGTCAACAGGAGACTGCAAGAAGAAATTGTAAAAACTGAGACGACGGTTCAAAGATACAATACTGTGGGCATTGGCAAGCAATACGGAAAAGCCAGAGTTACGGGGAGGTGGAAGATCAGAGTGAGATAGTCAGTCACGGCGAGGCGCAATACGGCGGCGGGGACCAAGGCCAAAAGATTTACGCTCATCGTCAGAGAGGCGGTAATAGCGAATCAAGATGCCTTCAGACCACACATCAGGATTCATGAGTGCAAGATGAGACTCTTATCGCAGACAACATGGAAGGATACAAATGGAGAGTCAGGACGTGGAGGAATGGAAAGGACATCATCAAATTGTAGAGAGGAGGAACGAAGGTGGACACAGAGACAGCAAAGCGGTCAATATAGATGTGAGCTTGCGGGGAGGCGGCGGAAGTGAACTAATTGGAACAGCAGGGAGACGGCAGGAAGCACTAAAACCAAAAACTGGACGAGGACGATTACGGTTAGAAAACGTCTTAGGAGGATGCGGTAGAGCAGGAGGAGCAAGCACGGGTGTGAAACTTGGAGCAGCACCGTAGGAGAACATTTGAGATTGCAAAATGTCCCTTCTATGCAATTAAATTCCTGTATGTGTAAAATTTAGTCTAATTCTATATCACTATTCAACTAATACAAAATGAATGTGTTTGTGATCGCTATCACAAACAAACCAAAAGCAAAATTAATTGGAACCAATATTTAGAAATATTGTAAATTTGCAAAGAATTTGAAAAGCTGGATGTTATGTATTGAGAGCGGGAAACTTTGAGAAATCTTGATAGCGGGTTGTTTTTTATTATTGGACAACATATTATATAGTAGTAATAAAGCAACTGCTATAAAATGAAAAACAAAAATAGTACTACACTTCTATATCTGATATTTTCATAAAATTATAAATTTTAATCGAAATGAGTAAGATTATTACAAAATTAAAAGCGTCAAATCCCACTTGAATGAAAAGAAACGCTTTGTAAGTACAATTTATAGAGAAAGACGAGATAAATGTGCTGTAAATTAAATGAATTAAAGTCAATCCCACTGCCAAGGAACAAGAAAAATGAGTAACAGCATGTGCATAAGGCCTCCAATGGCTCCATTTGTCAGAAATCGAAAAGAGCAAAGGGGCGGAAAGAAAGCACAAAATAAACACAATAAAGTAATAGAGAACTGTCCTCGCTACCTCATAGATAAGACTAAAAAATGTAATGAACAGAACTACTTGTTCAATATGCATGCTATTGAAAACATTAACATTCCGGTAGGATTTTGAAATGATTTCATATCGCACACTTCTACAATAAAAATAAATAGAGGTAATGAATAAAAGAACATGGCCAACACGAGTGGCTAACATTATCAAAATGGAAGTGGTGAATGAAGATATGTGTTTAACAATGAAAAGTGCAAGTAGTACACTGGTGCTTGTAATCCCTTGTAATGAGCAGGCGTAAACATCTAATGCAAAACCAGCACATCTCCATCTATAATCTCTTTCAGCGAGAAAATGAGCAAAAAAGGAGACTAAGTTGGTGAACAAGCAGCTAAACGAACAGTAGGCCATCAAAAGACGGTTGGGTGAAGTTTCGAAAATGCATACTGTAATTCCAAGAATCAGTAAAATCAAGCAGTTTATAATGTTTGTCCAACAATTGTACAATTCAACGTTGCGAGAAAAGAGTACAGTGACGCATCGACTTGGCTTTCTACTCATGCCAATGATAAGGAAAGTTATGAGCAAATAACATCTATTTATAATCAAACAAAGCTTGGCAAGCCAGCGCATATTTGCTACCAACAATTGTATTGTACTCGTTCAAATGGCACATACTTTGACAAGTGGCACGGTTGTTTATAACACATAAGTTTAAGGAGAACTCAAATTGGAGAACAGATTTCGAAAAAATATGTTACAATGCATAACATTTAAAACACATTTTCAGAAAACATTGAATAAGGTTTCTTAATATAATGATATTTATTGTAATTCATACATTTAACCAACAGATGCATGATTCAATAAACTTTGTTCAGATTTCAGAAAAATACTTCCGAATTTTATTCAAAAATTTCAACATTTCTTTATTATTGACTACAAATTCAATTAATTTATGATCTATTTAAATATGAAAAGCTTTGCTGTAACCACACTGCAACCTCAATACCTAAGCGTTAACATTAGGTCTCCGGGCAAAATGACCACATGTAAATTATTAGCAGTGAAATACTAAACTACGGATTTATATCAATATCGGAAATTGAATTATTCTTCTACTTGGGCAAAGCCATTACATCAAATATTACTTTGCAACAAATTACAAGCAAGGGCACTTACTAACGCTTTTCAATTGATGTCCACAACAGAGTTTGTTAGACAAATGAAACAGAAGTCTGAAATTTAGCACATTTACCGTGAAATGGAAAATGCGATCAAGTATAGGCTCTTTAAAGCGATTTACACAGGCTTGTAGCCAGCATGATCACCTGGGGGAGGGGGTAGAGAAGAAACGCATTCAGGAGGGGTTGACAGGAGTTCTAACTTTCCTTAAAAATTAAACTAAAATCTTACTAAGACTACAACATTTTAATTTTATGTTGTATGCATGGACGTACGCGAGATTTTCTGCCCGGGAGGGCATCTAGTAGTGATCACGTGAGTGTCCAAAAGTGGGAAGGAAAATATAAACAAAATAGATCCCCGAGATTCATTTGACGATATTGTCGAGGGCAAAGTTACAACAATTGAATTAAAAAAATTTATTTTTACATGCTGATTTTGCTTTTAGCTTTGTTGTCCAGGAGGGGTTGCCTGATCTTTCAGTTTGGGGGGGGGGGGGGGGGG
>CABFPE010000052.1:816012-849730 GCA_900660155.1 Hofstenia miamia | reverse complement strand
TATATTTCATAGTCATACTGATACCGCGGTATTTTATTTAAACAAAACCGAACCGATCCCCAAAATGCCGGGGCCCTAAAAGTCTTTTTGTAATTATACAATTAAACAATATAATTAAATTTCAATACATGCTTGCATTCTGTTTTATAAGTAATTTTAATTCGTTCTACACGCATGTAAAATACATTGACAATTCATTTGTGAAAAATGAATTTTGTTTCATTGTAAGGAATAACTGCTTTTTGTTAAAAAAATTGAATCATTTAGAATTCAATATCGTCAGTGTTCATTTTGAAGTTAAAATTGTTGAGCTTCAATATCCTTGTATTTATTGATGTATATCAAATGATATACATCAAAAGGTTCTCGTCTGAATGCACCTTACCGAAATGTCCTTTAAATATTAATTCCATCAAGAAATTACAGAATACATCTTCCAATTTTTGGCGAAAATATTCAAACACATAGATATTTCTACTTTAATATGTGTAAACACATGTATTATTCATACATCCGGAAACCCGCCCATGTGTGTGCTTGAGAGCATTAACAATAAATATCTCAATAGGTTAAGAATGCTAAACAATTAGATTTAATGAAAGGTTTTTCTACACAAAAAAAAGTATTTTAGAAAAAATTTGCACCATTAGCAATTAACGGTTAGTATATACATATATATGCCATTTGTGTCATTAGTTATAGTACGCTAGCATACGTACATATATACTAAAAATGAATTGATTAGTCTTCCAATCAATCCTTTCTTTTTTAAATAAAAAAATTACCTAGAACAAAAATTGAAAGCATTTGACAGTTATTTGAAGTAGATAAACTTAAGAGACAATAAAAAAACAGCCCACTAAATATTGTAAAAAATCACAATTTCGCTTATTTTCAATAATTAGGATTCAAAAATAAAAAAAGATCGACATATACACTTTCCAAAACTTGATGATGTAACAATTTCTTTCAAAAATACAGTAAAAATATAAATCTTTAGTCGCTTCAGACAATAAGCCTATATTGAAAAGGTAACTGATTACAGCAAATGCGTTTAAGATTAAGAGCTGATCTTTAATAAAATATATTCCGGATCGCAAAGTTTGCGGCTTAAAACTTAGATTATGGATAATACGGGCAAATGAAAATAAACATTTGCTTTGAACAATATTAATTATCTACACTGCAAAAAATCACATTTACAAATTAGTTTATAATTTTTATACAACGTAAAATACATCCTAGCAGCAAAATCGTAATTTGCATATATAATAAAGAGCTGATTAAACATGGTTGTTGAGCCACTATCTTTTTCCAAGCCATAGCATTAATTGCTGTTGCATTTACAATATTTAATGACAAACCTTCTTTCCTTAAACTACAACAACGTAGTAAGCATATATGCAAAGGCGTTTGTGGTCTATTTGAAAACCGTGTAAAACCTTGAAGATTAAAAGTAAAAAAACTACTTCACTCTTAGCTTAGCTGAACTCTATCAAAGTGTACAATCGAAAAACTAATTTGATGTCTTAAGAAACTAACATAGCCATTACTTACTATTTACCAATTCACAAAGTACTCCAAGATCGTTCCGAATACAACTCTTATCGAGATAAAAAACATACAATAATTCTGGGTTAGCTGTCTAAGTAGTAATAATCTGATAAAAACAAGCATATCATACCGATAAAAAAGATTGTGAATATTAACAAAATTGTGAAGTAAAAATTCATGTTAATTTTCTATTTTTGACACACGTAAGTTTAACATGAACTCTCATTTGCTAAAGCAAAAGTGTCAAATAGCCCAATGTAAAATGGATGGTCTTATGTAAAAATTACATTGAAAGAAATATATCGAAAAAAATTCATAATTATTACAGAATGAGCATGGAATGTAAAAATGTTTGGAGAGTAAAATAATATTAAATGAATTTTCATGAACATAATATACCTACTTCCTTGCATATTTGCAAGCAGGCATAGCAGGAACCAAAAATGTGGCAGGAACAGCTTCTGATGACAGCATTGTGGGTGCATCTAAAATAAGTGCTTGTTTGCAAATGGCAATTAAGTAATATTTTTGTAACTCTGCATGACATTGTGAAAAGCTCCCAATTGAAAATCTTTATAAAATTGAAGTCAATTTTCAAAATCAATAAGTAATGTGTGAAATTCATCTTGTTTAATGAGAAACACATTAGGGAACTTCAAAATTGCACTTCATTTTATGTGCTCCAGTGATTACATACTAAGCATTGTATATATCATTAGTGATTATATCATAAATGTTAGTGTATTTTTTATCATATTCTTTTCATTATACTTTAATTTCAATTTGTTTTAATTTTAATTTGGAAATTGTAAATACACTTTTAAGAGATGCAAGATTTCATAGGTTTCTGAACACAATAGTTGAATTTATGGCTGTTTCACACATGACAAGAATAAAAATGTTTGAATTTGAATTGCTCTTACTGAGTTCAAGCAATTATTTTTCAGTTAAAATTTCAAAACGTTATCTAAAAAATTCAGATTTCTCAAATATATTTAAACTTGTAAGCAATGGTTCAAAGTGTAGGAGATTTTCTAAGTTCAAATCTACAAACAATTTATTTGAAATTGATGAAGAGCACTCATTAAGCATTTATCCTCTGATTTTTTTATTGTGTTTTGCTAAACAATTTGTATTTGAGATTTTGTTACAATTTTGTTGTAAGGATTAGTGTGGTGATGCAATGACTTTGGCTTTATGGTGATTTGTGGGAAGCCCTAACAAAAACATGTACTAGTAAAAAATAACTTCAAAAATAACTTTTTAAAAAAACATCATAAAATAGCAGTGTGCAAACAACTTTTAATGAAAACTTTCAGCAAATAACTTTGTGAAATTCAAGATACTTTTGTGACATAATCTATCAAAACTATCATGATTGGTCAAGATGAGAGAAAAAGATTAAGGAAACAAAGACTAAAATTATTATTGATTATAATGATTAAATTGTAAATCATGATAGGATTGATTATTTTCACTTTGTAAATGTTTTGTGCAATTATACTTAAAATTATACTTGACGGTATTTTGACAAAACAAAAGATGGTCAGACAGCATAGTCAAATTAAAGCTGATGTTGCGTAAAATTAGCAGAAATATTAAAGCGAGGGAAAAACTGTCAACAAGAAAGATTAACAGGTACTTGTCGAGTATTTAGTTGTTTATCACCAAGTGCTATAAATATAATGAATCGGATGTAATTAATGATGAGCAAATCTACTTTGGATTCATTTTCTCTTGTCAGGTTATTTTATATATTCTGATGGAAAGCTAAACATCTACAAGCTAGGGTAATTGTATGGTGGTTCCCACATTTGGTTAAAGGTATGCTGGAGCAGCCTCCTAATAGCTATTCCACAGCGGGGAGGGCGACTGCTGTAGTTACCTGGTGTGCTCTTAGGTTAGGGATAAGTATAGGAGTTTTTTTTACCGTTATAGCTTTTCTGATTGTCATTGCTTGCCCGAACTTCTTATTGCAACCTGTAGGTTTTACATGTCAAATATTTCATCTACGAACTCGAGTTATTTATTACATTCATTATGCTACATGATGATTGAAGATTTAATAGTGTTTATATTCAGACGGTTATTACAATTGTATTTCTATATCCTATTACAAATGGTTTATTTAATAGTTGTTACATGTTGCTCAATGTTTCATATGGTAGACCTCTGGCTGACTGTTGTTACCATTTTCTGCTGACTGCATTGATTGTTTACATGTATCCAGGACTGTTATATATTTCTATATATGTAGGGTTATTACATGTAGGGCCTCATAACAAGCTATTGCAGCAGCACGGTTGCGCCACTTCATTTATTGCATTAGTTCGTAATAACAAAAACAATCAATGCATTAAATTCTCAAGTAGTTGCAAATCCCATCACACTGAATTTGCTATCCACATTACCATTCCATTATTGTTCTCTACATCGCAGTGGCAGTTCCATTGGTAAGATGCAGCTGGCGGATGTGTTCCTGGATATGCACGTCTACTTCTAAGTGTCGATCCTGTCTTCTAGTATCTCTGCTTTATCTAAATAAGTTTGGTGAATTAGGTAGCTACAAAGGCTCCTGCATATTAAATAAGTTTAATAAACCACACACTTATCATAAAGGAGAGAAATCGGAAGAGTGGCAACTTCCCTTTGGGTTTAATCTAAGAAAAGTAATAGTTTTCTCTAAGTATTGCCATCACAGCGAGTTGGCATGATTCTACATGACGACCTTGACAGGCGCTTAAAGAGCGTGCACAAAGGAGAGAAACACAGATGGTGTAATAGTTAACGAAAGTGTATGGAGAATTACAAGATTACGAGTGGGTTAAGATAGTTGTTTCTTCTCGCTTGAAAATAAAGAAGTGAACAAGCAAGAAGATGATGAACAATAGTAACCTTGAGTACATGATACCAGAGAAGGACACCATTACACAATTGCCTCTAGTAAACATGAAAATGGTAAATTCAAGGAAAAAGCAAAGGACTAAAGCCAAAACGCAAAGGACACCCCAAAATCAAACAACCCCAGCGATTGTTAATACATCCCCCGAGAGTCAAAATTCCCCAACAGAGATAGTTTTACAGCAGGAAAATGAAGGTGCAGCACTGTCGACAATGGAGCTAAGGAGAATAATAGAGGATAATAATAATGAAAGACGGGAGTTAATGTTACAAATAGAAAACTTAACTCAAAGGATGTTTGAGATAGAATTAGCGAATGCTGAAAAAGACAAACGGATCGAAGAAATTATGCAAGATACGAGCTCTAGGTTGACGGAGCAAAGGAATGTTTTTCAGAAACAAATCGAAAAATTAATAGAGGCGAATAATGAAATAAAAATGCAGAGCGAGAATCTAAAGAAAATGATTACTCAAATGCACGAAGAGAACGTGAACCTGAGAGAAGACAATATTTTAAAACAACTCCAGATAGACGATTTAAAAGACAAAATTCGATTGTCGACACTAGCAAATGAAGAAGAGCAAAATGGTGTCAAAGTGATTAAAAACACAGTAATACAAGAACCGGAAAAGTTGAGTGGAAGTGTACCAATAGAGGAAGGACAGTCTGAAATATATAGAAATTGTCAGACAGAAGACGAATTTGTTGAAAAGCTAGTTGTAAACATAACAAAACAAGTAAAGGAGAAATGTAAGAGTACGATGGACAGAAAGCCAATATATGAAGAAATGATACTATCAGAAGAAGAAGATAGTGAGACACCAGCATGTAAAGCAATACTCCTGAAATTCACGGGGAGAGTTGATAGCTATTCGCCTACATTTAAAGAATGGATTCAAATGTTCGAAATGAGCATGAAGGAGAGGAAAGTCATACAAAAACAAGCGGCGGCGCGATTCCCCTTATATCTAGGAGGAGCAGCTTACCAGCATTATTTAGTGTTGGATTTAGAAACTAAATCTGATTACAAAAAATTAATTGGAGAGTACCAAAGATATTATGATGACGAGAGCTTCAAAAGCCAGTATCGTATGTTATTGAATAGTTTAAAGATGAACAAACGAGAAGATTTACGAAACTATATGTCACAGGTGGAGAGACTGCTGAAACTTAGTTCAAGAGAGAGCACGTATTCTAAATATGACCTGTTTTCTCATATATGCAAAGGGTTACCAGAGCCGATAAGGCAACAATTCGAAATTAAGTGTGACGCAGATGATTCCCTTGAAAGAATGATAAGGAAAGGTCTGGGAATACAAGTTATGATGGAAAATAATGCCCGAATTAATGAGAAATCGTCAATAACGAAAGTAATACCAACAATGGTTATCGGAACAAATAAAAATAAGAAAGACGATGATGGAAAACCAAAGGACGAAATTATCAAAATAAAGTTAAAAGATGGTACGGTGAAGCGTATAAACAGAAAAGATCTAAAATGTCAGGCGTGTGGGAAAAAAGGTCACACAAAGAGATACTGTAAAAGACAAATTAATTTTATTGAAGAGGAAGAAGCATACTTTGAGGAGGAGGACTTATTAGAAGATGAAGACGAATTGGAACAAACAGAAGAAATAAAAGAAGAGAATTTAAATTAGAGGGAGCGCCGCCTCCTGTAAAACGTGCGCCCGTGTTAATTGTAACAGACCTAATCAAGACTAATACAATTACAGTTGTAATAAACGGAGTGATGGTCAAAGCAACTATAGATACGGGAGCAGTAATATCAATTATTACTGATGAATGTGTGGAGAAAATAGGAATTGATAATAGAAAACTGGAAATCGAAAAGAGCAGATTACTCAATGCATCAGGAGATTACATTGATACCAAAGGGAAATTACTGGAAGTACTTGCAAACATTCACACCACTACGTTTTTGCAAACATTCACAGTAATAGAGACAGAAAAAAATGCGCTCCCCTATGAAGTAATATTAGGAAATGATTTTTTGATGAATAATAAATGTATTATTGACTATACCAACAAGACGATATTGGTCCAAGAAGAAATGGTAACAACTTGTGAAGAAAAGCAAGGCACAGAAACTATAGAATTCCGATTAACAGAAGACGTAAAGATTCTATCGAATAATTGGAAAATGTGTAAGATAGAAACGGAAAATGATGTGATGTGTGAGGTTATGATATATGATCAAAAAGGTATAAACACGAAAAAAGTTTCGATACCGTCAAGTTTGTGTGTGGTAAAAAATGGCAAAGGAATGATACCGATGTTAAACGCGACTAATCATGTTGTTAATATAAAAAAGGACATTCTGAAGCTAAAAGGGAAGAAAGTAAAGACTGAGAAAATGATGGTGAACAAGGCAATTAATATAATACAAGAAGAAAACGAGGAGTACCAAATACCAGAAATAACAGAAGAGGAGTATCAACACCTAAGTGTGGAAGAAAGAAAACAATTGGTAGTAATATTAAAAAGACATGCAAGAATATTTTATCCTGGGGAGACAAATCCGAAAAGGTGAAATACGAATGAAAAACAATGCAAGAGAAATGATTCAAAACATTAGTAGTCTGAAAACAAAAAAGACTTACAGCGGATTATGGGTTTTATCAACTATTATGGTTCCTTTATATCCAATGTGGCTCATAAAACTAGTAGGATGACGGAATTGTTAAAAAAGAATAGGGTTTTTGAATGGACATGGAGAGAAGAAGAGCAGTTAACTAATATAAAAGACGAATTAAGCAAAATGCCATCACTGAACACACCAGACTATGATAAAGAATTCATTCTGGATTGTGACTCAAGTAACGTCGCGATAGGGGCGTGTTTGGGCCAAATCAAGGATGGTAAAGAAGTGCCCATACAATTTTTTAGTCGGAAACTAAAACAGAGTGAGGAAAATTATGGATCAACAAAATTGGAAATGTTGGCGCTCATAGAAAGCATAAAAAAATTCCGGTATTTTTTAATAGGACAAACGTTTAAAGTGAGAACTGATAACAGTGGATTAGCGTGGCTTAAGAAGTTTTCGGGTGATAAGTCATCAATTGTATCAAGATGGATTGAGTATTTAAACGAATTTAAATTTAATATAGAACACTGAAAAGGAACATTACATAAGAATGCGGACTTTTGGACAGCGTTGCCAGAATATCAGAGAGATATGGAAAGGGTGGATGGCGAAAAGAAACAATTCCAGTTTATGTCACATAATGAATACACCGAACTCCCTGAAATTAATACGGATAAGAAAGGTAATGCCATAATGCCGATAATAATTAAGGAGGAAATATCTGAAAAGGATATTATTGAGAAACAAAAAACTGATTTAATATTGAAAGACATAAGAGACAAATTGAACAATGATGAGTGGTCAATGGGAAAAGAAGCCAAAAGTTACTTTCAAAGATACAAGTGGAAGGTAAACAGAAATGGTCTTTTGTATATAAAAGGAAAGACGTTAAGGATAGTGATCCCTGAATACTACAAAAGGGAATTAGTTCGGAAAATACATGAAAATGGACATTTAGGGATAATACAGACGAAAAATACCTTTAACGCTCGATTTATAACAACGAGTATTTGAAGAACAGTGGAAGATGTTATTAACAAATGCAATACATGTCTTATAAATAATAAGAGTCATTTCCTGGTACAGATTGCGCCGCTTGAGAAAATCATAGCAACAGCACCCAACGAAATCGTTCATGTGGATTTAGAAAAATTATCTCAAGATGACGAAGGTTATCAGTATATATTAGTTTTAGTTGATAACTTTACAAAATATGCTCGAATGATACTGTTAGACTCAACAACCGCAAAAGTAGTAGCCGATAAAATCATGAAGGAGTGGATCCTAAAATTCGGACCAATGCAAACAATAATATCGGAGAGGGGCGTTCAATTTGAAAGTAAACTATTTGAAGAAATTACTAAACAGATGGAGATATTAACAGAAAAAACGACCGCATATCATCCACAAGCAAATGGGGCAGTGGAAAGATTAAATAGAATGATGATAAAACTAATAAGAGTATTAATGTCCAGAATCAGAGGAAGAGATTGGAGTGAAGTATTGGAAATAGTTGAGTATTTCTATAATACATCAGTACACTCGACAATGGGAATGACGCCATATAAGGCTATGTATGGTAGAGAAGCGACAACGCCGATATTGATGCAATATCATATGTACTCTGAAAAGCCAGATAGCGAGTATGTAAGAAAATTAAAAGATCAGATAACTGGAATCCACGAAGCTATGTGCCATAACACAAAGAAATCAGCGATAAGGCAAGAAAGAAACTTTAACAAAAAGATATATGGTGAACCACACAGGGTAGGAGATAAGGTTTACGCATACCATCTAATGAGAACACAAGACGTGAACCAGGTAAGAAAACTTAAAACACAGTGGTCAGGGCCATTCACAGTTATACAAACACTACCCAATAATAATTATAAATTGAATGAGAGACAAATATTACACTTTCAAAATTTAAAACGTGCAACGGTAAACATAGAACAAGTAACTCTTGACAAAAATGCAGAGTTTAAAATTGTACAGGTTGATGATGGTACATATGCTGAAATGGACGATTTGGATAGTGTGCATGAAGAAGAATTTCAAGAAGAATATAGACCCGAGAAAGGGGAACTCAAAGTTGAAAGAAGAGTAATGCCCCAGAGGGCAGCAAAAAATAAATTGAAATATGACCCAGAAATATGGGATATTAATTTAGTAACTGAATTTAGGAAATATGAAACAAACACAACGATCACTGATGAAATCGAGGAGAGTGAGAAGAAGAAGAAGTCCGCAGACCGATCGTCGAATAAAGGACGTGAGGACAGAGGACACATCAATGAGCTCAACTAGCAAAACTAGATCTCCACAATCTGATTGCCAAATAAAGGGCATGACGATGGAGAATCCAACACCTAGTAATAAGAGACGAAAAGTAAGAAGAAGAGCTTCCACAGTCCGATTACCAATTAAAGGGTATGACGACAGAGCAGATGACACTTACAAATAAGAGAGGACGATTAAGGAGGAGGTCTCCTCAATCCGATTACCGAATAAAGGGTATGAGGATGGAGACAATAAAAGAAAATTCACCCTCTACCAAATGTCAATTAAAGGGCAGGCGGGTAAATGAGGGCCATCTACAAGATACTGATCGCCAATTAAAGGGCGTGAGGTTGGAAATATCGAATTATGCACACTCCCCTTCAACATCCAGCAGTACTCGATGCCAATTAAAGGGCAAAGAGGAAATGGAATCAACAAGTACTCAAAGCCGATTAAAGGGCGGTGAGGAAACAGCATCCACAAGTACTCAAAGCCAAATAAAGGGCGGTGAGGAAATAACTTCAGTAGCTATGGAAAGCTGGGATACACAACCAGTAAGTGACGACTCAGAAATGGATACATCGCAGATACCATCAACGAGTTCGATTCCCACGACCAGCTCAGGAATATTTTCGTACAGACAAGCGTCAACAACAACGAAATCGTCGCGATCGGAAGAGAGAGAGAGCCGCATGACAAAAATAGGAAGAGAACGAATACATCCCTATTTTATAGCAAACAGAAAGATGAGATACAATTCATACGATAATCTGTCGCCAGAAACTAAGAGGCTAATAAGAAATAGTACTTCCACCAAGGAAAATGAGAGCTACGCAATTCCGATAGTTATTGATAAGAAGAATCGTCCAACCTGTAACACAATAATAGCATATAAAGAGGACATGAAAGAACAATTTAACAGACCGTACTTCAAAAGCACAGTCCACATTACATTTGATGAACAGTTTATGATGAAAGACGTACAAAAGCTAACTAAAAATAAAGATAAGATTATAGATGAATGTGAACAAGTCAACCTAGATAAGAAGCATCTCACGATAGTTTATTTTGTGAAAGATACTGAAATAGCATCAAAAAGACTGCAGATCAACATAGAAGAAACTCTCAAAATAGCTAAGAAAAATAAAGCGAGGGTAATAATAGTTGTTACACAAAAAGCAGAGGAGTTGCCGAAATGTATAAAAGAGTTGGAAAATAAGCTAGATAATCTGTTTACATTAGATAGTGGTACGATGAAAATATCTGAATACATAAAAGTGGATTTACAAATTAATGAAATGGCACCGGCGGAAAGAATTATGGTAGAACCTAAAATTGCAATGGATATGTACTACCAAACACGCACAATGGAATTGCTCAGAACAAATGAAAACTTGGAAGAAACTGGAAATATATTCTTGAAGTGTAGCCTAAATCAAACACCCAAACATTTACAGAAGATAGCGACAGTATGGTTGGAGATTAAAGCAGATAAGCCTACGCATGAAGAGTGGCCAAAAATAGACATATGATCGCCAACCAAGAAGTATCATAAAAGCACGGAAACCATATTATACGAGATAAGAAGAGCGTACGAAATGGAGGCTAAAAGAAATTTTAAAACTCAGATGTTTGAAGAGATCAACGCACCAGAAATTAGAGCAAGAACAGCTATTTGGGTACTAGCAATCGCACTAACATACAACGACAAGTTAGTACTGCCGATGATGAGAAAGGAGAGGCGACAGATCGCTCGACAGAAGAAATTCGAAATAGCAGTAGCACCGATCCCCACAAACATTAAGCAATGGCTACTGCAGAACGTGGAAATACTACCGCTGTCCCCCACGAAAAAAGTACAACAGAGATTCGAGAAACATTTTACGAGATTGTTAATGCAGCAACACACACTGGGAAGACCTAGTATAATCGAATTAGCGAACAAAACAGGTATTTGTCCCAGTGAGATCGAAATTCTAACTGATGAAACAAAGAAGTATATGTGGGGCGCGACTTCCAACACGAAACTTAGAGCACTTAAATACCAACCGTGGCTAACAACTCGAAATTTGATCAGAAGGGAGCACGCAGAAACGTTACAAATGATAAAACTGGTGGAAGAAAAGAAAATTCACGAGGTAATCACAAAAGAGATAAGAAAATATCTGAAAAATTATCCTCAGTGTGCGTACACCAAGATTATTAAACGTTCAGAAACAATGCGGAGAGAAGGAAAGAATTGTCCTATTGAAATCATCGAGATGGTGAGTAAAAGTAAGGAAGAAATGCTTATGGAAGAGAAGCTGTTACAATCTACTGATATAGCTTTGACACCAAACACGCAGCGAGTAATTGATAAAGTAAATTTAGAGAAATGGGGTGAACAAGAGCCCAGTGAGTTATCATGGGTCGACACAGACGACAAAAGATTGTTAGTAGAAATTACGGTGCGACGAGAACGAAAGAATAACATAGTACAAAGAATATTTGGTGAAGTGTACAAAAGAGAAACCAAATCACTAATTAAAGTACTGTGTACCGAAGCTTTTACAAGGCAAGAGATTGATGAATTATTAGAACCGCAAAATCAAATTGCAGTGGACATAGAATGTATAACTTCTAAGATAGTAATAAAGCCTGAAACTGCACAAAATTTGATGAAAAATGGTCTAACGGATACTTTTTGGGAGAATATTAAGAAGTCTAAAAATAATTATCCTGCGACATTCAGAATGGCCACAACGGCAGAGATGCAAGGCACTTACAAAGCCATAGAGGAAAAAACAATGACGACAATCTTAAAATGTACGCCACCGCCGACAATCTTTATACCGATGCTGTTACCAACTTGGCGATTAAAAGAAAAGAGAGCAATTAAAGCAATGTGGCATGAAGAAAACACGTACGTTAACAGTAGACAAGCAGCTGAAAGAATCGTTAATGATGAACGCTACAAAAAGTCGAAAGAAATTTTATTGAAAAATGACAATAAAGAGAGAGTTTTTATAGAAGGGCAAGTAACACCCTACGATCTCTACAAGGAAGGAGAACTGATAAACAAACAGATCAAGAAAGTCCGAGAAGAAATCGAAAAAAGATCGACGCAAACTGTAATATTGTTCTCAGGAATTAACGACATTGTATGGGGAGAACTTTGGAGCTCGCAATATCGATACTACGATGTAATGAGAAGAGTAGAAATCATTACCATGGTAAGACTAGGAAAGAATGAACCGGAAAATATCACTGAGGAAGAAGTTTTAGAAAACATAAGTGCGTTCTATGACGAGGCATCAATATTGAAATCATTATGATCGACTTATGAATTCTTCTACCCAAACACTACAATCCACCCAGATTTGGCACATACCAGCAGGATAGATGCGATTATGACATTGATGATAGCAATAAAGGGTATGAAACTCTACAGAAAACACTATGAGATATTCAACGAGAAATTAAATGAACTATGTAGTATGTGCACAATAGCAAGATCTCTAAAGAACCCATCATTTTTGAGACATAAAAAGATGCTAACTACAGAGAAAGACGTCGTGTTAAAAATTACTAAAGATGAATCGTACGAAAACACCACATGGGAAATGAAAGAAGCTAGTGAGATAATCAAAAAGGCGGCCGAAATGGTACATGGAGAAAGAGTGGTCATCCTTAATTAGCTACGCTGGAGGAGGAGTGTGACATAATCTATCAAACTATCATGATTGGTCAAAATGAGAGAAAAAGATTAAGGAAACAAAGACTAAAATTATTATTGATTATAATGATTAAATTGTAAATCATGATAGGATTGATTATTTTCACTTTGTAAATGTTTTGTGCAATTATATCTAAAATTATACTCGACAGTATTTCACAAAACAAAAGATGGTCAAACAGCATAGTCAAATTAAAGCTGATGTTGCATAAAATTAGCAGAAATATTAAAGCGAGGGAAAAACTGTCAACAAGAAAGATTAACAGGTACTTGTCGAGTATTTAGTTGTTTATCACCAAGTGCTATAAATATAATAAACCGGATGTAATTAATGATGAGCAAATCTACTTTGGATTCATTTTCTTTTGTCAGGTTATTTTATATATTCTGATGGAAAGCTAAACGTTCACGAGCTAGGGTAATTGTACAGTGGTTCCCACATTCGGTTAAAGGTATGCTGGAGCAGCCTCCTAATAGCTATTCCACAGCGGGGAGGGCGACAGCTGTAGTTACCTGGTGTGCTCTTAGGTTACGGATAGGTATAGGAGTTTTTTACCATTATAGCTTTCCTGATTGTCATTGCATGCCCGAACTTGTTATCGCAGCCTGTAGGTTTTACATGTCAAGTATTTCATCGACGAACTCGAGTTATTTATTACATTCATTATGCTACATGACGGTTGAAGATTTAATAATGTTTATATTCAGATGGTTATTACAATTGTGTTTCTATATCATATTACACATAGTTTATTTAATGGTCATTACATATTGCTCAATGTGTTATATGGTAGACCTCTGGCCGACTTCTCATTATCGTTTTCTGCTGACTGCATTGATTGTTTACATGTATCCAGGGCTGTTATATATTTCTATATATGTAGGGTTATTACATGTAGGGCCTCATAACAAGCTACCACAGCAGCATGGTTGTGCCACTTCGTTTATTGCATTAGTTCGCAATAACAAAAGCAATCAATGCACTAAATTATCAAGTAGTTGCAAATCCCATCACACTGAGTTTGCTATCCACATTACCATTCCATTATTGTTCTCTACATCGCAGTGGCAGTTCCATTGGTAAGATGCAGCTGGCGGATGTGTTCCTGGATATGCACGTCTACTTCTAAGTGTCGATCCTGTCTTCCAGTATCTCTGCTTTACCTAAATAAGTTGAGTAAGTTAAGTAGCTACAAATGCTCTTGTATATTAACTAAGTTTAATAAACCACATACTTATCATAAAGGAGAGAAATCGGAAAAGTGTCAACTTCGCTTTATGTTTAATCTAAGAAAAGTAATAGTTTTCTCTAAGTATCGCCATCACAGCGAGTTGGCATGATTCTACATGGTGACCGTGACAGGCGCTTAAAGAGCGTGCACAAAGGAGAGAAACACAGATGGTGTAATAGTTAACGAAAGTGTATGAAAAATTACGAGACTACGAGTGGGTTAAGATAGTTGTTTCTTCTCGCTCAAAAATAAAGAAGTAAACAAGCAAGAAGATGATGAACAATAGTAACCTTGAGTACATGATACCAGTGAAGGACACCATTACACAATTGCCTCTAGTAAATATGAAAATGGTAAATTCAAGGAAAAAGCAAAGGACTAAAGCCAAAACGCAAAGGACACCCCAAAATCAAACAACCCCAGCGATTGTTAATACATCCCCCGAGAGTCAAAATTCCCCAACAGAGATAGTTTTACAGCAGGAAAATGAAGGTGCAGCACTGTCGACAATGGAGCTAAGGAGAATAATAGAGGATAATAATAATGAAAGACGGGAGTTAATGTTACAAATAGAAAACTTAACTCAAAGGATGTTCGAGATAGAATTAGCGAATGCTGAAAAAGACAAACGGATCGAAGAAATTATGCAAGATACGAGCTCTAGGTTGACGGAGCAAAGGAATGTTTTTCAGAAACAAATCGAAAAATTAATAGAGGCGAATAATGAAATAAAAATGCAGAGTGAGAATCTAAAGAAAATGATTACTCAAATGCACGAAGAGAACGTGAACCTGAGAGAAGACAATATTTTAAAACAACTTCAGATAGATGATTTAAAGGACAAAATTCGATTAACGACATTAGCGAATGAAGAAGAGCAAAATGGTGTCAAAGTGATTAAAAACACAGTAATACAAGAACCGGAAAAATTGAGCAGAAGTGTACCAATAGAGGAAGGACAGTCTGAAATATATAGAAATTGTCAGACAGAAGACGAATTTGTTGAAAAGCTAGTTGTAAACATAACAAAACAAGTAAAGGAGAAATGTAAGAGTACAATGGACAGAAAGCCGATATATGAAGAAACGATACTATCGGAAGAAGAAGATAGTGAGACACCAGCATGTAAAGCAATACTCCCGAAATTTACGGGGAGAGTTGATAGCTATTCGCCTACATTTAAAGAATGGATTCAAATGTTCAAAATGAGCATGAAGGAGAGAAAAGTCATACAAAAACAAGTGGCGGCGAGATTCCCCTTGTATCTAGGAGGAGCAGCTTACCAGCATTATTTAGTGTTGGATTTAGAAACTAAATCTGATTACAAAAAATTAATTGGAGAGTACCAAAGATATTATGATGATGAGAGCTTCAAAAGCCAGTATCGTATGTTATTGAATAGTTTAAAGATGAACAAACGAGAAGATTTACGAAACTATATGTCACAGGTGGAGAGACTGCTAAAACTTAGTTCAAGAGAGAGCACGTATTCTAAATATGACCTATTTTCTCATATATGCAAAGGGTTACCAGAGCCGATAAGGCAACAATTCGAAATTAAGTGTGACGCTGATGATTCCCTTGAAAGAATGATAAGGAAAGGTCTAGGAATACAAGTTATGATGGAAAATAATGCCCGAATCAATGAGAAATCGTCAATAACGAAAGTAGTACCAACAATGGTTGCCGGAACAAATAAAAATAAGAAAGTAGTACCAACAATGGTTACTGGAACAAATAAAAATAAGAAAGACGATGATGGAAAACTAAAGGACGAAATTATCAAAATAAAATTGAAAGATGGTATGGTGAAGCGTATAAACAGAAAGGACCTGAAATGTCAGGCGTGTGGGAAAAAAGGTCACACGAAGAGATACTGTAAAAGACAAATTAACTTTATTGAAGAGGAAGAAGCATACTTTGAGGAGGAGGACTTATTAGAAGATGAAGACGAATTGGAACAAACAGAAGAAATAAAAGAGGATAATTTAAATTAGAGGGAGCGCCGCCTCCTGTAAAACGTGCGCCCGTGTTAATTGTAACAGACCTAATCAAGACTAATACAATTACAGTTGTAATAAACGGAGTGATGGTCAAAGCAACTATAGATACGGGAGCAGTAATATCAATTATTACTGACGAATGTGCGGCGAAAATAGGAATTGATAATAGAAAACTGGAAATCGAAAAGAGCAGATTACTCAATGCATCAGGAGATTACATTGATACCAAAGGGAAATTACTGGAAGTACTGATAAGGATCGCTAACACTACGTTTTTGCAAACATTCACAGTAATAGATACAGAAAAAAATGCGCTCCCCTATGAAGTAATATTAGGAAATGATTTTTTGATGAATAACAAATGTATTATTGACTACACCAACAAGACGATATCGGTCCAAGAAGAAATGGTAATAACTTGTGAAGAAAAGCAAGGCACAGAAACTATAGAATTCCGATTAACAGAAGATGTAAAGATCCTACCTAATAATTGGAAAATGTGTCAGATAAAAACGGAAAATGATGTTATGTGTGAGGTTATGATATATGATCAAAAAGGGATAAACACGAA
The DNA here is from genome assembly GCA_900660155.1 of Hofstenia miamia. Classification (NCBI taxonomy): domain Eukaryota; kingdom Metazoa; phylum Xenacoelomorpha; order Acoela; family Hofsteniidae; genus Hofstenia; species Hofstenia miamia. The sequence goes on along the minus strand of CABFPE010000052.1, from coordinate 832,868 downwards.
AAAAGTTTCGATACCGTCAAGTTTGTGTGTGGTGAAAAGTGGCAGAGGAATGATACCGATGTTAAATGCGACTAATCATGTTGTCAATATAAAAAAGGACACTTTAAAGTTGAAAGGAAAGAAAGTGAAAACTGAGAAGACGATGGTGAACAAGGCAATTAATATAATACAAGAGGAAAAAGAGGAGTATCAAATACCAGAAATAACTGAAGAGGAGTATCAACACCTAAGCGCAGAAGAAAGAAAACAATTAGTAGTAATACTGAAAAGACATGCCAGAATATTCAATTATGGAGAAATAAGTGTGGGAAAGGCGGTCAGAGAGACGCACAAGATAATAACTACAACGGAAGAACCAATAAGATTACCATGCAGAAGAGTTCCCGAACACTTAAAAGAACATTATAATATGATATTGAATGAACTAATTGACAATAAAATAATTAGGCCAAGTGAAAGTCCTTATGCCGCGCCCACAGTATTTGTGAAACAAGGTGAAAAATACAGACTCTGCATAGATTTCCGGAAACTTAATGATATAACGAAAAAAGATGCCTACCCACTTCCGAGGATAGAAGACATCATATATGAAGCCAGTAAAAACAAGTATTATACATGCATAGATCTTTGCAAAGCATACTGGCAGGTGCCAATGGAGCCTTCGGACATTGAGAAGACAGCATTTATAACGCCGTATGGACTCTTTGAATGGATGTATATGGCCTTTGGGTTATGTAATGCACCAGCTACATTTCAGAGATATGTGACAAAAGTTTTGAAACAGAACAACAGACAAGTTGAAAAAGGGATAAGTGCATATATAGACGACATACTAATAGCAAGTGACACAATTGAAGAACATTTCGAAAAATTGGATAGAACGCTGAACATCCTATACAAAGCAGGTCTACGGGTTAATGGAAAGAAATGCGAAATTTTAAAAGAACAAGTCGTATTCCTGGGGAGACAAATCCGAAAAGGTGAGATACGAATGAAAAACAACGCAAGAGAAATGATTCAAAACATTAGTAGTCTGAAAACGAAAAAAGATTTACAGCGGATTATGGGTTTTATCAACTATTACGGTTCCTTTATATCCAATGTGGCTCATAAAACTAGTAGGATGACGGAATTGTTAAAAAAGAATAGGGTTTTTGAATGGACATGGAGAGAAGAAGAGCAATTAGATAACATAAAAAACGAATTAAGTAAGATGCCATCATTGAATACGCCGGACTATGATAAAGAATTCATCTTAGATTGTGATGCAAGTAACGTCGCGATAGGGGCGTGTTTGGGTCAAATCAAGGATGGTAAAGAAGTGCCCATACAATTTTTTAGTCGGAAACTAAAACAGAGTGAGGAAAATTATGGATCAACAAAATTGGAAATGTTGGCGCTGGTCGAAAGCATAAAAAAATTCCGGTATTTTTTAATAGGACAAACGTTTAAAGTGAGAACTGATAACAGTGGATTAGCGTGGCTTAAGAAGTTTTCGGGCTATAAGTCATCAATCATATCAAGATGGATTGAATATTTAAACGAATTTAAATTTAATATAGAACACCGAAAAGGAACGTTACATAAGAATGCGGACTTTTGGACAGCGTTGCCAGAATATCAGAGAGATATGGAAAAGGTGGATGGCGAAAGGAAACAATTCCAGTTTATGTCACATAATGAATACGCCGAACTCCCTGAAATTAATACGGATAAGAAAGGTAATGCCATAATGCCAATAATAATTAAGGAGGAAATATCCGAAAAAGATATTATTGAGAAACAAAAAACTGATTTGATATTGAAAGACATAAGAGACAAATTGAACAATGATGAGTGGTCAATGGGAAAAGAAGCTAAAAGTTACTTTCAGAGATATAAGTGGAAGGTAAACAGAAATGGTCTTTTGTATATAGAAGGAAAGACGTTAAGGATAGCAATCCCTGAATACTACAAAAGGGAATTAGTTCGGAAAATACATGAAAATGGACATTTAGGGATAATACAGACGGAAAATACCTTTAACGCTCGATTTATAATGACGAGTATTCGAAGAACGGTGGAAGATGTTATTAACAAATGCAATACATGTCTTATAAATAATAAGAGTCATTTCCCGGTACAGGTTGCACCGCTTGAGAAAATTATAGCAACAGCACCCAACGAAATCGTTCATGTGGATTTAGAAAAATTGTCTCAAGATGATGAAGGTTATCAGTATATATTAGTTTTAGTCAATAACTTTACAAAATATGCTCAAATGATACCATTAGACTCAACAACCGCAAAAGTAGTAGCCGATAAAATCATGAAGGAGTGGATCCTAAAATTCGGACCAATGCAAACAATAATATCGGACAGGGGCGTTCAATTTGAAAGTAAACTATTTGAAGAAATGACTAAACTGATGGAGATATTAACAGAAAAGACAACAGCATATCATCCACAAGCTAATGGGGCAGTGGAAAGATTGAATAGAACGATGATAAAACTGATAAGAGTCTTAACTTCAAGAATCGGAGGAAGAGATTGGAGAGAAGTATTGGAAATAGTCGAATATTTCTATAATACATCAGTACACTCAACAACGGGAATGACGCCATATAAGGCTATGTATGGTAGAGAAGCAGCAATGCTGATATCGATGCAATATCATATGTACTCCGAAAAGCCAGATAGCGAGTACATAAGAAAATTAAAAGATCAGATAACTGGAATCCACGAAGCTATGTGCCATAACACAAAGAAGTCAGCGATAAGGCAAGAAAGAAACTTTAACAAAAAGATATATGGTGAACCACACAGGGTAGGGGATAAGGTTTACACGTACACTCTAATGAGAACACAAGATGTGAACCAGGTAAGAAAACTTAAAACACAGTGGTCAGGGCCATTCACAATTACACAAACACTACCCAATAATAATTATAAATTGAATGACGGACGAATATTACATTTTCAAAATTTAAAACGTGCAATGGTAAACATAGAACAAGTAACTCTTGACAAAAATGCAGAGTTTAAAATTGTACAGGTTGATGATGGTACATATGCTGAAATGGACGATTTGGATAGTGTGCATGAAGAAGAATTTCAAGAAGAATATAGACCTGAGAAAGGGGAACCTGAAGTTGAAAGAAGAGTAATGCCCCAGAGGGCAGCAAAAAATAAATTGAAATATGACCCAGAAATATGGGATATTAATTTAGTAACTGAATTTAGGAAATATGAAACGAACACAACGATCACCGATGAAATCGAGGAGAGTGAGAAGAAGAAGAAGCCCGCAAACCGATCGTCAAATAAAGGACGTGAGGACAGAGGACACATCGATGAGCTCAACAAGCAAAACTAAATCTCCGCAATCTGATTGCCAAATAAAGGGCATGACGATGGAGAATTCAACACCTAGCAATAAGAGACGAAGAGTAAGAAGAAGAGCTCCACAGTCCAATTACCAATTAAAGGGTATGATGATGGAGCAGATGACACATACAAATAAGAGACGACGAGTAAGAAGGAGGTCTCCTCAATCCGATTACCGAATAAAGGGTATGACGATGGAGACAATAGAAGAAAATCCACCCTCTACCAAATGTCAATTAATGGGCAGGCGGGTAAATGAGGGCCATCTACAAGATACTGATCGCCAATTAAAGGGCGTGAGGTTGGAAATATCGAATTATGCACACTCCCCTTCAACATCCAGCAGTACTTGATGCCAATTAAAGGGCAAAGAGGAAATGGAATCACAAAGTACTCAAAGCCGATTAAAGGGCGGTGAGGAAACAGCATCCACAAGTACTCAAAGCCAAATAAAGGGCGGTGAGGAAATAACTTCAGTAGCTATGGAAAGCTGCAATACACAACCAGTAAGTGACGACTCAGAAATGGATGCATCGCAGATACCATCAACGAGTTCAATTCCCACGACGAGTTCAGGAATATTTTCATACAGACAAGCGTCAACAACAACAAAATCGTCGCGGTCGGAAGAGAGAGAGAGCCGCATGACAAAAATAGGAAGAGAACGAATACATCCCTATTTTATAGCAAACAGAAAGATGCGATACAACTCATATGATAATCTGTTGCCAGAAACTAAGAGGCTAATAAGAAATAGTACTTCCACCAAGGAAAATGAGAGCTACGCAATTCCGATAGTTATTGATAAGAAGAATCGTCCAACCTGTAACACAATAATAGCATATAAAGAGGACATGAAAGAGCAGTTTAACAGACCGTACTTCAAAAGCACAGTCCACATTACATTTGATGAACAGTTTACGATGAAAGATGTACAAAAGCTAACTAAAAATAAAGATAAGATTATAGCTGAATGTGAACAAGTCAACCTAGACAAGAAGCATCTCACGATAGTTTATTTTGTGAAAGATACTGAAATAGCATCAAAAAGACTGCAAGTCAACATAGAAGAAACTCTCAAAATAGCTAAGAAGAATAAAGCGAGAGTAATAATAGTCGTTACACAAAAAGCAGAGGAGTTGCCGAAATGTATAAAAGAGTTGGAAAACAAGCTAGACAATCTGTTTACATTAGATAGTGGTACGATGAAAATATCTGAACTGATAAAAGTGGACTTACAAATTAACGAAATGGCACTGGTGGAAAGAATTATGGTAGAACCTAAAATTGCAATGGATATGTACTACCAAACACGCACAATGGAATTGCTCAGAACAAATGAAAACTTGGAAGAAACTGGAAATATATTCTTGAAGTGTAGCCTAAATCAAACACCCAAACATTTACAGAAGATAGCGACAGTATGGTTGGAGATTAAAGCAGATAAGCCTATGCATGAAGAGTGGCCAAAAATAGACATATGATCGCCAACCAAAAAGTATCATAAAAGCACGGAGACCATATTATACAAGATAAGAAGAGCGTACGAAATGGAGGCAAAAAGAAATTTTAAAACTCAGATGTTTGAAGAGATCAATGCACCAGAAATTAGAGCAAGGACAGCTATCTGGGTACTAGCCATTGCACTAACATACAACGACAAGTTAGTGTTGCCGATGATGAGAAAGGAGAGGCGACAGATCGCTCGACAGAAGAAATTCGAAATAGCAGTAGCACCGATCCCCACAAACATTAAGCAATGGCTACTGCAAAACGTGGAAATACTACTGCTGTCCCCCATGAAAAAAGTACAACAGAGATTCGAAAAACATTTTACGAGATTGTTAATGCAGCAACACACACTGGGAAGACCTAGTATAATTGAATTAGCGAACAAAACAGGTATTTGTCCCAGTGAGATCGAAATTCTAGCTGATGAAACAAAGAAGTATATGTGGGGCGCGACTTCTAACACGAAACTTAGAGCACTTAAGTACCAACCGTGGCTAACAACGCAAAATTTGATCAGAAGGGAGCACGCAGAAACGTTACAAACGATAAAATTGGTGAAAGAAAAGAAAATTCACGAGGTAATCACAAAAAAATAAGAAAATATCTTAAAAATTATCCTCAGTGTGCGTACACCAAGATTATTAAACGTTCAGAAACAATGCAGAGAGAAGGAAAGAATTGCCCTATTGAAATCATTGAGATGGTGAGTAAAAGTAAGGAAGAAATGCTTATGGAAGAGAAGCTGTTACAATCTACTGATATTGCCTTGACACCAAACACGCAGCGAGTAATTGATAAAGTAAATTTAGAGAAATGGGGTGAACAAGAGCCCAATGAGTTATCATGGGTCAACACAGACGACGAAAGATTGTTAGTTGAAATTACGGTGCGACGAGAACGAAAGAATAACATAGTACAACGAATATTTGGTGAGGTGTATGAAAGAGAAACCAAATCACTAATCAAAGTACTGTGTACCAAAGCTTTTACAAGGCAAGAGATCGATGAGTTATTAGAACCGCAAAATCAAATCGCAGTGGACATAGAATGTATAACTTCTAAGATAGTAATAAAGCCTGAAACAGCACAAAATTTGATGAAAAATGGTCTAACGGATACTTTTTGGGAAAATATTAAGAAGTCTAAAAATAATTATCCTGCGACATTCGGAATGGCCACAACGGCAGAGATGCAAGGCACTTACAAAGTCATAGAGGAAAAAGCGATGACGACAATCTTAAAATGTACGCCACTGCCGACAATCTTTATACTGATGCTGTTACCAACTTGGCAATTAAAAGAAAAGAGAGCAATTAAAGCAATGTGGCATGAAGAAAACACGTATGTTAACAGTAGACAAGCAGCTGAAAGAATCGTTAATGATGAACGCTACAAAAAGTCGAAGGAAATTTTATTGAAAAATGACAATAAAGAAAGAGTTTTTATAGAAGGGCAAGTAACACCCTACGATCTCTACAAGGAAGGAGAACTGATAAACAAACAGATCAAGAAAGTCCAAGAAGAAATTGAAAAAAGATCGACGCAAACTGTAGTATTGTTCTCAGGAATTAACGACATTGTATGGGGAGAACTCTGGAGCTCGCAATATCGATACTACGATGTAATGAGAAGAGTAAAAATCATTACCATGGTAAGACTAGGAAAGAATGAACTGGAGAATATCACTGAAGAAGAAGTCTTAGAAAATATAAGTGTGTTCTATGATGAAGCGTCAATATTGAAATCATTATGATCGACTTATGAATTCTTCTACCCAAACACTACAATCCACCCAGATTTGGCACATACCAGCAGGATAGATGCGATTATGACATTGATGATAGCAATAAAGGGTATGAAACTCTACAGAAAACACTATGAGATATTCAACGAGAAATTAAATGAACTATGTAGTATGTGCACAATAGCAAGATCTCTAAAGAACCCATCATTTTTGAGACATAAAAAGATGCTAACTACAGAGAAAGACGTCGTGTTAAAAATTACTAAAGATGAATCGTACGAAAACACCACATGGGAAATGAAAGAAGCTAGTGAGATAATCAAAAAGGCGGCCGAAATGGTACATGGAGAAAGAGTGGTCATCCTTAATTAGCTACGCTGGAGGAGGAGTGTGACATAATCTATCAAACTATCATGATTGGTCAAAATGAGAGAAAAAGATTAAGGAAACAAAGACTAAAATTATTATTGATTATAATGATTAAATTGTAAATCATGATAGGATTGATTATTTTCACTTTGTAAATGTTTTGTGCAATTATATCTAAAATTATACTCGACAGTATTTCACAAAACAAAAGATGGTCAAACAGCATAGTCAAATTAAAGCTGATGTTGCATAAAATTAGCAGAAATATTAAAGCGAGGGAAAAACTGTCAACAAGAAAGATTAACAGGTACTTGTCGAGTATTTAGTTGTTTATCACCAAGTGCTATAAATATAATAAACCGGATGTAATTAATGATGAGCAAATCTACTTTGGATTCATTTTCTTTTGTCAGGTTATTTTATATATTCTGATGGAAAGCTAAACGTTCACGAGCTTGGGTAATTGTATGGTGGTTCCCACATTCGGTTAAAGGTATGCTGGAGCAGCCTCCTAATAGCTATTCCACAGCGGGGAGGGCGACAGCTGTAGTTACCTGGTGTGCTCTTAGGTTACGGATAGGCATAGGAGTTTTTTACCATTATAGCTTTCCTGATTGTCATTGCATGCCCGAACTTGTTATCGCAGCCTGTAGGTTTTACATGTCAAGTATTTCATCGACGAACTCGAGTTATTTATTACATTCATTATGCTACATGACGGTTGAAGATTTAATAATGTTTATATTCAGATGGTTATTACAATTGTGTTTCTATATCATATTACACATAGTTTATTTAATGGTCATTACATATTGCTCAATGTGTTATATGGTAGACCTCTGGCCGACTTCTCATTATCGTTTTCTGCTGACTGCATTGATTGTTTACATGTATCCAGGGCTGTTATATATTTCTATATATGTAGGGTTATTACATGTAGGGCCTCATAACAAGCTACCACAGCAGCATGGTTGTGCCACTTCGTTTATTGCATTAGTTCGCAATAACAAAAGCAATCAATGCACTAAATTATCAAGTAGTTGCAAATCCCATCACACTGAGTTTGCTATCCACATTACCATTCCATTATTGTTCTCTACATCGCAGTGGCAGTTCCATTGGTAAGATGCAGCTGGCGGATGTGTTCCTGGATATGCACGTCTACTTCTAAGTGTTGATCCTGTCTTCCAGTATCTCTGCTTTACCTAAATAAGCTGAGTAAGTTAAGTAGCTACAAAGGCTCTTGTATATTAACTAAGTTTAATAAACCACATACTTATCATAAAGGAGAGAAATCGGAAAAGTGTCAACTTCGCTTTATGTTTAATCTAAGAAAAGTAATAGTTTTCTCTAAGTATCGCCATCACAGCGAGTTGGCATGATTCTACAATAGTAATATTGTATTATGATTTACAAGATCGAATCCCTGTTTAAAATTATGTGTATTTCTAATAGGAAGATTATGAACAATACGCTTACCTACTGATTCGTGGTGTATGATAAACACATCTGTACACTTGTACAGAAGATGCAGGTTCGAATCCCACCAAATCAATTGCACTATATTTAAAATTTTGCTAGTCTCTAAACGTATAAATTCACATATCAATGGTAGTAAACTATTTTATTACTCTTCATAAAATATACTACTAAGCATATTTCAGATTTAACACAAATCTTGTTGCATTATGCAATTCGGGATTTTGATTTATTAGAAACATTTATTTTATTTCATTTAAATTCCTATTTTCTCATTTAATATACTTCGATAACTAATATCCGAAGTTATCTAATACAAAATTAACAAAGCTTACTATTTATTGCTGCAATAAATTTCTGCCAAAGTGTACATCAATGAAAAATAATTGCATTTTTCAAAGATACATACTTAGGATGGATAAAGAGAATGTGTTCCACAAATTACTTGAAATAGCCAGTAGGTGTAATGTAGACAAACTAATACAGGTCACTGGAGAATTGAGTTTACATAATTCTTACCAGCGAAAGTTTAAGTTTCAAGGGGTACACATTGTTCGCCCAAAACTTTTTTGCCCAATTGACCTTTCGCCCAATTAGATTATTCGCCCAAGGAATATATTGCATTATTGCCCAATACTATTTTTCACCCAAAGAATATTTTGCCCAATGGATCTTTCGCCCACTATTTGTCCTGCCCAACATCATAACAACCTTTTTGGAATGAAAATTGAAATCCAAAATGAGTAGCAATAAACATTCATTACATAATGATGGTTCTATCTTCTATTTAAAAAATATTGTTCTCAGTTTCGCTGAGACCAATGTGGACCTACTCATCTGGTGTGAAAGCGTTGTTAAGCAAAATATTGTAGCATCATCCCAAAATAATAGCTGCAACAAAAGAAGGATTAACGTTGAACGATTATAGTGATTAAATACAATCAAAAATATTATTGTAAAATTTAGTTATGATTCTATTCATTTTGTAAAGATGCAACTAAGCTACAATATTGTGCAAATTAAGAGAAACTTGTTAGCCGATCAAGTAACATTTGACAAATTGCTAGGAGCGAAATAACGCTTACGTATGAACAGCCATATTGGCAGAAGAATTATTTGAAATTCAAAATCAGCAGGTACTTTAGAAATTTTAAATAAATAGCTTTGAAATTAACTAGAAATTTGATGAACAATAAATTCTTCGGAGTTTATTTTATTTCTTATTCTTCACTTATCTGGTTTGATTAATTAATAAAATGTGCAGCTAGGCGAGTTGTGTTTAGTAGTGGCTGGATCCCATCACGGGATCGATTCAAAGGGTCCTTGTGCCAGTCACAAAACTGCAATTAGGTTACGGTTAGGAGTTTTTCAATTCTTGCCTAGTCTGACTATCGATCTACACATGTACGAAATAATCAATGCTTGAAACGACTGGATAGTCGAACCCTAGGAATATACATGTTATTAATAGTAGGAGACTCGACTATAATTGACTAAATAAGTGACCTTACATGTATCCCTATTAAATGTAAGTTTAGGAAACTGCAATCTTATTAATTAGATTACTAAGCCAATAAGTTTACGGTAATGGCTACATTAATAATATTTGAACGCAGTTAGTATCAATCCCCAGTTGCTTTATTTGAACAAATCAACAAACACTGTACAAAGTTGAGTTTAAGTCAGTTACAACTTAACATGAGTGCACGCACTGAACTCAAGTAAGGTACACATAATTAGTTCCAATTGAGCTGAGTTGGTGCAGTGGATTCAATCATCATTCGTAAAGGAGGGGAACTGTGTTGTGGAGATTGGCTTCAGGCAGTGGCCCACAGAAGAACTGGAGAAGAAACGTCACGTGGCTCCATCACCTAAATTAATACTCGATTAACATAACTAGTTGATTAAAAAGGAAAAGTTTGGCGATTCAATGATTCAGTAACTCCTCACCCGCAATTTACTGAGTGCTAATTATTAACAATAATACACAGTGCAAATATGCCAGGTGGAGGATGTTACATGGCGACCATGACAAATAAGAACAAAGTCAATGGAGAAGAAACACACAGTGATACTCTTTTAAAACTTCAAAACAACTCAAAGAAAAAGTGAAAAGGAAGCAACAGAGCAACGAACGGAAATACACAGTCAGCAAAGGCAGAACATTTTAACCGCAACAAGTGCAAACTGGACTCTTGAATCGTAACCGAACTGGAAAGCCACTACGACATCAAGAAATAATGACAAACAATAAAAGCAAAAGAGGAAGTGCAAAGAAAGCGAAAACCACCACCCCTATGACGACACGATCGTCATCCTACCCAAGAAATTCTGAAACAACCCTAACCCCAGAGTCAATAACACAGGAATCTTCTTCCGAACCAGGAACCCCAGAAATCATGGAAATTCTGAGAAAGAATAATGAAACTGAACAATTACTACGAGAAGAAATTGGTCTATTAACAAAAAGGATAGAAGACATTGAATTGGCGAGTGTGGAAACAATCAGGAACATCCAGATCAACATGGATACCAGGTAATCGAACAAAGTGAAGTGTTCCAAAACGAGATCAAGGCACTCACAAAACAATTAATGTAATCAAACAGTAGATTCCTGGAACAGAATCAGCTCCTACAAGATAAGAATAACGTATTAGAGAGAACAAACCGGCAGCTAATACAAGATAATGATATACAAGCCGCAGAGATATCACAACTTAAGGGTAAAATAACCCGACTCTAAATGAGCAAGAATGAACAGCCAGCACAATTACAACAGGACTTGCTGGAAGTAGAAAACAGACGAATAATCAAAGATAAAGATCTGAGGCAAGAGGAAATAGCTCAACTAAAAGACAAATTGAGGTTATTGCAGTTAACCAAAGAAGAGCAAGACAGAACACAGTCCCACAACTTTCAGTTTGTAAGCAGAAAAGAATGCAAACTACAAGCTTCGCCACCTCATGATCACCTATCGGAAGACTCTTCAGAAGACGAGAATGACGTAGAAAAGAAGAAATTCATTGACGAGATCACGAAAGCAATAACCACGCAATTGCGAAAAGAAGAAGGGACAACAAAAAACATAAAACCTAAATATAGTAAATCAATACTAAACCAGGAACTAGGAAACGACATGATCCCATGCAAAGCCACACTACCAAAATTCAACAGAAGAGTGGATGGCTATAACCCAATGTTCAGGGAATGGCTCCAGATGTTCGAGTTAACAATGGCAGAAAGGAAGGTGAGCCAATATTCAGCAGCGGTGAGATTCCCCCTATACCTGACGGGAGCAGCAGCACAGCATTACCTGCTGTTAGACCCAGAGACGAAAACAGACTATGAATTGTTAATTGGCGACTTCATAGAATACTATGGAAACAAAAGTTTCAAGAATCAATACAGAATAATTCTAAATGGAATGAAGATGAAGAAGACAGACAACATCCGTAATTACATACAACAAGTCAAGAGGCTGGTCACACTCAGCTCAAGAGAGAACCAATATTCAAAATATGATCTCTTTTCACACATTTGCAAAGGGATGCCCGATAATATAAGAGCACAATTTGAAATTAAGTGTGACGTAGACGATAAATTGGAGAACATGATCAGAAAAGCAGTGGACATACAAGCTACAATCAAAAACAACGCGAGAATAAATGAAAAGGCTGCTTGGCATAGAGAACCACCAACGTGGAGGAGCAACCTCAAACCAAGAACCACAATGAAAACATATGAGACAGACAAACAGGAAAAAATGATAAGGGTGAAAACCAGGGACAGAAAAACAAGGAAGGTTCATGAAAAAGACGTTAAATGTTACAATTGCGGAAAGAAAGGACACAAAAGAGATGAGTGCCACAAACAAATAAATATGATTGGAGAAGAACAAGGTTACTTCGAGGAAGAGGACCTAATAGAATCGGAAGGAGAAACAAACAAAGAACCCCAAACTGAAGAGGAATCGGAAAACTAAGTGGAGCGCTGACTCCTAAAAACCTCGCAGCAGTAATGATTATGGCTAATATGGATATGGTGAACACAATGACAATATCAGTTAACAGAATAATGATAAAAGCAACCATCAATACGGGAGCAGCAACTTTGATAATTACGGATGACTGTGCAACAAAAGTAGGGTTCTCAAGAGACGATCTCACTAAGTGTAACAAAAGACTCATCAATGCATCTGGCAAATATATCGACACTAAGGGAATACTGGAAGCAGTTCAGCTAAGGGTAGCAAACACTACTTTAGAACAATCACTAGTAGTAGTGGACACGCACTACAACATGCTACCATATGAGATAATTTTGGGAGACGATTTCCTCATAAAAAACAAATGCGTCATCAACTACGCAGATAGAACCATCAAAGTCAAAGAAAAGAGATTGAGATCAAAGAAGAACAGGGCAGAGATAAAACAATCACATTCGAATTACAGGAAGACATACATCTGCAGCCGCATCAGTGGAAAATGTATGAGATTGAGACAGACGAAGCGATCACAGCCGATGTAATGATCTATGAGAACAAAGGAAAAAACACAAAAAGGGTGTCGATGCCATCAAGCGTATGTGCAGTGAAAAACGGAAAGGGCAAGATTCCAATCCTTAACCCAACAAATCAGAACGTAAACTTGAAGAAATCGCACATCAGGATATTTGGAAAATACGTGAAGTCGAACATCAGACTGATTTGGAAAGCATTGGAGGACGAGGGTGGAGCTGACGACTTGTATGGTCGATTCGAGGACTTACAAGTGGAACCGCAAAGTACTCCACATGGCCGACTCAAGGGCGAGCAGACAAACACCATCCAAGTCGCGAGTACTCCCAACGGCATTCGGACTATGCAATACGCCAGTGATGTTCCAAAGATACATAACAAAAGTCTTGAAAAACAAAACGCATAGAATGGAGGATGGCATCAACGCATACATAGACGATATAATCATAACAAGTGACACAGTACAAGAGCATATAGAGAAACTGGATAGAACATTGACAATCTTAGGGAAATCCGGACTCTGAATAAACGGCAACAAATGTGAGATCCTAAAGGAGAAAATCGTCTTCTTAGGAAGAACAATAGAAAAAGGCAGAATATCAATGAAAGACAACACAAGAGAGATGATACAGAGAATAGAGAAACCAAACAACAAGAAGGATATCCAAAGGATAATGGGAAAACCGCAAAAATGACAAAACTCATGAGAAAATCAGTACCATTAGTATGGACATGGCAAGAACATTAGGAACTAGACAACATTAAGGAGGAACTAGCGAAATTGCCATCACTTAATATGCCGGATTACAATGAGCAGTTTATATTAGACTGTGATGCAAGCAAGGTCGCCATAGGGGCAATGCTAGGACAGATGAAAAACGGAAAGGAGGTACCAATACAATTCTTCAGCCGCAAACTATGAGCAAGCAAAGAAAACTACGGATCTACCAAAGTAGAAATGCTAGCTCTAGTCAAGAGCATCAGGAAGTTTAGACACTTTCTAATTGGGAAAGAATTCCAGGTACGCACCAACAACAGTGGCCTCGCATGGCTAAAAAAGTTCTTGGGAGATAAGTTGGGCATCGTATCCTGATGGATAGAGTACCTCAATGAATTCACATTCACGATAGAACACTGAAAGGGCACCTTACATAGCAATGCGGACTTCTGGACGTCGTTACCTGAGTACCAAAGAGACGCAGAAAAGACAGACGGAGAAAAACAGCAATTCCAATTCCTACCACACAACCAATATGATGAGCTACCGGAAATTAACGTAGACAAGAAAGGGCAAACAGTACTACTGATCATAATAAAGGAAGAGATCTCTGAAAAGAGATAATAGACAAACAGCAAGATGACGTGATCCTCAACGAAATAATAAGGAAACTAAAAGAACCCCGAGTGACACTATCAAAGTTAACAGCAAGTTACTTCGAACGATACAAGTGGAAACTAAACCGAAATGGGTTATTGTATGTCAAAGGTCAAAACAACAGGATCGCAATACCAGAGTATTTTAAAAGAGATCTCATACTGTGAGTACATGAAAAAGGTCACCTCGGGATAACACAGACAGAGAAAACATTCAATGGGCGATTTATCACAACAGCAGTAAGGAAGGTAATCAAAGACATCATTAATAAATGTACAACATGTCTGCTACACAACAGTCAACGATTTCCAACGCAGAGAGCACCGCTAGAAAAGATAATAGCCACACAACCAAACGAAATAGTCCACATTGACTTAGAACAACTATCGAAAGACAACGAGGGATACCAATTCTTATTAGTGATGGTGGACAACTTTACGAAGTACGCAAGGATGATCCTGATGAAGAACACAACCGCGGAGACCACAGCAGAAATAGTAATGAAGGAATGGATACTGTGATTCGGGCTGATGGAAACAATCATATCGGATAAGGGACCAAAATTCAAGAGCGGTCTATTCCAGGAAATGGCCAAGATGCTAGAAATAGTGAGCAAGTGAACGACAGCATACCACCCACAGGCGAATGGTGCGGTAGAACGATTAAACAGGACTCTGATAAAATTGATAAGAGTGACGACAATTAGGATCAGCGGGAACAAATGGAGAGAGGTGATCGAGATGATAGAATATTTCTACAACACGTTGGTACACTCAACAAAAGGAATCACCCATTTTAAGCAATGTTCGGCTGGGAGGCAGCTACACCACTGTCAATGCAATACACTGATTACAGCAAAGCCTTGAATAACGAATACGTAAATCAATTGTGTAAGCAGATTGCAGCAATCCACGAAACAATATGCCATAACACGAAGAAATCAGCAGTGAGACAACAGTGAAACTATAATAAAAATATTTACGGGCACGTGCATAAAGTAGGCGACAAAGTCTATGCATTCGCACCAATAAAACTAACAGACACCAATCAGGTTCACAAATTAAAAACAGTTTGGTCCGGACCACACACAAAAATGCAAGAATTGCCGAACAATAAATACATGCTAGATAACAGCAGACTATTGCACTTCCAAAATTTAAAAAGAGCAACAGCAGACATTGAAGAAACAAAGATAGACAGAAGTGCCGAGTTTAAATTAAGCTGAATAAACGGCAAAGAGGTTATGTACAACATGTGTAATTTAGATAGTCTGCCGGAGGAGGAATTCGAGGAAGAATTCACAGCGGATATCGGAAACGAGCAATTGGAAAGAAGAGTGCAACCCCAGAGGGCTGCAAGAAATAAAACTATATATAACCCTGAAATATGGGATATAGATATAATAACTGCATTTAGGAAACTAGAGAAGGATGCATCAGCCACTCAAGAAGCAAGTGAAGCGGAATCAACCAACCGAGGGAATCCCGACCACAAACACAAGGAGGCGAGTGCGCAGAAGTTCTCAAACCAGATGTCGATTCGAGGGCAGAAGGGACGAGAACAAAGAGATGGTCAATAGACGACGTAGATTTAAGAGGCGTCCTAGTAGTACTCAAGGCTGATTCAAGGGCAGAGATACAAACGGACAATCGGCCTCTTTGCAGCTTAACTTTCCTTCCGGGGGATCACTTCGCCAATTCGAGGGCGGTGAAACAACCGGAGTTCCAGGGGAAGGTGTAAGTGGTGGAAGAACCGTGGAGATCCGGAAGTGATTCAAGGCTGAAGGTATCTCCACAGGAACCACAGCTGGTCAAGTATTGTGGGTTGTAACTGATAGCCGATTCAAGGGCAAATCAGTTGACACCAGCAGCACAGGTTCACAGCCCATGGACTGTGAGCTCTCCTCAGAAACAACATCAGAGCGTACGGCGGCAAAATGCATTCAAGAAATTGTTTCCAGAAATGAAAACATTAATAAGGAAAACCGCCAAAATGGAAGGGAGCATCCTGCCAATTCTATTAGATGCAGATAATCAGCCAAAAGTCAACGTATTAATCAGCTACCCACAAGAACTAAATGAAACGATCAACAGGCCATACATGAGAAGTACAATTCATATGACATTCAATGAAGATTTCACATTGGAAATGGCGCAGGCACTCATGGCATATAAAGAACAGATAGCGAAAATCCCGGAGATAAATTTAGACGAAGAAAACCTAACAATTATACACGTACTAAGAGAAAAGGAATACAACAAGAATCTACAAAAACAAATCGACCACAATACGGATGGCAAGAGTACAACAAACGAGAATAGTCATTATAGTAATGAAAGAAAACCTGGAAGAACTGCCGCAATATCTAAAAGACTTAGTACTATGGACAGAAGGGTTCTTCCCATGGGAGAAGAAAGAATTCACAATCTCAGAGCTGATCCATTTTGATTTACAAATTGATTATTGGGCGCAGATATACGGAATTATGATAGACC
>CABFPE010000052.1:797872-808152 GCA_900660155.1 Hofstenia miamia | reverse complement strand
TAACTGTGAATGGCCCTGACCACTGTGTTTTAAGTTTTCTTACTTGATTCACGCCTTGTGTTCTCATTAGAGTGTATGCGTAAACCTTGTCCCCTACCCTGTGTGGTTCGCCATATATCTTTTTATTAAAGTTTCTTTCTTCCCTTATCGCTGATTTCTTTGTGTTATGGCACATAACTTCGTGGATTCCAGTTATCTGATCTTTTAATTTTCTTATGTAATCGTTGTCTGGCTTTTCGGAGTACGTATGATATTGCATCGATATCAGCGTCGCCGCTTCTCTACCATACATAGCTTTATATGGAGTCATTCCTGTTGTTGAGTGTACCGATGTATTATAGAAGTATTCGACTATTTCCAATACTTCTTTCCAATCCCTTCCTCCAATTCTTGAAGTTAACACTCTTATCAGTTTTATCATCATTCTATTTAATCTTTCTACCGCCCCATTCGCTTGTGGATGATATGCGGTTGTTTTTTCTGTTAATATCTCCATCAATTTAGCCATTTCCTCAAACAATTTACTTTCAAATTGCACGCCCCTGTCAGATATTATTGTTTGCATTGGTCCAAGTTTTAGAATCCACTCCTTCATTATTTTATCTGCTACCACTTTTGCAGTTGTTGAATCCAACGGTATCATTTGGGCGTATTTTGTAAAGTTATCGACTAAAACCAATACATACTGATAGCCTTCGTCATCTTGGGACAGTTTTTCTAAGTCTACGTGAACAATTTCATTGGGTGCCGTTGCCATAATTTTCTCAAGCGGCGTGGTCTGTACCAGAAAGTGACTCTTATTATTTATAAGACATGTATTGCATTTGTTAATAACATCTTCCACTGTTCTTCAAATACTCGTTGTTATAAATCGAGCGTTAAAGGTATTTTCTGTCTGTATTATCCCTAAATGTCCAACCTCAAGCCCTTTAATTGGCGATCAGTTCCCTTTTATAATATTCAGGAATCGCTATTCTTAGCATCTTTCCTTCTATATACAAAAGTCCACTTCTGTTTAATTTCCACTTATATCTTTGAAAGTAACTTTTGGCTTCTTTTCCCATTGACCACTCATCATTGTTCAATTTGTCTCTTATGTCTTTCAATATCAAATCAGTTTTTTGTTTTTCAATAATATCTTTTCGGATATTTCCTCCTTAATTATTATCGGCATTATGGCATTACCTTTCTTATCCGTATTAATTTCAGGGAGTTCGGTGTATTCATTATGTGACATAAACTGGAATTGTTTCTTTTCGCCATCCACCCTTTCCATATCTCTCTGATATTCTGGCAACGCTGTCCAAAAGTCCGCATTCTTATGTAACGTTCCCTTTCGATGTTCTATGTTGAATTTAAATTCGTTTAGATATTCGATCCATCTTGATACAATTGATGACTTATCACCCGAAAACTTCTTAAGCCACGCTAATCCACTGTTATCAGTTCTCACTTTAAACGTTTGTCCTATTAAAAAATACCGGAATTTTTTTATGCTTTCGACCAGCGCCAACATTTCCAATTTCGTTGATCCATAATTTTCCTCACTCTGTTTTAGTTTCCGACTAAAAAATTGTATGGGCACTTCTTTACCATCCTTGATTTGACCCAAACACGCCCCTATCGCGACGTTACTTGCGTCACAATCCAGAATGAATTCTTTATCATAGTCCGGTGTGTTCAGTGATGGCATTTTGCTTAATTCGTCTTTTATATTAGTTAACTGCTCTTCTTCTCTCCATGTCCATTCAAAAACCCTATTCTTTTTTAACAATTCCGTCATCCTACTAGTTTTATGAGCCACATTGGATATAAAGGAACCGTAATAGTTGATAAAACCCATAATCCGCTGTAAATCTTTTTTCGTTTTCAGACTACTAATGTTTTGAATCATTTCTCTTGCATTGTTTTTCATTCGTATTTCACCTTTTCGGATTTGTCTCCCCAGGAATACGACTTGTTCTTTTAAAATTTCGCATTTCTTTCCATTAACCCGTAGACCTGCTTTGTATAGGATGTTCAGCGTTCTGTCCAATTTTTCAAAATGTTCTTCAATTGTGTCACTTGCTATTAGTATGTCGTCTATATATGCACTTATCCCTTTTTCAACTTG
Organism: Hofstenia miamia; assembly: GCA_900660155.1. NCBI lineage: Eukaryota > Metazoa > Xenacoelomorpha > Acoela > Hofsteniidae > Hofstenia > Hofstenia miamia. Next base: position 806,039 of record CABFPE010000052.1, on the reverse strand, counting down.
TCTGTTGTTCTGTTTCAAAACTTTTGTCACATATCTCTGAAATGTAGCTGGTGCATTACATAACCCAAAGGCCATATACATCCATTCAAAGAGTCCATACGGCATTATAAATGCTGTCTTCTCAATGTCGGACAGCTCCATTGGCACCTGCCAGTATGCTTTACAAAGATCTATGCATGTATAATACTTGTTTTTACTGGCTTCATATATGATGTCTTCTATCCTCGGAAGTGGGTAGGCATCTTTTTTCATTATATCGTTAAGTTTCTGGAAATCTATGCAGAGTCTGTATTTTTCACCTTGTTTCACGAATACTGTGGGCGCGGCATAAGGACTTTCACTTGGCCTAATTATTTTATTGTCAATTAGTTCATTCAATATCATATTATAATGTTCTTTTAAGTGTTCGGGAACTCTTCTGCATGGTAATCTTATTGGTTCTTCCGTTGTGGTTATTATTTTGTGCGTCTCTCTGACCGCCTTTCCCACACTTATTTCTCCATAATTGAATATTCTTGCATGTCTTTTCAATATTACTACTAATTGTTTTCTTTCTTCCGTGCTTAGGTGTTGATACTCCTCTTCTGTTATTTCTGGTATTTGATACTCCTCTTTTTCTTCTTGTATTATATTGATTGCCTTGTTCACCATCGTTTTCTCAGTTTTTACTTTCTTTCCTTTTAACTTTAAAGTATCCTTTTTTATATTGACAACATGATTAGTCGCGTTTAACATCGGTATCATTCCTCTGCCATTTTTTACCACACACAAACTTGATGGTATCGAAACTTTTTTCGTATTTATACCTTTTTGATCGTATATCATAACTTCACACATCATTGAATTTTCTGTTTCTATCTGACACATCTTCCAGTTATTCGGTAGAATCTTTACGTCTTCTATTAACCGAAATTCTATAGTTTCTGTGCCTTGCTCTTCTTCACAAGTTGTTACCATTTCTTCTTGAACCGATATCGTTTTGTTGGTGTAGTCAATGATACATTTGTTATTCATCAAAAAATCATTTCCTAATATTACTTCATAGGGGAGCGCATTTTTTTCTGTATCTATTACTGTAAATGTTTGCAAAAACGTAGTGTTAGCGATCCTTATCAGTACTTCCATTAACTTCCCTTTGGTATCAATGTAATCTCCTGATGCATTGAGTAATCTGCTCTTTTCGCTTTCCAGTTTTCTGCTATCAATTCCTACTTTCGCCACGCATTCATCAGTGATAATTGAAATTACTGCTCCCGTATCTATGGTTGCTTTGACCATCACTCTGTTAATTATGACTGTAATTGTATTGGTCTTTATTAGGTCTGTTACGATTAACACGGGTGCACGTTTTACCGGAGGCGGTGCTCCCTCTAGTTTAAAGCGTCCTCTCTTGTTTCTTCTATCTTTTCCGACTCGTTTTCATCTTCTAACAAGTCTTCCTCCTCAAAATATGCTTCTTCCTCTTCAATGAAGTTAATTTGTCTTTTGCAGTATCTCTTCGTGTGCCCCTTTTTCCCACACGCTTGACATTTTAAATCTTTTCTATTTATACGTTTCACTGTGCCATCTTTTAACTTTATTTTAATGATTTTGTCCTTTGGTTTCCCATCGTCATCTTTCTTAACTTTATTCATTCCGCTAACTAGCGTTGGCATTACTTTCACTACTGACGATTTCTCATTTATTCAGGGATTGTTTTCCATCATAACTTGTATTCCTAGACCTTTCCTTATCATTCTTTCAAGGGAATCATCAGCGTCACACTTAATTTCGAATTGTTGCCTTATCGGCTCTGGTAACCCTTTGCATATATGAGAAAACAGGTCATATTTAGAATACGTGCTCTCTCTTGAACTAAGTTTCAGCAGTCTCTCCACCTGTGACATGTAGTTTCGTAAATCTTCTTGTTTATTCATCTTTAGATTATTTAATAACATACGATATTGGCTCTTAAAGCTCTCATCATCATAATATCTCCGATACTCTCCAATTAGTTTCTTATAGTCTGATTTAGTTTCTAAATCCAACACTAAGTAATGCTGGTAAGCTGCTCCTCCTAAATACAAGGGGAATCGCGCCGCCGCTTGTTTTTGTATGACTTTCCTCTCTTTCATGCTCATCTTGAACATTTTTATGTCGGCGAATAGCTATCAACTCTCCCCGTGAATTTCAGGAGTATTGCTTTACATGCTGGTGTCTCACTATCTTCTTCTTCCGATAGTATCGTTTCTTCATATACCGGCTTTCTGTCCATCGTACTCTTACATTTCTCCTTTACTTGTTTTGTTATGTTTACAACTAACTTTTCAACAAATTCGTCTTCTGTCTGACAATTTCTATATATTTCAGACTGTACTTCCTCTGTTGGTACACTTCCGCTCAACTTTTCCGGTTCTTGTATTACTGTGTTTTTAATCACTTTGACACCATTTTGCTCTTCTTCATTCGCTAGTGTCGACAATCGAATTTTGTCTTTTAAATCGTCTATCTGGAGTTGTTTTAAAATATTGTCTTCTCTCAGGTTCACGTTCTCTTCGTGCATTTGAGTAATCATTTTCTTTAGATTCTCACTCTGCATTTTTATTTCGTTATTCGCCTCTATTAATTTTTCGATTTGTTTCTGAAAAACATTCCTTTGCTCCGTCAACCTAGAGCTCGTATCTTGCATAATTTCTTCGATCCGTTTGTCTTTTTCAGCATTCGCTAATTCTATCTCGAACATCCTTTGAGTTAAGTTTTCTATTTGTAACATTAACTCCCGTCTTTCATTATTATTATCCTCTATTATTCTCCTTAGCTCCATTGTCGACAGTGCTGCACCTTCATTTTCCTGCTGTAAAACTATCTCTGTTGGGGAATTTTGACTCTCGGGGGATGTATTAACAATCGCTGGGGTTGTTTGATTTTGGGGTGTCCTTTGCGTTTTGGCTTTAGTCCTTTGCTTTTTCCTTGAATTTACCATTTTCATATTTACTAGAGGCAATTGTGTAATGGTGTCCTTCACCGGTATCGTGTACTCAAGGTTACTATTGTTCGTCATCTTCTTGCTTGTTTACTTCTTTATTTTTGAGTGAGAAGAAACAACTATCTTAACCCACTCGTAGTCTCGTAATTTTCCATACACTTTCGTTAACTATTACACCATCTGTGTTTCTCTCCTTTGTGCACGCTCTTTAAGCGCCTGTCACGGTCGCCATGTAGAATCATGCCAACTCGCTGTGATGGCAATACTTAGAGAAAACTATTACTTTTCTTAGATTAAACATAAAGCGAAGTTGACACTTTTCCGATTTCTCTCCTTTATGATAAGTGTGTGGTTTATTAAACTTATTTAATATGCAAGAGCCTTTGTAGCTACTTAATTCACTCAACTTATTTAGATAAAGCAGAGATACTGGAAGACAGGATCGACACTTAGAAGTAGACGTGCATATCCAGGAACACATCCGCCAGCTGCATCTTACCAATGGAACTGCCACTGTGATGTAGAGAACAATAATGGAATGGTAATGAGGATAGTGAACTCAGTGTGATGGAATTTGCAACTACTTGAGAATTTAGTGCATTGATTGTTTTTGTTATTACGAACTAATGCAATAAACGAAGTTGTGCAACCTTGCCGCTGAACTAGCTTATTATGAGGCCCTACATGTAATAACCTTACATATAAATAAATATCTAATAGCCCTCGATACATGTAAACAATCAACGCAGTCAGCAGAAAACAATAACTAGAAGTCAGTCTATAGTCTACTGCGTGAAACATTGAGCAACATGTAATAACGATCAAATAAACTCTAAGTAATAGAATATCAAAATACCATCGTAATAACCAGTTGGATGTAACTACTTTCAAGCCAGCAATCGGCATGTAATATAATGAATGTAATAAATAACTTGAGTTCATCGGTAAAATAATTAACATGTAAAACCTACAGGCTGCAATAACACTATCGGACAAGCAATGACAATTAGGAAAGCTATAACGGTAAAAAACTACTATAGCTATATGTAACCTAAGAGCACACCAGGTAACTACAGCTGTCGCCCTCCCCGCTGTGGAATAGCTATTAGGAGGCTGCTCCAGCATACCTTTAACCGGATGTGGGAACCACCATACAATTACCCTAGCTCGTAGATGTTTAGCTTTCCATCAGAATATATAAAATAACCTGACAAAAGAAAATGAATCCAAAGTAGATTTGCTCATCAATAATTACATCCGATTCATTATATTTATAGCACTTGGTGATAAACAACTAAATACTCGACAAGTACCTGTTAATCTTTCTTGTTGACAGTTTTTCCCTCGCTTTAATATTTCTGCTAATTTTACACAACATCAGCATTAATTGAGCTACGCTGTTTGACCATCTTTTGTTTTGTCAAATACCGTCGAGTATAATTTAAATCTAATATTGCACAAAACATTTACAAAGTGAAAATAATCAATCCTATCATGATTTACATTTTAATCATTATAATCAATAATCAATTTAGTCTTTGTTTCCGTCATCTTTTTCTCTCATCTTGACCAATCATGATAGTCTTGATAGATTATGTCACACTCCCCCTCCAGCGTAGCTAATTAAGGATGACCACTCTTTCTCCATGTACCATCTCAGCCGCCTTCTTGATGATCTTGCTAGCTTCTTTCATTTCCCATGTAATGTTTTCGTATGCCTCATCTTTAGTGATTTTTAGCACTACATCTTTTTCTGTTGTTAACATTTTCTTGTGTCTCAGGAATGACGGGTTCTTTAGGGATTTAGCTATTGTACACATACTACGTAGTTCGTTTAATTTTTCGTTGAATATCTCGTAATGTTTCCTGTAGAGTTTCATGCCCTTTATGGCTATCATCAACGTCATAATCGCGTCTATTCTACTGGTGTGTGCCAAATCTGGATGGATCGTAGTATTTGGGTAGAAAAATTCATATGTAGATCGTAATGATTTCGAGATTGACGCTTTGTCATAGAATGCACTTATATTCTCCAATACTTCTTCTTTGGTGATGTTTTCCGGTTCATTTTTTCCTAATCTTACCATAGTAATAATTTCCACTCTTCTCATTATATCGTAGTACCGATATTGCGAACTCCAAAGTTCTCCCCACACAATGTCATTGATCCCTGAGAACAGTATTACGGTTTGTGTAGATCTTTTTTAAATTTCTGCTCGAACTTTCTGAATCTGTTTGCATATTGGCTCTCCTTCTTTATAGAGATCGTAGGGTGTCACTTGTCCTTCTATAAAGACTCTTTCTTTATTATTGTTTTTCAACAAAATTTCTTTTGACTTCTTGTAGCGTTCGTCATTGACAATTCTTTCAGCTGTTTGTCTGCTGTTGACGTATGTGTTTTCTTCATGCCACATTGCTTTAATGGCTTTCTTGTCCTTTAGTCGCCAAGTTGGTAGCAGCATTGGTATAAAGATTGTAGGTGGTGGCGTGCATTTTAATATTGTTGTCATTGTTTTTTCCTCTATGGCCTCGTATGTACCTTGCATTTCTGCCGTTGTGGCCATGCCAAATGTTGCAGGATAATTATTCTTAGACATTTTAATATTCTCCCAGAAAGTATCTGTTAGACCGTTCTTCATCAAGTTTTGGGCAGTTTCAGGCTTTATTACTATTTTTGACGTAATGCATTCTATGTCCACTGCAATCTGGTTCTGTGGTTCTAGTAGTTCGTCGATTTCTTGTCTAGTAAATGCTTCGGTACACAGAACTTTAATTAAAGATTTGGTTTCTCTTTCATACACTTCCCCAAATATTCTTTGTACGATATTATTTGTCCTTTCTCGTCGCACCGTGATCTCTACTAGTAGTCTTTCATCGTCCGTATCGACCCATGATAGTTCACTGGGCTCCTGTTCACCCCATTTCTCTAGATTGACTTTATCAATTACTCGTTGCGTATTTGGAGTTAAGGCTATGTCGGTAGATTGTAAGAGCTTTTCTTCCAGTAATATTTCTTCTTTACTTTTACTTACCATCTCAATAATCTCGATGGGGCAATTTTTTCCTTCCCTCCACATGGTTTCTGAACGTTTGATAATTTTGGTATAAGCACACTGAGGATAATTTTTCAGATATTTTCTTATCTCTTCTGTAATTACCTCATGAATTTTCTTTTCTTCCACCATCTTTATTGTCTGCAACGTTTCTGCATGCTCCCTTCTAATCAAATTTCGAGTTGTTAGCCTTGGTTGGCTTTTAAGTGCTCTTAGTTTCATATTCGAAGTCGCGCCCCACATATATTTCTTTGTTTCATCGGTTAAAATATCGATCTCACTTGGACAGATCCCTGTTTTATTCGCCAATTCGATTATACTAGGTCTTCCCAATGTGTGTTGCTGTACCAACAATCTTGTAAAATGTTTTTCGAATCTCTGCTGTACCTTTTTCGTGGGAGACAGCGGTAAAATCTCTACGTTCTGCAATAGCCATTGTTTGATATTTGCCGGAATCGGTGCCACAGCTATTTCGAATTTTTTCTGTCGAGCTATCTGTCTCCGCTCTTTTCTCATCATTGGCAGTACCAACTTATCGTTATACGTTAACGCAATCGCTAGTACCCAAATAGCTGTTCTTGCTCTGATCTCTGGGGCATTAATTTCTTCAAACATTTGCGTTTTAAAGTTTCTTTTGGCCTCCATCTCGTACGCTCTCCTGATTTCATATAACATAGCCTCCGTACTTTTGTGATACTTTCTAGTTGGCGATCTTATGTCTATCAACGGCCACTCCTCATGCGTAGGCTTTTCTGCTTTAATTTCCGACCATACTGTCGCTATCTTCTCCAAATGCTCAGGTGTTTGGTTCATGCTGCATTTCAGAAACAGATTTCCAGTCTCTTCCAAATTTTTGTTTATTCCCAGCAATTCCATAGTGCGTGTTTGATAGTACATATCGATTGCGACTTTAGGTTCTACCATGATTCTTTCTGCTGGTGCTATTTCATTAATTTGTAAGTCCACTTTGATCAGTTCAGATATTTGTCTTGTACCGCTATCCAACGTAAACAAGTTATCTAATTTAATTTCCAACTCTTTTATACATCTCGGCAAGTCCTCTGATTTTTGTGTTACAACTATTATTACCCTCGTCTTGTATGTTTTAGCTATTTTCAGAGTTTCTTCAATGTTATTTTGGAGTCTTCTTGACGCTATTTCGGTGTCCTTTACAAAATAGACTATCGTGAGATGGTTCTTATCGAGGTTTACTTGCTCACATTCGTTTATAATCTTGTCTTTGTTTTTGGTTAGCTTCTGTACATCCTTCATCGTAAACTGTTCATCAAACGTAATGTGGACTGTGCTTTTGAAGTATGGTCTGTTAAATTGTTCCTTCATATCTCCTGTGTATGCTATTATCGTATTGCAGGTTGGACGATTCTTCTTATCTATAACTATTGGAATTGCGTAACTTTCATTTTCTTTGGTGGAAGTGCTGTTTCGTATTAGCCTTTTCGTTTCTGGCGACAGATTATCGTAGGAGTTATATCTCATCTTTCTGTTCGCTATAAAATAGGGATGTATTCTATCTCGTCCTATTTTTGTCATGCGGCTCTCCCTTTCTTCAGATCGTGATGATTTTGTTGTTGTTGATGTCTGTTTGTACGAAAAAATTCCTGAGCTCGTTGTTGTGGGGATTGAGCTAGTTGACGGTATCTGCGAAGTATCCATATCAGAGTCATCACTTATAGGTTGTGTATCCCAATCCATAGCTACTGAAGTCACTTCCTCGCCGCCCTTTAATTGGCTTTGAGTACTCGTAGATGCTGTTTCCTCGCCACCCTTTAATTGGCTTTGAGTACTTGTTGACGCTGTTTCCTCTTTGCCCTTTAATTGGCCTCAAGTACTTGTGGATGTTGAAGGGGAGTGTGCATAATTCGGTATTTCCAACCTCACGCCCTTTAATTGGCGATCAGTATCTTGTCGATGGCCCTCATTTACCCGCCTGCCCGTTAATTGACATTTGGTAGAGGGTGATTTTTCTTTTATTGTCTCCATCCTCATACCCTTTATTCGGTAATCAGATTGAGGAGACCTCCTCCTTATTCTTCGTCTCTTGTTGGTAGGTGTCATCTGCTCCGTCGTCATACCCTTTAATTGGTAATCGGACTGTGGAGCTCTCCTTCTCACTCTTTGTCTCGTATTA
>CABFPE010000052.1:733216-754217 GCA_900660155.1 Hofstenia miamia | reverse complement strand
ACAGAATACATGGTCTTCGGTAATATTGGCTTCAAAATGTATTTTTTGGGTTGTGAGAGAACATCTTGTTTGCTCTTCCCAACTTTTGCGGATTTTTTAGAATGAGAATTGCTAGCAGCTTTCAGAGTCATCGTCAAATTTAAAATTGAAAACCCATTCAAAGTATGTGTTATTTATTACAAACTTTTAGCATACAAACCAATCAAAAATAACTTAGTTCATTCATCCAATCATCAACTAGAGTTTACATAAGCGCGTGGTAAAGATCCTGACAATTAGCAGCCAATTGTAATTTAATTTACTTCAATATTAGAAATCGTCGTATAATTTCAACAAAGCTTGATATTGGGTGGAAATGGTGAAAATTGTAACATTTTTAACTATAATAATGTTTTTAATGAAATAATCAGACTTTTGTGGAGAGTTTATTTGTGAAAATATATTTCTTGTTTACTATGGTAACCAGTTTTTATGTTCTGAAATGTGGAATTCTTCTCCATGTAACTTATTCAACTAGCGAAATTTCAATGTCTTGTCCAGCGATTTATATACGTCTATGACTATATTTTTATATCAAAAACCGTTTCATGTAAAAGAGTGAAAATTGAAAAATCAATTATGCTTTTTCGTTATTATTTTATTACTCGTATTTATAGTAATTGTATTCATGGTTGTGAGATTAAGAAAAATACATCTAGACACATTTATTCACAGGTTAATATACAATACTCTAACGAATGTCCATGATTAAGAAAAATATTAAATCTATTGTCTTTGATTTCTCCATCGATTATCATGAAAATTTTCTGGATTGTAATGTCAATCGGGAAACCATCCTTGTATATTTTATCGGTGTTCGTTTTTAATACTTGCACCACGGCAAATGTATGGGGGATATTCTCTCCATACAACTTGAACTTTGAGGAATCTACATCTATATTGGGAGCCAAACCGAAACACGTATCGCACATACACTGGCCCTGTGAAGGTTGAAACAGAACATGCAACACTTTGTTGTTTGGGAATGGTATATCTTCATAATTCACGAGCTTTTCAATATTTTGCAAAACACACATCTTGCTTTTGATTGCTGAAAAATTCTTTAAAACGCTATCAAAGCTGCATTCGAGAAATACGTTAGCTGTCATCTCCAAAATTGTGAATAGTAGTTTTAAAATATCTGTAAAATTTATAAACATAGAGTTTTTGTGATTGGCTAATTTCACTCTTTTAAAAATGCTGGCGATATTTAATATTAGTAATACCCGTTTTAGTATATAACCAAAATAAAGTGTTTTAGAACTCGAACTCTTTGAAAAAGTCTTACTCTCAATTAATACAAATTATTTATTGTATTTACAATTTTCTAACTAACAACTGAGTGAGAATTATGCGTTGATTTTCGTTTTGTTGGGGAAATACATTATTGCGTTGTACGCGTTTTACAAAATTTTAGTGGTTTCTAGCTTTCAAATTTGCGTGAAACGTTGTTAATGAGTAATACAAAATATTTAGTATGAAGATTCATCCGTCATTACATCTAACTGATAGTTTATTATTTCATGTCAGAGTACTTCAACTATGTGTTTTACAATAACATCCACTACTATTAATTTTAGCAGACGGCTATGGAATCAGTGAAAAGTTTTCATCTTATACACAGTTCTATTCAACAAAGTAGGTGGAGTTTAAACCATGTTTCGAGTCGATTTAAGATGGTTTTCACTTTCAAAAAGACTTGTTTATCGATATATAACGTTAAAGAATGATACAAATTGGTGAACGATTGAAGGCAACACGTTTTTGGTTTCAAAAACATCTATACACAAAATAACAAGGTATGTTGATATATAATTGTTTGATAACCTATGCATCTTATAATATTTTCAAATTTAATTGAGTATGTTTTTAAATTTTCAATTTTAAACTAAATTATACATGGCGATTCCCGCTATATTTAATATTTTGTTTTAAACATATGCAGTTTAAATTTTCTATTTGTGTGTATGTCACACCTTTGTATTTTTTGCGTGTGAGTGATAAAATATTTACAAAAACGTTTATTTGTTTAGTATGGTGAACGCATTATAGGGTTTACAAATTTAATGAATGGAGATGATATCTATGGAAAAAATCGTCAACTTATATATTTTTAAAAAATAAACACAAAGTTTCAAATAAATTGCGCTTCTTCTCTGGTGTTATATAATTCATTTTATGCGTATCGTATTTTTATTTTGCCTTCTTGATTGTTTTTTATTACTATCACATTAGTAATTGTAATTTTTCTCTGGTGTTTTATTTTATTATTCCATGAGAGTGTATGCATCTGTTGTAATTTTTTTTAAAAAATTTAAAGTAATAAGGGGTTGCTGAGTCAACCCATCAAACATTGCATAGATAAAAATTTTGTTATCATCACATGTTACTTTGCCTCTTAACGTAAAAAAAGTTAGTGGAAATTGACATCTTGACAGCATGTAGTGGATTATACGTCTATATACATTTTTTGTATTATCTCTATTCCCATCATACATTGTTTTAGCAAATAACGCCATACACTCAATGTTAGCAAATATAGTTTATCCATAAATTTATGGTGTTTTACTACATAGGGGTGATATTGTTTAATATTTTGCTTTATTTTTACATGTTTCAAGTTTAAAGACAAGAGAGTATAGCAAAAAGTTTACATTAACTTATATATTTTTTTAAAAAGGGCAAACACAAAGTTCAAAATAATTCGCATTTCTTCCGGGAGTTATATATTTCATTTTATGTTTATTGTATTTTTATTTCACTTTCTTGAATGTTTTATTACCATCGCATTAGTAAATAGGAATTATTCCATGTATGCATTTTATTTCTTGATAGTGTGCATGTTTTACAATTATTGGATTAAGAAGGGGTATTTTTAGCATTTGAAATCAGAAGTATCGTATTCCCCTTTGACAAATGATGCATCAACCTAGCATATATTCCATTGTTGGATAATTATCTTAAGATGCTGAGAATAATTAACCATGAGAGTGTATGTGACCAGTGTAATTTCCAGTTTTAGGTCGCAATGATTACCCCGTCAAAGAAGATAGAGTGTTGTGTGCACTAATCTTAGCTATTTCTCGATTCCCATGGTAACGCATAAAAGGGAGGAAAAAGTGGATGAGCGACCCAAGTGTTTTATAAATGCTTGATTGGTGGGAATTGTGGTTTAATCAACTTACCACATCAAAGGAATGAGAAAGACTCGATGTACAAATGGGAAATGGAAATTGGTTTGACACAAGTCAGAGATTGAAATACAGTGTATGGTGAATGTTAGTCTAACACCTATGCAAGCGAGTTGGGTAACGTCTCCAACCTTATATCAGATGGGTAAGCTACTTTTTCAATATTTTATCCTATATAATTCGACTTTGTAATATTTTTACACCCTTTTTTGTTTTAAACAATGTTTTGCATTGGTGTTTTATTCGGTTAATTTTTGTATTTCCTCTTTTGGCATACACGTTTTTGGGATGCGCAATGTTATGTATTAACAGTTTTATGTGTCTATAAACATTTCCTTTGTACACGTTTATTCTCCTTTTTAAATTAGTTTCAATGCATAAATGTTTTATCAAGTATTGTGTATAATCGAATTTGTTTAATTTATTGCAAATGAGTGAGTGGGATTATTTAATTATAATGATTTTTAACTAACAATGCGAATTACGATGTAAATTTTATATAAGCCTTNTGTAAAACTAATATATTAATATTGTATATTTAATGCGTGTATATGTATAAATTATATTAACATTTTGCATGCAATATTTAGGTAATGATATTGCGACCATGTTTGACTTTAACGTCTAAGTATATTTGTTGTTTGTAATATTTTATATTTTAATTTTTCCGAAACTTGGTTAGCGTGTATTACTCTTTAAGAAAGTTTGTTTAACTATGTTTAATATTTTCCGCATGTATTAGCGAAATAGTTTTAAAATATTTTTGTTTTTTAACATGTACACTAGTCATTCATTTTTACTATTACCTATAAAATTCCGCGCGCCTTTTTTAAAAAAATTATATTGGTTGGAAAAATGTGATGTGATAAAAGTGTGTACTATGAATTTTGACAAATGTGAAATTATGGAAAAAACAATAACGAGGTATATTAACAAAATGCAATGCATGCAGGCGAGTGTGTTATATCCATGTATATTAACATTAGCCATCATTATATCAAAACAATTAAATTGGCCCCCAACATGAATCACCACAAAACCAATTAGTGGTCTGTCAATCAATCAGTGAATCACTAATTATCATTTGCAAACACCCCTCGATATCTGTGAGTCAACCACCCTCGCCAATATTCACGGTCTGTCACGTGACATGTGGCGTCATCAGCTCTCGACCAATCAGAGGTGTTCTTGCGTGTTCAAGTCTTTTTATCTATCACTACTAGGATCACAATCAGACTATGCTGGGATGTATAAATTATTGTCTGTTAGCTTTTGAAGAAAGATGTTCTATATCCTTTTTCACTCTTAGTTATTGTCACATCCAGAAAATTCAATTGATTACAATTTTCTTTCAACAGTGAACTCCAGTTCCTCCACACATCCATTAATATATTGTAAGAAACTATCTATATCATCTGATCTTTCAAAAATAACGAAAATATCATCAACATATCAACAGTACTGTTGCAAATTGGTAACACTAAAATGTTTGCAAAATTTTATTAAAATCAATCCACATTTTGACCTGCCACATGCCACTTGAATATTTGCTATCTTTCCTCCATTATACAACTAAGTAGGCTGTAGCCTGACATGTTGTTACACCTGATTACACCCACAAAGGTTTGCTGATTGTCACCCACAATGTTACACAGATTAACTACACCTATCAGTGTCAAATTTACTCCTTAATTACCAATAATTGTCTTTGTAAACATTGACTTAATTTGCATACCAACATATTATATCTTGTTTTACCTGTCATTCTAGATATAAGGGATTGAGTTTTAGGTCCAACACATGCAATGCATATTTTGTTTGTTGCTATGCCAATTATAGTGTGCATTGTGATAGGATAATTTTGCAATAATTTAAATTCCTCCAATGTGGTTTCTTATCTTAATTGGTTTCACACAAAAGTTGTATCATTTGCACCCTACTTTGCCTATTGCTTAGTTGAAATAAGTCTTACATGTTACAATAATTGTTTTGACTGACTCACTAGATGTGCTTTATGTACTATCAAATTACACAGTCCTTTTTTGTGACATTGGCTATTACTGATTAACAAAATTACCATGGTGATAGAATATATTGCATGGCTTTATAGTAGAACAATCCAGCCCTTACAAAATAAAATAATGTAAGCATAATATTTTCTGATTCATTTGGTTACTTAAATATTCAGTATTTGAAATAATAGATTTTCTTCAGGTAAATAGATACCAAAGAAGGTTGCATGTGTGATATTCAGCACCCCACAACAACTCCCACAAAATGTACTCCTGACATATACCAATATTGTGAAGGCCTACATTGATTGACAACATCAAAGAGGAAGCATTAACATTTTCTGATAGATCATCTCAGTTGTGTCCTTACATAAAACAAATATGGAAGAAGGTGTCTTTACCAATAGTGACAGTCTGTCACATCATTGAAGTATTACAAAGTTATCATTACAAATACAAAGCACTTTTAAAACCATACAATGCCTGAAAGGAGAGAGACAGCTACAAGCAACAGATTGAAACTTTTAAAGAAAAGGCTAATAATCTGTTGATGTTCCAAATGCAATTGTATTGATTTTGTCACTTGTGACAAATATGACAAAGCTCCAAACCAAGAGCTTGAATTTCTTAAAACCAAAGAGGACCTAGAAACATGATGATAAGTGAAATAGAAATAGGGGGCAACAATGCAACTACAGAAAAATAATTCCAGAAAGGAGAGTGAATTGAGATGCCAGGAACACCACAACACCCTCACTAAAATTCTCAACATCCTTCTTGTGGTTTCTAGTTATGAATCCATCAATGATCTGGAGTTTGCCACTTCAGGTGAGGATTACATGCTTATGCCCAACTCCAAGAAGAGGAAAACTGACATTGCAAAACCAGACACTAATCTTAAGATGAATATCAACTTCCATCATTGGCAAAAGCATGTGACCATACCAATGTCTCTGACAGATCTGCTGTAATTATAGCTTCAGCTGTACTACAAGAAATGGGAGTCATTTCAAGGAAGGATCCATCAAAAGTTATTGATAGGTGAAACTACATAGGGAAGGATAAAAAATGCTCAATTAACTACAAGAAAAGAGTACAAACATCATACTGGGACTGTTCTTTAGTGGAAGAAAAGACAGAACAATGAAAAAATTTTTGGACATTTTTGGAAAATTCCATAGACAAACCTTTGTTCCAGAACATGACATCATCATATCAAATCTGGTTCCAAATATTTTGCACATGTTTCAGCAAAAAGTAGATCAATATATTTATAGCCTCCTCCATCATTTCAAGCCTTAAAACATTGTGTCAGATATGATGGAGCTATGGTGAACAATGGAGCTGCTGCAGAATTAATATGTATACTAGAAGAGTATCTCAGACATATTCTGCAGTGGTTGGTATGCATGATTCATGTCAACAAACTCCTCCTTTGGCATATTTTGGACTGTATGGTTTTTCAAGGCTGATAGACAAACCTCTCACTGTCTGCATTGAAACAGTACCTTAATCATTTGAGCCCATACATCTGACAGAACCATTACTAACCATAGAGAAAAAAATTTAAGTTAAGGTAAATGTCTGCTAGATCTAATGAGGTGAAATCATGGGCTCCTTAATCATTCACAATAGTTTACTACAGCATTTTGTTGGTATGATCACTGAGCAAAGACTCAAGAGAAACATGAAGGCAAGATCAGCATCAATAACATCTCAAATCATTTGTAAATTCTATGTTCCACCTCTGATAATAGATGCCTCTGAACACCTTGAATTAATAGAATGGCAGCTGCTTGATGTCACTGAGCCTTCTGTCACTAAGGATATTGATAATAATGAATTACAGGAGATGATTATTGCAAGTGAAATGCCATTGGTCTTATTCCCACAATTCATCCGCATCATTCAGGCAGTTGAATGCTGTGTGTGTATGAACTTTTGTAATGATTTCATCAGGGCCTGGATGGCATCTAAAAGACAGATCCCCAATTTTGCCACTAAATGCGATTATTTCTTCTCAAGCTGGTTCATATATATGTCATCCCAATATTTGGAAACATTATGTAATAGTATGTTTAAGGTAGTTTGCTTAGAAAATATACATTGGTACATTTTATCAGATCTTTTCATATTTTTTGGTCTATGGCCAATATAAGAAAACTAGGTGGCAGATCTAAAAATTAATTTATTTGAATGAAATTTTCAGATGTTGTTTATAAATCCCTAATGCAACTAATGGAACTCCCAGCTAGTGACAATTCAAAAATCATTTTTTGGCTGACTTCACTCCACTCTTATATATATATATGTTCATTATGAATATCATTGTAATTTGTGTTATTGATGGAAATATTGACTCATTTGCCTCTATGATTTCTGCTAAATTTGAAACAAGAAATTTCATTTTTCTAATAGAGTGACTTAAATATATAAGCACTTCCTAGAAAACAAAATTTTATCATTTGAAAAAAAAAATTTCTTGGAGCATCATTTCTTAGTTTAACATTTGTAATTTCCACAAATATTCCAGCAGCTGGTTTCTATACATGAAATATCATTAGAAATGAAAAGCAAGATATTTAAATATGTTAGTGCTGTTTTTCATCAATGGAAATATATTTTAATAGATTTTGCATATAATGTGTGTTATTTACTTTGAGATCTCAACAAAATATATTTCATTAGCTTTAGGACAAAATTGAAAAATGATGATATTATACTTAGTAGTTAGCACTTCAA
The DNA here is from genome assembly GCA_900660155.1 of Hofstenia miamia. Classification (NCBI taxonomy): domain Eukaryota; kingdom Metazoa; phylum Xenacoelomorpha; order Acoela; family Hofsteniidae; genus Hofstenia; species Hofstenia miamia. The sequence continues at coordinate 746,233 of CABFPE010000052.1, read as the reverse complement.
AATGTTGAAATAATTTATCTCTATACAAGTCCATAACAATAAAGGTTGACAGCAGGGTTTCAGATTACATGAAAAGGTAATAAAAAGTCCCAAAGTTTTTAGAAAAAATTTGTAATACAGTTAAAATAATCAAAATCAATCAATTGCTAAAGTATTATCAAGGGCCTTGCTTGCTGGCCACAGTAATTAGTAAAAAATTCTAAAACAAAATTATCACACTACTTGATGTTTATGAAATTGTTCCATATAGCTAAAAATTAAACTGAAATTTTACATATTATATACTGCATACATGTCAAATAGCAATTCAATAAAAATTTGAACATATAAAGGCCATTAATAAAATATTGCTAATGAGGAAATTTCATATCAAGTGCACCACTTCAATAAATTTCTAATTTATGCACTGATAGTGAAGATATTCAACATGAGCCTGGGGACCCTGTCTAAAATTTATGTTTTTGAAAAGTTGCTTATTGCTGTATTTGAAGTGAATTCTCTTATCATAGGCTTAATTTAATCACCTCAAATGTGTGAAAAGATTCACAAATATGGAATGTTCAGCTGCAAAAGAAGTAATGATGGTTTTTCATGGAATTAACAAAACAGCTTCTGAAAAATAACCTAGAAGCCTTAATCTATGATGATCTAATCTCTCTCTCCCTCCCTCTCTCTCTTTATTTTGAAAAATTCAGACTAGATAAGCATCAAACAAAATTTAGTAGCTAGAAAAAGTTTCTAGAAGTTAATAATTATATTGCTACATTACTTACATATTGCAATCTGAAATTAATTCCCAATGTTTTAGTCTTGCTAATGTATGTGACTGCATTCCTGCAAGTAGTTTTTCATGCAACCAATCAGGATCTGTGCTGAGGAATCTCAATATGCATATGATATTTCATGTTCACTGCAGACAGCCTGTGGATGTTGCAAATATTTAAAGCAAAAATGTATTTTTATTTTGGAGATATATTTTTGAAAATCTTTTGACTTATTTTGAAGTTTTGTTTTTGGAAATTTTAAAGGGCAGGGTTTTTGAACCCAGAAATCCCCCCTTCATTAACAATGTGGTTTATAATGTCAATGTGAGCAACATTGATTTCAGGTGAAAGAGGGCACTTGAACCTTCATTAAGAATAACCAATGAACCAACTTTTCAAGTTTAGCTAATGAGACAATATTTTATGTTTACAAATATTATCAGGGGTGATGCATTATTAAACTTTCTCTAGTTCATAAGCCCAATAGAAAGAACTCAGGTGATTGTAAAACTGATTATTACACCTTTATTTTAATAACTAATGCATGTTATAAGGAGTTCTTTAACATCATCACATTGACAATGCAGAAATGTGACACATGAAAAAATATTTCACAGGAGTTCCAATAGACCACTGACTACAATAAATAAATACACTTTAATAAATATCCTTATGCATAGCCAAATTCATCTCTTAAAACACATTAAGTGCATTTTCATTTTTAGGCAACATTTTGTCCAATAGCAGTGCTGGCTTGGTATCTTATCTAGCTTTAGCAAAGCTACAAAGAAGTGCTGCAGGAACACAAACTTTTGCTTTACAGCAACCATGTAGTCAACAATGCAGTGATGCAGCAACCTTACATGTTGTCAAACAACAGCAGTAATTTTCTTTGTTCTTAAAGCACAATACAGTAATTTTGTTATAAATTATCAATTTCCTTGCAACCCTGTTTTTAAAAATATCAAATTTTTTTCACTATCAGGCCCTAACTATTACAGGAATTTTAAATGAATTGAATTAGTGCCCTATTTCAATAAACAAGAAAAAGGTCTCTAATGAAAATTTTTGTATGCAGAGTAAATCACAAAACATTAATATGAAATCGAAATTTGAATTTAATTCATACCAAAATTGACCATAAGCTGGATCTACATGTAATATAACATGATTTTTCTGATAACTCAAAATTTTACCTTTATTTAATAATTTCTATTGATTGGCTTCTTGTTAACTCAAGATAACACTGGATTAATAACTAATAAAAAATAGTATAAAAGAAGAAAAATGTACCTAAATCCTCATTTGATGAATGACCCTATAAAGTAGATTACATAAAAAATCAATTTATATTTCGAAATGTTAAAATAATGGATATGGATCCAAACCTCATGGTTTTAGTTATAATGCAATCCATTTAAAAAAGTAAAACCAATTGAAAATGTAACAAAAACTATGTAATTGATTATAAGATGTCTGATTTCATTTTAACAAACATTCAATTATAATCTAAATGTAGAGCATTATGAATTAGTTTAATAGCAAGAGAGTATATTAACTATTTGTTAATTATCATTAATATTGACCACGTTTTCTTCTTTTCTTGTTTTTTCTAAAAATAATTTTATTGTAAATATTAAAAATCCAGAAATATCTCTAATATACTCCATAAATTCCATTACAATAATACCATTAATTGGCGTTTATCATCTGCAGTGAATTATTTGAAAATTTTTTATATAGTCGTTCATCATTTCTTCCCTGGCCAACATAACAGAAGATACTGTAGAATCTAAAGGTTTTTTCATTAATGAAATAAAAAGAGTATTATTATTAAAAATATTTTTGATCAAGTGAATATTCAAAAAATTTCTTAATGATTTGAAGAATAGAAGTGAAAAATATACATTATTAAAATATTAATCATTGATCTGCAACAAGCCTGGTATAAGGTTCCTACAACTAGAGTATTAGTGTCAAATATTCACCAAGTATTCAATACAAAATATAATAACACAATTCACCTTATCTCTCTAGGCCTGTATTTGTTTCAAAACAAAGCAGAAAATATAGGGTTGTTTCTGTGGTTTGATTTACCAAGCAATTAACTGATCACATTTCATGAAGTGTAGTAGATTTGGGAGGTGACTTGGATGGTCTGATCTCTTTTAAATAATCATAATTAAAGCCAACAAATTTGCTTGAGGCTGGTTGTTGCTGCCGTGGGTTTCAAGACACACTTTCCATTGGATGGGTCCAAAAAACAAGATTTACAAATGTCTTAATACGTTTTGGTACTTTAAGGTTACACCAGGCAGATTAGGGTTTCTATAATTTAGATCATATTATAAATTATATCTATAAATCAATGTTTAACTTTTTCACAATCTGTCTAAAAATGAACCATAATATCGCATTTTTCTTAAATCAAGTATATTATTAATATAGCTTGAGAACTGCATGAAACTATGAGGAAGAAGAGCATTGTGCTCCATTTATTCGTTAACGTAATAGCTGAAATATATAAAAATATTTAAAAAGATTTAAATTATGTTAAGCAATATTAAAAATGGTTAACTTCAGTTTAAATAATTATTGAAATAATGTGATCAACTTTTAAATAATTAGCTTAGTATAAATTATTGACATTTTATAATGAGCACACCAACATACCATATCGAATTCAGCTTCATTTGTATAAAAACTTTCAGTATATACACTAAGGTCGCACTCTGCTTTTTTTTGAGCAGAGTAAATGGTTTGGGCAAATTTTTTACTTACCCCATACTTCTTTAGAATGGCAAAACAAATACGCTGATAGTCTATTCTGTTGGCACAATATAAGCTATTCAAATTAAAACTTAAGTCATTCAAATTGAAATGAATATCAATGAATTTATTAAAAAAATGAAACTAAGAAAGAAAACAAACAATAAACTAATATAATGTTTACTTTATTCTCCATTCAGCAAATCATCTTCAACCATAACTCTTGCTTTTTGCCTCTGTGCAGACTGAAAACCGAATTGCATGAATAGAGCCGTCATAGTTAGCCTTAATACAATTGAGTTATAATTTGAAACAATGAAATTTAGGCAGGAAACCTACTGTTATTGCTCAGCAAATTATAGTAGAAACAGTAATGTCACATGCTAAAATGCTATATATTCTTACTTTTCAAATTCGAATTGATTCCTAAGAGCCTATCTACTGTATAGTAATAATCTTTTGGAACAAAATTTTCAAGCAACTCTAAAGTATTCGGCTGCTAAATTAAAACATAATCCACATATCGCAATAGATTTATCTACAAGCACAGTACAACGATGGAGTCAACTTTATATTGAAAAAAGTAAGACCAAGAGAATAGCATTTGGCTTACATTAGAACATAAAATTATTTATTTACAAGATCAGAGATGATTGAATATGTTTTCAAAATGGCTCGAGGGAACGTCAGTTTGAGGCCAGCGCTGCGGAACAGCCAAATTCTAAGGCCAAATGTGCGGTGCATATGTATCAGAGATAAATTGTCAAATTAAAGACAAATGAGGTCATTGCAATTAGGAAAGCACAAACATTAGAAGGTACACAAACTGGTATGACTCTTATGCGTTATAGACTGAATCAAGTGAATGGTATTTTTGAAGATACAATCAGGTATGTGATGGACTTATTCATGCAATTCATTTTTTTAGCACGCACAGAGGCGAAACAAAAAATTATGGTTGAAGATGTATTAGTGCATGTAGAATAAAGTAAACATTCTATTAGTTCATCATGTGTTTTATTTCTTAGTTTCATTTTTTTAATAAAATAATTGTTTGCTATTTATTTTTATTTGAATAGCTTTATATTATAAATTGATTGCGTTATTTTGTATTTTGAATGCAGTATTACTTAAATTGAACTTTAAAAGACGTAATCTTTGTTCGTCGAGTATGAAATTATAATCCTAATATTTTTATTGACTTTTCTTAGAAAAGACTCTTACATGTTCCCGATTTAATTAGCGATGTAACGTGATTTTGTAACTTTTCTTGATGCCAATCACGTAGTCTAACCGTGGCCCTAGCGTTCAAAGAATTGCTAAAAAGACTTGGGAAATTACAAAAAGTATATGACATTGTGATGGAGAATCTTGCAGAAAGTTATCTTGCTATGTTGTTTGGCTCAATTTTTTCCCAAGTAACGAAAACAATATGCCTAAAATTGTTTGCAATTTTCTTTAAGAAACAAGATTGAACTAATTAAGTAAATATGTTTACGAAGACTGGAAATATTTATAGCAGAGGAGAACTTAATGCTTAGTTAAATCCTGATGTCAAAATGTATATGTTGTAGTATAGTCTGCCTTCAGTTGTGATTTTAGGATGCGTTCTAATTGTTTCAGTGTCATATTTTTCACATTTCGTACAATAGATCATTAGTTTCCAATGATCTTTGGATATTCGAAAAATGGACTTTCTGGGAATGGTTCTTGATAGAAATGGTTCACTAATAATGATGGTTTACAATTTGAACTTAAATTTATTAAAAATTTTGGATCAATAGTCACTTCAGTTTTTGATGGAAAACAAGGTAATTAATTTATTAGGGTCATTGATCCAGTACCCTGCAAGTGTAATCAAACAATACTACAAGAAAACGGAAAGAAAAATGTAATGGAAGACCTCGCGTTCGTACGAATTACCGAAATAAATGGCAGCATTTATGAAAATTACGCAGGTAGATTTTTACAAGTAAAAAAGGAGGTTTGTCGTCCCTATGCACTAACATATGCCAAAAACAATCAGACCAGCTTGGACTTTAAACTCTTTCCTTCTGACGATATCGTGTACTTGCAAAATATTTGCAAATCAGAAGTGAAAAAGAACTTAAACTGAAATTGAAATATAATAATAAATATAAGCAAAATCAGAAGACATCATAGAATAAAGAATGTCTAGTCTTTCATTTACGTTTCAAAACCACCGTTCCAATAAGGCATGTCTTTGCGCAAAGATTTAACCACGGCACCTTTGAACCAGTTACAGCTACCTCTGACTTTATGCATGACACACTTCAATGGGTTTGGGAAGTTTATCTGCATATATAGAATGAGTTCAATTTGGTGTTGCTTCCATGTGCTTTAAGGCTTAGAATTACATGAAGAATATTTAAATCCAGGCCTGTATGCACGGGGGTTGGGGGATGAACCCCGCCTGGAAGGTTAGGCAACCCACCCCTTCTGGACAACAAAGCTAAAAGCAAAATGAGCATATAAATATAAAAGTTGTTATTTCAATTTGTGCAATTTTCCTCACAATAATGTCATGAAATGCATTCTAAGGTCTATTTTGTCTATACTTTCAAAAAAATTTCGCTTGATTTTTCCCCGTTTTTTGGTAACTTACTACATCATTACTGGACGACCTCACGCATTAGGAAATCCCGCGTATGCATGCAACATAAAATTAAAATGGTGTACAGAAATTTTAGCATAAATTATAAAGAAAGCCGAATTTTTTATCAATCCCCTGAAGGCGTGTCATCCCCCTTATGTGATTTTAAATTTCATGAAAATCAGAATTTTCAATTACTTTAGTAAAATTAATATGCTTTAGCACAAATTTTGAACACCACATGCAAGCACATTCACAAATAGAAGTGGCCAAAGTTCCCGATTTCCATATGTCATTAAAAGGTTGAACATTATTTAAAAATGTGTAAAAAGGGACGGCAGGCTACTTGTGATTAAGTTACCAAGGAATTCCTTTAATCTATGATGATTTCCTAAGAAATATTTCAAGTGTTCATAACTGAAAAAATACACAATAGGGAAGTATCCCAACTTTCCTTTACGATTAAAAATTTTAAATTTGACGCGAACCTTGTAGGCGCGCTCGATTTGCAGAAAAAATATTTTAGATTAGCCAATAACCTCGTTTGATTAAGAAAAATGATTATTTGAGCCTTAATTCTGGGAATAATTTAAATAAATTTCAAGAAACAGGAAATTTCATCAAAAATTCTTTAAGTTATTAAGTTCATCTTATACTGCAAAGATTTGTACAAATTTTCCCCATTTATTTTTTCCACATTCACTACTAACTTGCAAATGTTCTAATAGGCCTTTTAGAAAGGTGTTTGAAAATGTAATGTAGGAAACAGTTTGTTCTTTTAAAAAGACAAGTTTTTCAAAAATAATCATTGAATGAAACTCTTAATAATTTTTTTGACCTTTTGTTTTATTCTGTAGTCAAGTGAAGTATCTTGCAAAAAGACTTCTTGCAAAACATATTCTCAGGGGTGAGTTTGGCGCAATGTTCTACTTGCAGTATTTCTTTTGTAATATTTCAGAGGTTTCTTATGCTAAATTTGCACGTACATAATACGTATTGACAATGCCAAAATAGCAAATATATTAAATAATACTTTAAATAATTCATGTTCTCAATTTCACTTATAAACTTCTGGAACAGTTGCCATGAATCAAAATATTGCTCATTTTTAAAAAGTAAAAAATTTGTTATTGCAAAAGTATTTTTCAGAAAGGTATTGAATTGCTAATCACCTTCTTCAAATCTGAGAGAATGTAGTACGCAGGGCTTTCCAATCAATCTAAAATTTTTAAACTTTTATATCAAAATTTCAATTTTTTGCAAAAATCAAAAATTTCAAATTAAGTTTTGCAAAATTCTAAAATTCAAATTTCAAACCAACCTTTGGAGGCTAAAGAGCAAACTTTGATATTTAAATCTTGGCAAAATTTACACATCAACACTATTAAATCAAAGTATGAAAAGTATGTGGCAGTACGCAGATTTCTTGATATAATTGTGACAAAAGTCTTGTTTCTACAAAAGGTAAATTATTATTGATTTTAATTTCGGAAAGAAATGTTCAGCTTTCTTTGGTCTTATCTATTTTTTGTGAAATGAATAAAATTTCAGTTAGCAACCAATAGCTATTTCCTGGTTAAAAATAACATAATTGAAGCATGCTTATTTATCGTAAGCATTGATATACGAAATTCCGCCATCTCGTTTGTGAATTAGTAGCATAATAATCTGGAGTTTTTTGAAAAGTACGGTAGTAGTAATTGTGAATCAACTAGCTTTACAATGTAATAAAAGAAAAACAAAATTAAAAAAGCAAGCAAAATCTAATGTATCACATTAACAAATTTTGGTTTTTATAAACCAGGGGGCTTAGGCCCGATATCCCACAGGTTTGACGCCACTGGTATGCTGGTTTATTAATAAACGAAATTAGATTTGACTACAGATATTGCCTAATAGTTGCTCACCACAATTTAACTCCACTGATTGTTATTTGATTGTTATTTGACGAGCTGCAGAATTTATAGTTTTCACATATCCAGGAATTTTAAGGAAAAGCAACACCATACCTTCAGTGAATTTTATGTGTCGTATATTAGTAAAATCTATGTGTGTTAAAGCTTTCATTGATGACAATTGAGATCACATTCACGATCACTATAGTATAATTCAAGCAATGCATTCATACAGCATAATTCTATTAAATAAAATTTCAAGAGTATATTACTAATTAGTTACTGCTTAGACTTTCCAATCTTGAAAATTATACATTTAGTCGTATAGCGGAACAAAATTTAAAAAATTAAGTATTATTATATTACTTACGCATAATTGAGGAAGTCAAAGATAAAAATGAACTAAAGTTTTATTTTTGTTATTAAACAATGTAATTGGTGTTTGTTGTTCTGATATGGAAATATATAATGTGGGAAATATATATCGTGGAAAGTTGCTCGCCTGTATATCTACTCTAATTAGTATGAGTTATAATGGAAAAAACTGACTTTGCCTTTGATTTGTTGACAATTTCGTACCATAGTTTACAATTTTTGTTCTCAAATTTTGCTAAAGGTGGCCAAAAATAAAACAAAAACTATATATAATTGCAAACTTCGTCTATCAACACCAAAAATATCAACATATTTAAACACCATTTAAAAAAACAGTTTTTTGCAGTGTTCTTTTAAAATGTTTTTTTTAGGAAGGTTTGGAAAATAATTTTTGGTTTTCATTGTACCTTGTGCAAAAAAGCATTGTTCTAAACGTTTAAAATGTTTTTTGTAAAACACACTTTTTTCCGACCCTGCTTTTAATATCTTTATCTTTATCTTTATTCACCTTTTCTTTGTGAGCGCTTTTCATGCACAGTCAAGATGGTAGTGATGTGCTGGTAATACGTTTTTAATGTGGGACCACCCGTACCCGCATGTAGCGGAGAATAAAATTTTCACTGCTACTATTAAACCCATTTAATATATTTTCAAGAACACTCTTAGCACAATTCATATTCATGATATGCTAATTTTTCAACATTTTACTTATAATTTCTTTCGAAAAAATCCTATTTAAAATGCACACAATATGCAATAAAAGGCGTGCCATAACCAATAACTATGCGCACCCACTTATTCTTGTCGGTATGGACAGGTAAAACCGGGTACCTGAGGGAAGTAACCGGACTCACACATTACTACCAGATAGGTGCTCACATGACATTAGCATTCTAAGCCATGTCCTTACTCGTCTTAATGTCTGAAGGCTCTTTCCATACTAAAATTGGTGGTGCGAATCGTGTCAGGTCGCAGGTCATTTAGAATCTTTAGGGTGACATAAGAAAATGTATATGAAGTCAAAGTATTTGAAATTCTGAAAGACTAATAGATTATAATTATATTTTTTCATGATTTTGTACTATTGTTATTGATACTTTTATGTTAAGACATTTTTGTGCGTATTTACTAGTAATGATTCTTGGATGGGGTTGGATAAGGGATCAGTTTTAGTGATTGCGTCGAGGAGAATGTCACTGTTCGACTGGCAGGGTAGAATAGCGCTGGTGGCAATTGTAAGAAGTCAATTTACTGGTCATTTTAGGAATATGACATGCAATTGTCCAGGCTTGCCGCAATGTACCAGCGTGCATGACTCCACCAAATATTTACAATGATAAAAGCCATCTCTTTTCGCAAATGTTCGGCAATTATTGATTTAAATGTCAATTTAATGAAGACGTCTTCAGGCCAAACTACCAGGCCATTGTGCATGGTGTAGAATTTAAAATTTGTTGTGTGGGGAAATAGTTGAGTGTCATGAAATAACAATTTTATATTTAATACAATATATTTGGTCATTATTTTATGAAGTTTTTTCCAATTTTTTAACAAACTAGTCACAGTCATATTTATACTGTGCAAATAAATTAATCATAGTCTTATGAGTTATTAATATGCGCTCTTACAATCAGAAGTGCAGTGTCCATGACATGAGATAAGTGGAAAAATGCAAATGTAGCCCCTACATGTACATACAATTTTGGCGATGAAATTTTTCAATATAACAACCTACATATAGTTTTTTCAACAAACTTAGTTAAATCCTAAAGAAAAAAGCTGCATTTGAAAATCTCAATCGACCGAATCGATTTTACTCTAAGGATAAAATTAGGTTATGAATCAAACTCCTGAATGATAAACGTTCAAAATACAAGCCTTAGGCTGTATTAAAAATTCTTAAAAGCTTTTTTTGCACAGCTTATTTTAGATCACACTGTACAATTGAACTTAGTAAACCCAAAGCACTATATCTTTTAAAATGTGGTATAACCTTGCGTGCTCAGATTATATTTAAGCATTTTACATGGAAATGATATCCAAAAAGTCGCAAAATTCCTAAAAACTCTTCTACAGGCAAAAGTATTGACCATTCTAGTTTCCATAGGCGAAATTTTTCAATTTTTGAACAAAATAGTATTGATATGATGTGCCTAGATGACTAAAAATCTTTGATTGAAGCAAACAAAAATTATGGCTTTAAAAGCAGGGGCTTAACAATCAACCAGGATGTACATGCTCTGACCATTACCAGATTTCAAAATTTCCACTAGGGTTAGAGGATCCATAGTAGGACTGTGTAATGGAACTTCTTAAAAAAATTTTCTAAAATATTTTTGGGTGAAATGATTTTTTCAGATGATGATGACATTCCAACTAGTGATGTTGACGAAGACATTGCAATTATGTAGTATGCAATTTTACATTGTTGCTTGCAATCTATCTGGTGCTTTGCAGTGCTTCATTTTCATAATAAATTGAAAGTAGTAGAATGGTTTAATCAAGAATCAATTGTCAATACATCGCACGGCCAATGCCTATATTTGAAGCATTATAAAAAATCAATTACTGTCAACATTGTCTTATTTCTTTGATTTATAAATTTTAAGCCAAAAATTCTGTAAGCAATTATATTCAAGTATAATAAATGCACAATATCGCATTTTTATTTAATGTACATACATTTGAAAATAATACATACAATCAGAATAGTACGTTGTTTGTTTCGAAATGTTCCTCTGTGCTAGAGGTTGTTTTAAGCAGGCCCATTTACTTATTAAATTGTTAGTCCCAAAATATTTAGTATTTCTAGCTTCATGTATAGCATAGTATCTTTTACTTAGGATTGGACAGCTACATGTATTTGGGAGATACGTTATTGTTTGAGTAAAAAATATTAAGACTTCTAACTTAAATATTAAAAATTTTCTTAAGAATTTAAGAATTGACTAGGATTTGAAAAGACTGAAAAATGCAGAGCGGAACATAGAGCCACTAATAAAATAGAATATGAAGTTAACAGACGAATTTGTAATCAGCAGAAAATTCTGCAATTGACTTGCAAGCGATTTTATGGCGTAATCTCGTTCACTTTCAAACTTATAAATATAAACAAATGCGAACAAAATAAGTTTAGGTATAATTAATGCACAGAAGACACTGCTGGTCGTCAAAAGCATGATCGTTAAGCGCCTTTCATTGGAATTTTCTTTTTGTCTCTTCTGCAAGAAATATAAGAAGCATACATTGCACAAAAAAGCAACTACAAATGGGATGATGAATGCTATCGCAGGTATAAAAATGCCTGTATAGAAATATTTGAATGTGGCACTACCACGTAAGCCGCAAGTAGATTTTAGAATTTGAAATTGAAATAGACTGGGAAGTGACATTCCGTATGAAAATAGAACAATACCAAGGCTTATCATTCTGCCAAACTTAGGCTTGCCATGAGATTTATACCAAAATGGAAAGTTTATTACAATAGCACGATCCACTGCAAGCATAACCATGTGGTAAATTGAAGCGAAGGAGCTTCCCAAACTGTGAAAAATCAGTATCTAAATGTGTATATTATATCCTACAAATTCATAAAATTTCAAGGAAAGTAGAGTGCTCGTTGAATAATTAGATTGTACACAATAACAATTCTGGTGAGTACAGTAGAATTTAATGTCACCCGGTATTTTCAATTTAAGCTTAAATCAGATATTTGGCAATTGCCTACCTCAGGGCACTAATTACTAACTGCAGTAAATACGCTTTATAACAATGTTTACGTAATTGATTACTATTTATGCAAGAATTAGTACAGAGTGAAGTATCATAATGGTCCACATTTGAAAACTTTTAAACTTCCATAATATTTGGTCCTTTTGAGTTGGGTTATTCAATACTTCAATGCTGTGGTTTGTAATGAAAATACTTTATTGAACATAAAATCATTGAATTTGATTACCTTGCATAATAGGTTGTTATAATTTGCCAACTTGATATTTACATACTGGCTTCCAAATTCTACAATTCCGTCATGAAAGATTGAGAGAGAATCCCAAATAGCTTGATACTTGATTAAGGTTACTGATGAGTTGTGCAGCATTAATTGATTAGCTGTCAGGTATGAGCAAATATTAAAAACTAACCCCAAACAGCTAACTATTATTCCAGATAGGGTGACGTAGTTGGCCAGTATATATTCAAACATCTCGTTTCTGGAAATATCTGTAGAGTTAATCATTTCTAAATCGAACGCATAAGCAATGAATAAAAACATCAATATATGAAAATTTATGAATTGCAATGTAACACTATTTCTAGGAAACTTGATTGTTAGATGATATGACAGTTCCTAGGAGGTAAGCATAAAATGAGTAAATAGTGATATTATGTAGTGGATGTCCCAAAAGTCTCAAATTCCTTATATATATATATATATGTATATGTATATATATTGATACATGTTTTGTATCATTTTGAAAAATATCATTTTTCTTTATCAAAATATATTTAAATTGCTTTAGAAGTGGAATTTAGTAAATGTTTTTATAAATATAAAAAATTCCAGTGGCCATAAGCTTACGTTGGTCAAACTATTTCATAT